>JXTB01000546.1:84572-150911 GCA_002914805.1 Parasponia andersonii | reverse complement strand
ATATCGAAAGAATACTTAATAGATTTAGTATGGATAAGTGTGCATTAACGGATACTCCGATATCTAAGGGAAATAAGTTTAGCCTCAGCCACAATCCCAAGAATGATGTTAAAAAAGCTATGCAACAATTTCCTTTTGCTTTAGTTGTAGGGAGTCTAATGTATGCTTAGGTATGTACGCATTCAGATCTAGCCTTCATAGTTGGCATGTTGGGTAGATATATAAATAACTCTAGAGTGGATCATTGGAAGGCAATAAAGAGGGTTATGAGGTGCTTACAGATAACAAAGGAATACATGCTCTCTTATCAGAGATCGAATATTTTGGAGATCATTAGGTACTCTGACTCTGATTTTGCGGGATCTCTAGATAGCAAAAGATCCACATCGGGCTATATACGTCTTTCTTTTTAACTGGAGGAGCTATTTCCTAGAAGAAAGTCAAGCAGAAACTTGTAGCTACTTCAATTATAGAGGTAGAATTCATAGCTTGTTATGAGGCATCCAATCAGGGGATATGATTGCGTAACTTGGCTACCAAACTGCACGTAATAAATGGCATTGAAAGGCCAATAAAGCTTTATTATGACAATAACTTAACAGTTTTATATTCCAACAACGACATGAGCTCATCGAAGCCAAAGCATATTGACTTTAAGTTCCTAACTATGAGAGAAAGAGTTCAAAGTTATTTAGTGTCAATTGAGCATATTGGTATAAACTCTGTGGTAGTGGATCTGCTCACCAAAAGTTTACCACTTAAAATTTTTTACGAGCACACTGCTCGTTTAAATGTTGTATCTTTTGATGGTGTGCAGTTTTTTTGAGAGTTTGTAATTTGGTTTAAATGCTTATTGTGTGACACTTGTTTATATTGGTATATTGCAATATTTTAGTTGATGATGGTTTTTATTATAGACTCTGTATATTTTATATATGATGCGATATGATGTATTTCATATTTTTTTGCTTTTCTATTATGGTTAACAATAAAGTTTGTGGTAATACACTAAAGGGAAAAGACTAAAGTCGATCTCAATAAAGTTTCGGGTGGATCAGTTGGAAATAGGCATGGTAAATCATATTACGTGTCATTTCCATGTCACATTCCATACTCGATCTGTGTCATTCGAGTGTATTAGTACGATAATCATTGCGGGTTCTAGTTGCTATCTAAATAAGTGTAACGATAATCACTTTGGTTTTGTGCTGATATGTCTGATGGATGAGATTGTAACTTCAAGATATTTAGAAATAATATGGCATATTCATGGTTATACTCTAGTTTTGCAATACAATTATATTCGGTTCATATATGGCCTAAGTAAGAGATTATTAGGAAATTCTATTTCTTATATTGGACCACATTATATTGACTTTAAGTAGACCCAATTAGTGATTTAATTAAAGATGGGTCAGGATATCTAATTAGGTATAGAATCCAATACGAATATCATGTTAATCACCTAGTTAAGTGTGATGGATACCTAATAGAGAACTACTTAAAGAAAATATTAGAATTATGGTCCCCATTACTTTTTCACGTATGCTCATTCTTCTTATAGCCTGCCATCATTTATAGAGAGTTCCATCTGAATATTTTAGGGATAAGGTTATATGGAAGACTAAACCCTAAGATAATCACAGTCAGTTTCTAATGTTTCCGCTTTCAGTTCATCCTCAAGATTATAGCTATCTACAAT
This sequence comes from Parasponia andersonii, assembly GCA_002914805.1. Lineage (NCBI taxonomy): Eukaryota > Viridiplantae > Streptophyta > Magnoliopsida > Rosales > Cannabaceae > Trema > Trema andersonii. The sequence continues at coordinate 149,209 of JXTB01000546.1, read as the reverse complement.
GGACTCAAGTATACTCAATAAATCTCTACCTATTAATTTTGCACAAATGATGTAGGGTTTGTATTTGATTATTTATATTTCCATATTCATCTTAACAAAATTCACTCACAAAGCATGAAAGCATTCAATATTGAAAATGAACCTAAGAAAGAATTGGTGCCAATCTTCTCACAAGGTCACCTAAGTGGCTTAATTGATCATTCTACCAAGAACAATCAAAGAATAAATGTATAAGAGAATAAAATAATCTGATTGCATGTAGAGAAGGACAAAATCACAAACCAAACCAAATTGTAAAAATATCAAGATTTAGATATAAAATCATAAGAGCTATCAAACCTTAACCAAACATAGATTCGAATAAAACTCAACCAAACATAGAACTCAAACATTGTATTATAAAAAAAGAAAATTAGGGTGGATATACAAATTGACGAGAGACGAAACATAACATATGAGTTTAATTTCCGCTGGAGATAGCCGATGCCGAAGTCAAAGAAGGCCTGAAAGTCATTGCTAGAGTCGAAGAGAAGAGAGAGGGCGAGACAAAGAGAGTAGTCAAGGACGAAGAGAGAGAAGCAAAGAAAAAGGCCAGTCAAAATGCTAATAAGCAAGACAATGCACAAGAGATAGAGAAGGGTAATTTTGGAACTTTACAAAAAAACTACTATTACTAATAATTTATTTTATTAGGTGCTAATATTAAAATATGATAATTTTAGGAAAAAAATCAAATTAAAATGTGATACGTAATAAGTGTTACCCACACTAATTTCTCACAAAAGAATAATGTGTTATAATTGATAATTGATAACTAATAATCGGTAACAAATTTTAAATACAGTTTACCATTAACCATTTTTAAAAATATGAATTATCTAATAATTAGTAAAAAATGACATATTTGAAAAAAAAAATACAATACAGGAATTAAAAATAAAAAAGACCCACCGTATTTTTCAAAATATTTTTTTTAAAAAAGCCATGTATGGCCTAATTTCCTACCAATAAAAATCACTCTCTGGCTGAATAGTTTTAAGGCTATATTTGGAACTTGAATTTTTTTTAGGAAAAAAATTATAAGGAAAAATAGAGCTGAAAATATTTTTTAAAAATATTATAGAATTTTGTTTTGAAACTTTTCACTTTTAATTAATTTGTCAAAATTTTTAATTATGAAAAATGACATCAAATATAACTATTGTTTTCTTAGAAAAAATTTTCTCTTGATTTTTTTTTTTAAAATCCAAATAAGAGGAAATATAATCCTTTGATTTTTTTTTTCTTTCTCTCAAAAAGTCCAAATTTTTTATTAAAAAAATAGGGCATTTAAATATGGCCTTATAGAAATATGACCAAATTTTGAGCCCAGTTTAAGTAAATATCCCTTTGTCTAATTTTATAGCAAAATGTGTGGCATATATGTTAATATACCAAGTGTAAAATTTTATATACTAAGTATAAAAAATTATATACTCAGTACAGTTCAGTACAATAATTGAAATTGATAGATAAATATATATACTAATTGTAAAAATATATATACCCGAATATTAAGCTATAAATTTTAAAAAATAGACATATACTTAATCAAATTTAAAATACTAGTCATCCACATAAATTTCTCATTTAGATATCTAACCATTCAGTGGCTCAAAAATTGAGATATGACCAAGCCCAATCTTTTATAGCTTTATGTCCGGTCCAAGTATTCGTTACAATTTTGAATCAAAAATGCCTTTGGATAACCTCAGTTATGCATTTTCTTGCTCATCCCAAATTTCTCTTGCTCATTCTCTCTCCTCCAAGATTTCCTTGCCAATTTTTCTCATCTCCGTGATGAAAATTATAGACTCAACAATTAAGGAAGAGTTTGATATCAATATGTTGCAAAATTATGGACCGAATAAAAGAAACTAGATAGAGAGAGAAGCGATCATGAAAATTGGAGAGAAAAGGAGAATGAAAAGACTAGAGGGAGAGAGAGGTTATGGTGAAAATTAGAGAGGGAAGGAAAGAGAACGGAAAATAATTCAAAAAGAAAAAAGAAAAGGGGAAGAAAAAAACTGGCTTAAAAAAGATAAGGGCAAAAAAGAGGAAAAAAAATGATTAGCTACTAATTTTTGAAAAATTGGACATTTAACCATAAAAATTAAAAAGTGAACAAACACCAAGAGCATTTTAAAAAAGCGATCGTTCACCACAATTTCCCAAAAAAAAAAAAGAAAAAAGAACGCAGAGTTCAAAAGGCCGGGCTGAGTCTTCTATTTTATTGGGCTTAGACTTCAATTTAATGGGTTGGTGTTCTTCTGCATCCCAACACCTTGCTAAAACCTTTGAAACAAGCGTAGAGTTTTGTGTTCTTCGAATCGTCAAAGTAGTGATAATTTTCCCGATTTTGTGCATTAATCGAATCCTTCTTTTCTACTTTTTCTCCTCCTAATGAGGTTCTTATAGGAGTTCAAATCCTTAATAGGGCGTGCTGGTTCTTTGACTGTGAAAGTTGATAAGGTCACTGTACTTGGTTGAACGACACCGGTTGATTCTCCACCCTCCTCGCCGCAATAATGGAGAATAATAATAATAATAATAATAATAATAATAATAATAATAATAATGGGTCTGTTGGGTTCAACAAGAGAAGAGCAGAGGGCCTGGATAAGAACGATAAGCCTAAGAAGACTCTGAGCTTGAAAACTTGCGATCCTAATTCTACCAACACCATATGTTATGTGCAGGTAATATTTACCTATTTTGGATTTTATCTTGAGCTTGCTTCACTTGTAATGATTTCAATCCCACCACTTTACTCAATTGCAGATACTAGGTAATGGAATGGACACTCATGACACATCACCTTCACTCTTGCTTTTCTTTGACAAGCAGAGATTTATCTTTAATGCTGGAGAGGTAAAGATTAATTCTGTAGGTTAATCTCATTATATCCTACATAAGGTTGATTTTTTATTTGGTAAAATCGCATTATTGAAAGAAGGGACAATAAATCACACAAACTAAAAAGGAAAAAGAAAAAAAAAAAAAAAACCAAAGCATGACGTTTTGCCTGTTTGTAAATAAAAACCAACACCTTGTTATTGATATGAAATAATTCTATTGACATGTTTAAAATTTTATTTATTGACATCCATAGCAATAGCGGCATCTTGACTAATGAATGGTCCTAATCTGTTAAAGAATCCGATCCTTCAAACGCACAAATATATATATACACACACACACACACACACTATTGTTATCTGATTTCAAAAATTAAAATATTCGCCTTCAACAATTTTAACTCCAATTTTGACTGAATATGTGGATCCAGTAAGATTCGAAAGAGAAACACAAATGAAAGGTTCTATTTGCTGATAGCAGAACGGTGTGGGTTTTCTTCTTAAAGGCTGAAGTGTTGGGCATTTTTTTAAGATCTTATCCCAATTGATCAATAACAATTATTTACTAGTAATTCTCCTACTGCAGTTATTCGAGTTCGTTAATCTTCATTTTATAACTTAAACAAGGATTTTATTAAACCATGAGCAGCTACGATATCATAGGTGTCTTCATCCATGCCAAATCTATAACATTCTTTGCAGATTGATGGGTGACATGCAGCAATTGGATGGATGCAGCTATATCAGTTTATTTATTTGTTCTGATGGCCTTTTGATCTAGTGAGGAAAAAAAAAATGTACACGAATCGCATAGTCTTCAGTGCATGATCATGCAGCAATGGCTGTTTTGTTAAGTGATTCAACATATATTTTATAACATTTTCCTGTAGGGAAGTTTTTCTTCTGTCATTTGTTTCCTGCAGGCCCCTTCCGCTCTCATTGTGTCTCTTAATTTGCAGGGTTTACAACGGTATTGCACAGAGCATAAGATCAAGTTGTCAAAGGTGTGAGATATCTGAAAGTTTACTCAATCATTCAGTTGAAAAATTATGCCTCGAATTGTTTTTTGTCTGCAATCAAGAGGATCCTTTACAATTATATCGTGTGGCAACTCACTGGTCTTGATCTTTTTTTCAGATAAATCACATATTTCTGTCTCGTGTGTGCTCAGAGACAACAGGTGGCCTTCCAGGTTTGTTTTTTGATGTGCCATGCCAGCTATGAGGCTCTGGTTTTACTAGCTCGAATGGTTGTTTCAAGAATGATTGCCGCTATCCCTTAAAATTCTCAGCATTATTTTGCAGGTTTGCTTTTGACTTTGGCTGGCATGGGAGAAGGAATGTCTGTGAGTGTCAGATTAGCTTCGTGCTTATCTCTTCGTTTCTTTACTTTGTTTGAAATTAATTTAAGATTTATAAAGATGTTTCCTATTTTTTATTTACTTTTTAGTCTCTCGTATACGAAGGTTAATGTATGCGGCCCCTCAGATCTGAACTATTTAGTTGATGCCATGAGGTCTTTCATCCCAGATGCTGCGATAGTTAACACAGAGAGCCTAGGACATGCATTTGGTTCTGATGTAACTGCTATGCCTGAGCAACGCAATGTTACAGGTCCCAAAGTTCTTGTTGATAACAAAGTTGTCAAAATATCAGCTGTTCTTCTACAAACTAAAGTTTCAGAAGGAAAGCCTGGTGATATGTCTGTAGTGTATGTCTGTGAATTGCCTGATATTACGGGGGCATTTAACAGAGCAAAAGCTTTAGCTTTTGGTGTTAAACCTGGGCCAAAGTATCGTCAACTGCAAGAAGGACATTCGGTAAAGTCAGATTGCCAAGATATCATGGTGGGTTCTAGACACAGATGAAAATTAGGGCTTAGCTAATGCGCTAATGTATGTCCTGCATGCTAAGGATTTAATGTTTGGAGAATAAGTTTATTTCATCAATTTCTTTTTAGGTTCATCCAAGTGATGTCTTGGACCCCTCTACTCCTGGTCCCATTGTATTCCTTGTAGACTGCCCTACGGAAGCTCATTTGCAACACTTGTTGTCCATACAAGCCTTCGATAGTTATTTTGCAGATTTCTCCGGCCCGCTTGAGAGTTCTAAGGTGGTGAGTTGTATTATTCATTTAAGTCCTGCATTTATTGTTAGCAGTCCCAACTACCAGAAATGGATGAAGAGATTTGGTTCAACACAACATATAATGACTGGACATGAAAGGTTTTTTTGGTTGTCCTTTCTTCTTCTTTAGAAAGAAATAAAAGTAAAAATTACTGAAGTTGTTTGAGGTACTCACCCTGATTTGACTTGTGTCATTGGCAGGAGGAATTTGGAAATTCCGATTCTTAAATCAAGTGCAAGAATTGCAACGAGGCTTAACTATTTATGTCCCCAGTTCTTTCCTGCTCAAGGGTTTTGGTCCCTTCAGCACTGTTCCTGGTAAATTTTAGACCATGTTTTTCAATTTGCTTAAATTATGTAATTGGATTAAATGGGTATAACTGAGCAGAAATGGAATTAAATTTGCATAAAGGTAAAGTGCTGGAAATTGTAGGTGTTGAAATTAAAGGGCTGAAATGTGAATTCTTGGGCTTTGAAGGGAAGAAATTGAAATGACCAGGAAAAAAAAAAGTACCAGTCTAGAGTCACTGGACTTGACAATAAAGTATATTACATCAAAATTAGATAAATGGAATGAGATATTGAAAAATAAAAGAATCAGGTAATTTAAGTGGTTTAGAGAGTTTTATCATTGTAGTCTTTATCACACTTTGGTTTTATGGTACTGAGAACATAAGTGTTGTGCATTGTGGCTTTAGTTGCGCAACAGTTGTCAATTACTCTTGGTCCAGTTAATTTAGATAAACCTTGAAAGTAGAGGTATTTAGTTGTAAAGAAGAAGGCTATATATGTATGTGTGTATATATATATATATATATATATATATATATTTGTATATACACACACACGAGAGAGAAGAGAAGCATGATGAACTTAAGGACAGCATTAATGAAGATGTTGAATGCTTATATCTATACGTGAGATAGTGATGTACATACTTATCAAAAAAAAAAGAAAGAAAGGTAGTGATGTACATATACATTTAATATGTACATGTGGCCTGTTAAACTTGGAAAAGAGAAAAAACAGAGAGGAACTTGGCTGTCTACAATCTACATGAATTTTAGGTTTTGATGATGCATGCAGGAGCTTATATGACTATCTTTTTGTTATATCTAGCCGATCTTATTTTATTTTTGCATCTATCAATGAACTAATGTATTCTTAGGAATTTGGCCCAAAACAAGCACTTTGGTTGTTCAACATCAAACTCTACTGATTCTAGGGAGGTTTGTCAAGATATTTCTGTACAACTTCAATTTTTTTTTTTTTATGTTTGTGCCTCGGAGTACAGTTATTTTCAGAATAGTTTTATATCAATCTAGCTTTTAATATTGTTTCTTTAATACCAGGATTCTGATCTAAATATTTGTGAAAGCATTGCTGCTGAAAATCTTCTGAAGGTATGAATGGCTGCTTTGCATGGAATTAGCTATTTATTTATCCAGTAATTATCTTTGCTTAGCAGAATTGTAAGATTTTAGGGAAATATCAATAATAAAAATCAATAGTATATCTCTCATACATCAGGAAAAATCTGCAAAATCTATAGTTTTCATTTTTCCTTTTTTGGTTCCCAAACTGTAATTTGGAAAGAAATAATACATCAACAGTATATGATGATGTTAATTAAATATTATGCATTGGATTCATAAGATTTTGTGTTATTTCTTTTCTTGGATAATAGAGGCTATTTCCTTTGTTTGTTGAGCAGTTTACATTGCGACCTCATCACAAGTTTGGATTGGATAGATCTTGTATACCAAGTTTGATGGCGCATGCAGAAATCATTGATGAATTACATTCTGAGATTCCAGATATCGTAGTTGCCGCCCACAATGTTAGTCAATTATGGAGTGCGTCCACTGGATCAATTGGAGGAATAAGTTACACTCAAGACGTTACAAATATGGTCAAAGAGCCGTGGTTGAATGAGAAAACTCTTCCCAGTTGTTTGGAAAATATAAAAAGAGATGACTTGGAGATTGTCCTTCTTGGGACTGGATCATCTCAGCCATCCAAATATCGGAATGTCAGTTCTATTTATATTAATCTTTTCTCTAAAGGGGGTTTGCTTTTTGATTGTGGTGAGGGAACACTAGGACAGCTAAAAAGAAGGTAAAACCTGAGCATATTCAAATGCATTTTAGTATATTAATTAACTCTTTTTTCCAATGTTCTAACATATAATGGTTATGGTGCAACAGATATGGTGTAGATGTTGCTGATAATGCCGTGAGAGCTCTAAGGTGTATTTGGATTTCTCACATTCATGCTGATCATCACACAGGCTTGGCCAGAATACTTGCCCTCAGACGTGATTTGTTGAAGGAAGAGCCTCATGATCCAGTTCTTGTTGTAGGACCAAGACAACTTAAGAGATTTCTGGATGCATACCAAAGACTTGAAGATTTAGACATGATGTTCCTCGACTCTTGGCACACCACAGAAGCTTCCCTGAATGCTTTTGAGGTCCTTATTGATTCAAATAAGGATCACTTTACTACAGGAGATCTAATTAATTCCGAGGACAATAGCAATAAACCCACCAACAGTCAAATGGCCCAAAAAATTGATTTTACTTCATCTACTAGAGGATCTTATATGCAGAGCTATTGGAGATCTGGTTGTCCAGTTGACAATGCCGCTGGAATGAAGAGCTTAAAGAAAGTTCTCTATGATATTGGTTTGGAGGCCTTGATTAGTTTTCCCGTTGTTCACTGCCCACATGCATTTGGTGTTGTGTTGAAGGCAGCTGAGAGAACTAATAGCATCGGGCAAGTGATTCCAGGGTGGAAGATTGTGTATTCGGGTGACACTAGACCCTGCCCGGAGTTGGTTGAAGCATCTCATGGTGCAACTCTTCTAATACACGAGGCAAGTTCTTGCATAAAACTGTTTGTTTATGTTTTAGGATAATCCCCAAAACACCCTTTTATTTTAGCTAAATACTAAGTTTAACACTCTTTTCTCATAGAACCAAAAGTATCTCCTCTATTTTTAGAATATTAAAAAAAAAAAGAGCAAACCCTCCTTTTTTGGTCAAATTTTTTTACATTCCCCCTTAGGGGTGACAATATAGGTCATGACACGATAACACGACTCGAAACCCGCACGATTAGTTGAACCTACTTGACACTCAATTGACTCGAATTGATACGATTAAGTAATTTTTTAATAAATTATATTAAATAATTATTTTCAAAAAGAATATTTTTTCATGAATTTCTTGTAGATAAAATAAAAAAACACAAAGCTAATGAACTATTTTCTCTTATTATAGTAAAACTTAATTAAAAAAATTGAATAAACTAACAATTATACTATTTATATACGTTATGACCCATCAATCTGCACGTTGTTTTCATTAAACAGGTGACACGTAAGTTAACCTGTTAACAACACGATTTAATTAGGTTAAACACGACACGACACAGATTGCCACTCCTATTCCTCCCTCCCCAAAAAAAGGCATTAAATCCTCCTCTTTTTAACAATTTTTTGACAATTGTTTTTCTCTCCGAAAGAAAGTAATACCTGTGGATATTGATATTCAAAGAACTCTTTATTTTTAATTATTTTTAAAAAAAAAAAAAAGAAATCTTCAAATTTAGTGCTAAAAAAATATTATCAACATTTTTCTATAATATGTTAACAATGTGACTTTATTTTTCTTGAAAGATAATTGTGTAATGCGGGAGTGTTTGATAATAATGTTTTTTAAACATTATGGATATTTAGATATTTCACGTTACTAATTTGACCAGAAAGATAAACACAAGTATACATTTTTCCTATTCTTAAAAATAGTGGGATATTTTGGGTTTTCTGAGAATTAAGGTTTAAATGAGATATTTGGCCATATTATAAGGGATGTTTTTGAGATTATGTCATTATTTTAACGTAGAAAGAGTAAAAAGGGATGTTTTTGGGATTATCCCGTTATTCTAAGGTAGAAAGAGTCAGAAATATAATTTTCCATGCATGCTTGATCTTGGTAACTCGGGTTCATTAAATTCTGATGAGAAATGTTGTCATTGTAACTGTAACTGACACAGTTACTCATTTCTTTCGTGATTTTGACAGGCGACTTTCGAGGATGGCATGGTAGAGGAGGCAGTGGCAAAAAACCACAGCACAACAGAGGAAGCCATAGAAGTGGGGAACTCTGCTGGTGCATACAGAATCATTCTCACCCATTTCAGCCAAAGATATCCCAAAATACCTGTATTTGATGAGGTGCACATGCGCAATACGTGCATAGCATTTGACATGATGAGTGTCAACGTAGCAGATTTGCCTGTGCTTCCACGAGTGCTCCCATATCTGAAGCTGCTGTTTAGAAATATGGTGGAGGAGGACAAATGATGTTCCATGACAATGTAGCTGATCACAAAATAGAATTATTATTATTATTTTTATTGATTGGAAGATTGTAAAGAAAGAAATTGGTAATTTATTTTTCCTCAGCCTTATGTAAATTATTGGGCTTTAAAAATATTCTTCTAGTGAATTTTAGTTTATTTTATTTTTATTTCTTCGGGGAAAGAGATTTGACCGGATGTATTAGCCTTTTGACTAATGGACCACTATGCCTCCCCCAGTAACAAGGCGTACTTTCTCCCCAAATATGCTTTACTAAGATAGGAAGAGAAGGGTCGTCCCTGTTTTCGTGTTCGAAGAATTATTTTTGAATAAAATTTAGTGGTTATTGTAACTAACGTTTCTTCTGGTTATGAACATAGACAGAGTTGCAAACTAATGTAATTGCCTCCATACTCGTCTGTTTTCTTTAGCTTCTATGGGTTTTTTTTTCTTTTTTTTTTTGTTCTTCAATGTTTCCCCCTCTAAGACCATTTTCAATGCATTCATGCATAATGAGAGATGTCAATTCTCCAATTCTCCTTTTCATCTCTCTTTCTCTCATCTCTCATCTCTCTTTCTATTTATTTCTATGATGGCCTTCATTGAATGAGCATTCATCAAAATCTCCAACCAAAATTTTCATCCAAAAATTTATCCATTTTATGATAGTTAAACTCAAAGACTCCTTCATGCGTTTATATAAGATGGGAAGAGTATTTGATAGATAAATATTGATTATGTGATATAAATTTTTTACTTGTATTATAGCGGTGGTTGAATGGTGAAGTTGGAGGTCATTAATTTTTTTTTTTTTTTTACTTTTTTACTTTTTCTCTATTTTTCCTATATAGTGGAAGTAGTTAAATATTAAGATGTGATCTAAATTTTTTAATTTTGTATAAGTATAGTGGTGGTTAAATGTTAGTAAATATTTGTAATTCAAAGGAGTAAAATATGAATTATATACATTAAAATATAGATATGACACCTTTTTTTTTAGCACACACTAATTGGAGTAAAATCAAAAAAGTAAGTGCCAAATTTGGCATTGACATTGAAATTTGCATTGGAGATGCATGCTAAATTTTAACATATTGGTGAAAAATGGCTCTTCAATGATGTGCTATTTTTGGTATAGTTTTTAGCATATGTTATTTATTGAGCTAAATATAATACAAAGTATAGCACATGCTAAATTTAAGTATGTGTTGTTATTTATAATATTACCACTAATTTAAATATAAAATATTAATATGTTTTACAATATTATCAAAATTCAATATATGTATATATATTTTCATTAAATTTTATTTATAAGCTCATCCGTACTAAGTTATAATCAATTAGATTTAACAGGAGAATTATTTTTATTTATAATTTGTTTGCATTGCCAATTTTGTTCATTTATATAGAATATGAGTAATTCTAAATTGGTAGATGAAGTTAAATTTTATGATTAGTAATTGAATAATAAAATAATAAGAGTATATAGTAGGAAAAATATATTTTATACATGAAGTCAATGTTTAAAGTACAAAATAGCATTTCTTTTAGCACATATGTATTGGAGCAAAATTCAAAAAATACATGTTAAATTTAGCATTAGACACCATTTTTTAGCATAATACATTAGAGATGGTCATTTGAAATTAAGAATAGAATATGCTAAAATTTATGTTAAATGTAGAATTCCACTGGAGATCATTTTCTAGCCTAAATGCTAAAATTTAGTATTATCATGTAATTTAGTATACCTATTGGAGATGCTTTAATATTCTAGTTTTTTTTTTTTTTGTCTCATTCCTTCTCTGAAGGCTATTTGATCTCAATGACTTTTTTATGAGCCTTTAAGCTTGTTCTCAGTCTATGGTTCGATTCCTACTGTTATTTGTTACCACCAGTCATCTCCTTTCTTTTCAAATTTCTATGTTTGAGCTTCTTTATGATAAAATGTCATACTCACATTGGATAGATTTGCTTTCTGAGACTCTCAAATTGTTGTCTGTGTTAGTTACTGGAATTTCTTATAGTAAAAAGCTTATTCTTTTGTGTATTAAACTATTATAAATCCCTAAATTCATGGAAATAAAAAAAGTGGAAAGTTGATATTTAATGTAAAATAATGGAAATAATTGAGTAAAGGTAATTTGAATTTGATGTAAAATAAGGGGAATAATTGAGTAAAGGTAATTTGAATACTTTTACTAATAAACTCTTCCATTATTTTTGTTGAAAAATTAAGGTTTTAATTTTATTCACTCTTATTTTGAAAACAACAAATATTTGATTTAGTACTAATGATTTAACTTGAGTGTGTAGTGAAATAGCTTTAAAAGTTCTAACTCAAGTTGATCAAGGAATCAATCTTCAAAATAGATTATAGAGAGAAGAGCTTGAAGCATAAAGACCATCAAGATCAACGATACAAGACTTAGTTAGAAAAATGATAAAAGTATTTAGTCTTGTATGAGAGTTTACGTATGTACATCTTATGATCTTTTATGGGCTCAAATGTTTTTTTAAAAAGAGATTTTTCAAGCAAAAGTTCTTAAACTACTTTCAAAATGTTTATTCGATTTGAAAAATTAAAAGTACACCTTTAATATAAGTCCTATAATCTTTAAAAGTTACAAATATACTTGAAATCATGATTTAGGCTAAAAGGAGATTTTCTATTTGTAAATTAGGCTATATTTTGGTATGAACACTTTCTAAATTATTGTTAAATACCTTTATAAAACTAAAACAAGTTTACAATAACCAAAATATTCTTTTCAAAGTGATTTCTAATATTTTTAAAGTGTTTAAAATAAGTTTAGAAGTCAGATTTTGAAAAATGCTAAAAACTATCAGAATTTGCAAAAATGCCAAAAAGCTGTCAAAAATTGAAAATCATAGGTAGACTGAAAATGACTACCAGTAGACTGAAAATAACCACTGGTAGATTACTCAGTAGACTGAAAATTTCATTTTTGACTGTTAGATTTCGACCGTTATAACTACACTTCTAGCGGCTAGTTTTGGAAGTCTACCGAAAACTCCATCAGTCTACCGGAAACTCTAGAAACTGTATTAAATTATTTAAAACGACTAGTTTTCAAATGGACTTAAAAATAGTAATATTTTTGAACAATCCTACATTATTTTTAACCATCTTTCAAGTCTTGATAGCCTACATTTTGTGATCAAACTTTTAAATATCTTTTCACAAAAATTATTGAACCAAACTAGATTATATCTTGTGCTTATACTCATTCTCCCTAAGTCTATATTGTATCAAATTACATAGAGGAGAGATTTTTGTTGAGTGTTTTTATCCAAAAATATACTTTATATTTGTGAGGTGAGGTTAGCACTAGATTCATTTATAACTCAATTACAAGTAAAGTTGACATTAGAGTCAAAATAATCCGAAGTTAGGCCTAATAGAGGCGGAGTCAAGATTATTGTAAAGGCTTGAGTGTGTCTAAGAAGAATTCACTCCGTTTGTATAAGGGTCGGTCAAGCTCACAATTTTAATCTGATAGTGAAAAGCTCAAAGCAAGTTACCGAGGGCCGGGGACAAAGGCAAACCGTCATGTTTATCGAATCTCGTAAAATTAGTATTTACAATCTCTCTATCCCTACCTTTTGAATTTATTTACTTTGACATTGTATTTGTTTACTTGCTATTTTTACTTACTTTATTCATTATTTGCTTATTCTAGTTGTTTTAATAGAAAAGTTTGCAAAAAAATTTAAAACTCAATTCACCTCCCTTTTGGATTAGCTAATTTTGGAATAACAATTTCTTATTCTGGGATTTTTTTTTTTGAAAAAAGTAAGAATGGAGAGAGGAAAATGCTTAAGATACATCCCAATGCATCTACTAAAAAGCGAAGCCACAAACCGCCCATAAAAGAATAAAATAAAATAAAAAGATACAAAAAAATCCGTTAATATCCATAATATATTTTGTAGAATTAATTTAGTCTAAAATTAGACTCATATACCCACAATATCTTCATTTCAATAGTTAATTATAGGTACATCATTATATACCTTATAATATTTTTAGAACTAATGTACACTTCAATTAAAATTGATATACCATCCAATTACTTCCATATTTCTCCTAATAAAATTGTTATATTCTCTAAATAAATTGATATACTTTCCAATGATAAAAAAATAAAGAAAAAAAAAAAACCTATGGCCTTTCCTTTTTTTTTTTGGTAAAAAAAAGAGAAAAAAAGAAAACCTACACCTTTCCATAAATATCAAATAAAACATTCTATTTGTATTTTTTTTTTATCAAATCTAATTAGATTTATATATGATCAAAATTTGATTTTAAAAGTAGTATATAAATATTTTTACTCTTTAAAATTGTCGATTAGCAACTAAAGAAGATAGAATACGACCATATAGAGTAACAAATGATCTATAACCTCTCAGGAATCAAATTGTAACAACCTTCGAACATACAAAATTCTTTTTCTGAATTCTGTTATCTGATTTCAAAAGTTAAAATCATTTTCCTTCAATAATTTTAACACTAATTTTAACTATATATATGGATTTAGTGAACTTTAATAGAAAAAAATACAAATAAAATGTTTTATTTGACATTAGTAAAAAAATGTGGATTTTTTTGCAGAAAAGTTAAACATAGTGGGTTTATTTTGATATTATCCCTACTTTCTAATGACACTTGATTTACATTTCAATTAAACTTTTACAGTTAGTAATTATATTGATTTATCCAAGTTATTTTTCAAGAAATTCAGTGATATACCCTACAATTATCCATGTTATCTTTCAAGAAATTCAGTGATATACTCTACAATAAAACCAGTGAGAGGAATCTGGGAAGAGGATCTTACAACAAATTTGGCCTTTTTATTTCCAAAATTTTTGGGTGAAGGATCCCATCTTTTTTACCTTAGTTTCCGGACTTTGGTCTTCTCTAATTTTTGGTTGCCCTACCTCTTGCCTTTAGCAGAAACTCAAGACTCTCAAGACTGCCCTTCGTGCTTGGAATTGAGAGGTATTTGAAGATTTGTATTCCAAAGTTACTCGGGCTTCTGATAGAGTTCATGATATTCAAAATAGATTGCACGTTGAAGGTTTCTCTGAAAATATTTTTCGAGAAGAATCTGATGCTTTAGTAGCCCTCGATAATACCTTGACTTTGAAAGATTCTTTTCTGCGAGATAAGTGTCGTATAAAATTGAAGGTGGGGACCATAATTATCTCTTTATCATGCCACTTTGAAACGTCAAAAAGCTAATAAACCTCTATCCTTTTTGGTTATTGATGAGCAGATTGTAACTGATCTGAATCGTATTGCTGCTTATGCTGTTGATTATTACGCTCTATATTTTCTGAGCCTACTCATTACTCAAGTAACTTCTCTATTATTCATGAGCATGTTTCTAGTTTGGTTACCCCGATTGATAATGTAACTTTGTTGAATTTTTCTCTAGAGCAAGAAGTTTGAAATATAGTTTTTGATATAGGTTCTTCTAGTGCGCTAGGTCTTGATGGATATATTGGGAAATTTTTTCATTCTTGTTGGCATATCATTGGTAATGATTTTGTTTCAATAGTCTAGGAGTTTTTTTGTACTGGTAAGATGTTCCCTGGTATTAATTCTAATTTTATGATTCTCATTCCAAAAGTCACTAAGAGTAATATGTTGGGACAGTTTCGACCTATAGCTTTAGAGAATTTCTTCTTCAAAGTTATCACTAAAATCCTTGCTACTTGATTGGGTCTTACTAACTCTTAAATTATTGCTTTGAATCAGTTTGGTTTTGGTTAAGTTAGACAGATAGGTGAATGTATTTTAGGAGCCTCAGAATGTTTTAATTCTTTGGGCAATTCAGCCTTTGGAGGTCATCTTGCTTTAAATATTGATATTCGCAAGACATTTGACTCTATTTATTGGTCTTTTATTTTGGAGGTTCTTCAGTCTTTTGGGTTTTCGGCCATTTTCATTGACTAGGTTTTGGCTATTCAAATTTCTGTGCTTCTTGACAGGGTTCCTCATGGCTACTTTCTTTGTTCTAAAAGAATTAGGCAGGATGATCCTCTTTCTCTTTTACTGTTCTGTCTGGCGAAGGATTTTCTGAGTCATTACTTGGCTTATTTATTTAATTCTGGGGCAATGGATTCTATCTCCCTTCCTCATAGTAAGCATGCCTTGACACGTTTTTTGTTTGCAGATGATGTCCTTATATTTTGTCGAGCTTCTCCTAAGAATTTAAGAGTTACTTTTGGCTTTTGAATTGTATGCCTCTCTTTCGGGTCAAAAGGTTAATGGGAGAAATCTAATGTCTATTTTCATAAGGGAGTTTCCTCTGCTAGAATTCGGGATCTACTCTCTATTTGCAACATGAAGAGGGATGGTGAATCTTTGCATACTTGGTGGATTCTTTGTTTGTGGGTGCTCCGTGATAGCGATGGTTGATTCCTTGGATGGATAGTTTGTTAGCTAGATTTCAGTGTTGGATAGGTTTGTCACTTTCTTTGGCTGGTAGAGTGGCTTTGGTTAGTTCTGTGATTTATGGATCCCTTATTCATTCTTTCTAGATTTATAGATGGCCAAGCACTTTGTTGGGTAAAATGATGAAGGCAATCTGAAATTTCATTTGGTCAGATCTATTCTCCAAAAGAAGCCAGTTCAAGTTTCTTGGAAGAAATGTTTTTGTCATAAGGAGAAGGGTGGCTTGGGTTCACGAGATTTAACTCTGCTTAAGAAAGCTCTTCTTAAAATGTTTGATTAGTGAGTGTTGACTGTTGATTCAGACTTATTTGAATATCTTTAAGCTCGCTTTTTTTTTTTTTTTTTGTGGTAATGGAGAATTTCAGTATCAAATCAAGTCTTCTATTTGGCCAAGCGCTTGAAGTGAATTCCATCAAAGAGTTGAATATTCTTAGTTTTAGATAGTGCGTTGAAAATAAGTAAATCAGTATCTGTAGACGTCTTTCGTTACGATTGTTGGAGTTTTATAGAAAAACATGACAATGATGAAAGCTATAATAAAAACAACAGATAAAATTCTCAATATACAATAAACAATAAACAATTACAAACTGTAGTGAGGCGTAACTAGCACTCTCCATAAAGAAAGTTTCAAGATATGCAAAATAGTCTTCATGGTTGTCTTTCCTTCGAGATTAAATCACCAATCTTTGACTGTAGATGCACTCCCTAAGACGATGGATGGACAACGAAACTACAAGAAAATATCTCTAGCAAAATACTCTTATGCAAACAAAAAGGGAATTCTTTCTATTCTCTTTTTCTCACATATATAATAAATGTCGATTACTCTCTCTCCACTCAAATGCTATATATATATGGGCACCAATCCAGTAGGTATTTTTTTTTTTTACCTATGCATAGATATCAATTTGGCTAATAAAAATTTAGCATCCATATTATTTTATTGTAAAAAATAAGAAAGAGAAAGAGCATTAATGATGCACTTCTTTTCATGCACTTCATTATGGCCATTGGATCACCATTAGATGGTGATCCAACGGCTAAAAACAAAATACCTATCCATAAGTAAAGAAAAAAATACCTAGAATTGGCAACCTATATATATATATAGTACCAAAACTTGGCAAAGAAGGGAGAAAAATCGTAGAGGTTATGAAAAGAAAGAACCAATTGGAGGTTAAGACTACAAATCCTTGTTGACTAAGATGAAAATAATATATAATATAAGTATATAGTTAACTTAGGAAGACAAGGACAAAAATAGCATATATCTTTAGAGATTCCCTTTCTATTATTTTAAATAGAAAATGTATTTGGAATTAAAATAAAAATACAACATCTTCTCCTGGCTTTACCTTCTCTTGAACATGTAATATTCACCTTCCCTTGAACATGTAATGAAAAAAAAAGGGATAATTCACCACCCAACACAGATAGGCATTTCAATAATCTGGACAAACTCTATACTGGACCAAAACCTAAAGACATACTAGTCTAGATGTTTAGACACTCGTCATAATCAATTCAACTTGTACGAGTCCAAAGAGCTATTGAAAGCATTAATTAGGGACAGATGGGAATAGCATGAAGAGAGAAATAAAGAGAGAGCTGAGAAGAATGAATATTATTCCATTTGAAGACATGACAATCATAGGGTTATATAAAAAGCACGAGCTTAACGTGAATTACTACCAGGTGAATTATTACAACATACTAGGCAATTCTTTGGCTCTGTTCGGATTTTAGATTTTAGAGAAGAAAAAAAACAAATTCTTATAAATTATATTTTCTTTTGTTTGGATTTTATCAAAGATTGAAGGAAAAAAATATATGGAGATTCTATAAGGGGTATTTACAATAACTTTAGAGGATTTAAATAATGATAAAAGGATTATAAGAGAAAAAGTTTCAAAAATTAAATTTTATAGAATTTTAGGAAAATATTTTCCATCTTCTTTTTCTTTCAACTTTTCTCTTACAGTATATTTCCCTACTTAAGTCTAAGTTTCAACTACACTTATTATCTTTAGTCTTTGAAGTATCATTCAACTATAGTTACTATCTTTAGTTGTAAGTTACAAATCTCATCTGAAGACCATCTTCATCTATCACTCCCTCTGGGAGAAACCTAGGAGAAACTAACATATATTTATTGTCATATGCATATTTTTTTCTCTCATTTATCAATATCATCTTCATGTGGCATTTTAGCCACATTGGATAACTGGCTGGATTTTACATATTCTCGTTTTGTTACTGCCTAATGGATGGCCTAGTTTCCAAGATGGAGTTTCCAAAATGGTTGGTTGCTTAGCTCCATTTAAGTCCATTACTCGTTTGAATTTCTGCAAAACGCGTCAGCATCTAATCTTTGAAATCTTTCAAGTATTGTGTTTTGTTTTTTTTTTGAAAAGATAAAAACTTATATTAAACAGAAGGGGATAAATCCTCCATTACAATCTCAGAAATGCAAGCTGGGATAGTGTCAAACCAGCTGCTATTAGAACACACATGAAAACCATAGGAAGCTAAGCTATGGACAGCCATATTACCCTCACGAGGGATGAAACTGGCGCCAACATTGACAAAGTCCGGACGCACATTAGAATCACAGCAAAATTGAAGACAATCGCAAAGAGCTATACATTCTTGTATAAACAGATCGAAGAAGCCGGTAATCTGACGAGCGACATCTGCCACCACCCACTCTTCGAAGTTCCGAACCACTCCCCCAATTCCGATAAAAACCACATCACACAAACCAAGTCGTAACGCACCACAGCTCGAAGTCAGTCTTTGGTAACTCGGGGTTTTAGAAAGCACAACAAATCTGCAATTATGTTTTGTTTAAAACTTGACAAGGCTGGCTGGAATATACCGCTATGCCAAACCTCCTCTGCCGTTGTGCTAGAGAGTAGGGCGTGAAAGGTTGACTCAGTCCCATCTTTACTAGTTGTGCTTATACTAAAACATCATCCGATATAATATTTCCCAATGGAATACTCCGAATTGTTTCATGATCAATAAATAGCCCAAAAATGTTGTTTGAGCATTTCCATATCCCATTGGCTAGCACAAATCAAATCCACCACCTTGAGATCAATATTTGATTCAGTACATCGTGTAATTGGTCGAAAAGAAACTGTTCATGGGAGCAAAGGGTCCCTAAAAGCTCGAATGGAACTTCCAGATGCAATCCGCCATCTCAATCCCATTTTCAGAACATCTCTCCCTATATGATAGATCGCCAAACCATTGAATAATTATGCCCCACCTTAGCCTCCATAAGCGAACTCCTCGGGTAATATTTAACTTTAATAATTCTGGTCATAAGAGCATTTGGGTACTTGAGGAGCCTCCATCCTTATTTGGCTAATAAAAAGCTTTATTGAAATCTGAAATAATTCGAAATTCTATTCCAACTTTTTTGCTCTTACACACACGATCCCATCGCCACCAATGCATCTTTTTCTTTTAATTCATACTTCCTCACCCAAATTTGAAGGCCATCATTTGAATTTCATTACAAAGGGAAATGGAGAGTTTGAAAATGCTCATTGAATAGGTCGAGACAGATAAAAGAACGGATCTCCTTACCTCCATAGAAAAAAGCTTTCCTTTCCGCGATTGTAATTTGGCCCAAACTTTTTCTTTGACATTCCAAAGAGCATGACACCTATTCCTTCCGATAAAAGCAAGAAGACCCAAATATGTCCCGTGGAGAGTACCAGTATTCACACCCAGAGTTGCTAATATAGTTTCTTGTAATTCCAAGCTAACATTGGGACTAAATGAGATCTAAGATTTTTGCAAATTAATCATTTGACCAGAAACATCTTCATAAACTTGAAGGATTACCTTGAAGGATTGAATCTCATCTAGAGTAGCCTTGCAAAAAAGTAAGCTATCACTAGCAACAAACAAGTGAGAAACTCTTGGCCCATGATGGGAACAAGAGAATCCTATGTTGCTTTCCTCTGCCTCTGCCCTTTGCAACAAAGAGGACAAACCCTCCCGCACATGATAAAAAGAGATAGGGAGACAACGGGCATCCTTGACGAAGGCCCTGTGATGGAGTAACTCTTCCGTAAGGAACCATAAGGGAGAGCTTGGTAATGCACACGCAGTTCATACCCACTTCTATCCAGGTGTTATGAAAACCCATCTTTCTCGTCATTCTCACTAAAAAACACCATTCAACTCGATCATAAGTGTTAGGTCCAAAAGTTAAAGCATTATAAATTGTAAAATTTTGAGAACTTAAAGAGACGAAGATATTGTTGCAACGAGTTTGAAATTATTATAATTAAGCGTTGTTCTACAACGAATCAAAACTTGTATTTTTCTTTTAGTATGAAAACATTCTAGAGCGTGCTAAATGTATTTTATTTGATGATTTTGGTGATAATAATGATAAAATATAAATGAAATTTTGTATATAGTTGTTTAGGATATTAATCAATAAATTTGGATAAATTTCTGAATCAAATTTATAAGGATTTTCGTCCTTAATTATTATTGGATATTTACTCATCAATTAACTAAGTTTCTATTAGTTAATTAATTTGATTTACTGAGTTATTGTAATCAGATTTTCTAATCTATTACAATAATTCTGGATATTTAAGGAAAGATTAATTAATTTTCTTAAATCTTGGTAATAATTGATATTAATTGAGATATGATTTTTTAAGTTAATTGTCAATATTTGGTAGGTTAATTGAAGATTTCCATTTGGCCAAATTGTGCCCAAATCGAATCAAATGAGCAATTATGAATTTGAAAATTTTCTAGTAATTATTCAGAAATTGTTGCAACAACTTTCTAACAATTTTCTAGCATATTATAATATTTATGAAAAGATTTTGATTTTATTATTAATTTTTTCTTTATTTGATTTTAGCTAATTCACATTATAATGGACAACCGTAGATACTGAAATTCATCTATAAAAACTCTGCTACTCTAAAAAATTTAGTTTGCACTTCATGGGAATAAATATTATTAGAGAGCTTTCATTTGTAAGGCATAGAGTATGTTCTATTGCCATTGTGAAACTTAGAGAACTTTAGGATTTTCTAGGTACTTTATTTGAGTGCGCATTGTTCTTCGGGAGAAAGAACAATACATCTTTCCACAGGAGACAGATCCGGATCAATGAAGAGAGTTTATGTGTGAATGATCAACAAGACGAAAAGAGATCACTAAACAAGATTGGTAGAATCATTACAACACATTGCGGCAATTGAAAAGAGAGAGTCGTTTATTGTATTAGTTAATTGGTGTTTGTAACTTTTATACTTTACTAATTTGTTTAATTTCTAGGCGTGGTCCTGTGGAATAGAATTGGTCTAAACTACGTTAAAAATATCTTATGTTCATTCTTTATTTTCTTATTCTTATTGCAATATATGTACTCGTTGGTGCAACGATATTTCATATATATATTACAACATAATTAATTAATTATTAATTTAATCAATTAATTAATTATTTGATAATACTTAAAACATATCTTTCAATAAACTTTACTCATCAAATTTCAAAGCAACCCATCCATTTTTCCCGCCTGTTATCGTCCATAGAGAATTCATTAGTTCAAAAGTCGCTATAGTCTTGTTGAGACGATCTGGGATAAAAGCGCTCTGCGACTCATGTATAATTGATGGTAGAATGGACTTTAGTCTATTAGCCAATCACTTTGTAACAATCTTATAAATGACATTGCACAAGCTAATAGGGCAAAAGTCTGATAACTTTTTGGGACTTTTAACTTTTAAAATGAGCACCACGCTAGTAGAGTTCAATGGGTCAATGGATAGATCACCAGAAAGAAATTGACGACAAAGATTGGTCATTCTACCTCCAACCACGCTCCAATATTTTTGATAAAAGAGTGCATGGAACCCATCTGGGCCTAGCACCTTCGTAGAACCCATATCAAAGGCTGCTTTTCGAATCTCGTCGTCGGAGTAATAAGCCATTAGTAACTCATTCATTTCCTCCAAAATTCTAGATTGGATCTCATCAAGAATTATATGCTTCCATACTCGGACTATTGGTTTGAAAGATGGCAGTAAAATATCTCTCAATAATAGCAATGCATTCTCCCGTGCCCTCAGACTATCTTCCTGATTCATCTTCCAAGCCAACAATCTACTTTTTATCTCTACCTTGGTTTGCTTTTGCATGGAAGAATTTTGAGTATCAATACCCTCCGTTTAACCATTCGGCTCTAGATCATTGGCGCCAGAATTGTTCATCAAGAAATAATAGTCTGTCCCTTTCCTTCTCTAAATTCGCCGCACTCCGATTTCCGTAATTTGCCAGCTCAAGTTTCTTTATAACATTCCTTAATTGTGTAGGCAAATTCCCATATTTCTGTCTACTCCAGGTTGCTAGATCAGCAAGGCAAGTTGCTAAAGTTACTTCAAACATCTCAATTGTATCTGGTTAATTCAAGATGGGTCGTGCCACCATAATAACCTCTTTGCACTCATTGTCTCCCACACAGAACGTTTTGAAAGCAAAACGCTTCTGTTGGATTCCATTAGATAGCTCCAATTGGTAACTATCCAAGACAAGACATAAAACTCTATGATCGTCATGATGGAACACTCTTCTGTTAACAAAATGAGCACACCATTCCTCATTAGCTACAAATCGACCCAACCATTCTTGGATATTCGCTTCTTCTTCTCTTCTATTATCCTACAGTTAAATTAGGACCAGAGAAGCCTAAGCCATCCAACTTACACTCCTCTAGCACTTTTTGAATGCCTTGACATTTCGGTTCCCAGGATCAAGGCATCTCTTCTTTTCATTCAAATAAAGAAATTCATTGAAATCGCCTCTGCACACACAGGGTATATTGAGATGAGCATTGAGCCTCCCAAGTCTAATGACGGGAAGCTCACTATAAATTCCCCTAAAATGCCAAGAGAAATCATTCTCACTTTTAATGACCATGTCAATATAGAACCGCCAGGAGTAATTCTGAATGGACACATCCCAGTTTTTTCTCCATAACATAATAGGACCATTGCTCCGACCAACGCAATCAGTATGAAAACTATTGTCAAATCCAACAAACTGTTTCACCTTTTTTTTTTTCTTTTCCCCACAACTTAGTCTCTGAGAGGAAAACCGAGGAGTATGTCTCTGTAAGAGACGCCGAAGCCGATGGAATGCTCGGGGACTCCCCAACCCCCGGGAATTCCAGCTTACGATACCCATAATGACCGGCGGGACTGCTCCGCAGTCGCCGCTGATCCGGGCAGGTTCGATACCTGACCCAAAATAGTTCTCTTTTTCTTTTCCTCCTCAAAATCAATTGTCGCGTCTCGTTTCTGTCCCCTCTCAATGTCTGCTACCTTGCTTTTAGTCCTGTTTGTAACTTTTGATCTGGCCAGCATCTTCCATTTCTTTGAAGATTTCTTTGTTCCATTGGAGATTTCGTTGTTTGCTGAAAAAAAAACTAGTTTGGTGATACCTTCATGGGGACGATGCACGTCCAAATTCTCATGCAGGGGAGTCTTATTTTGTTGGATAGTAATCAGGCAGGAAAGGACATGAGCTGCGAAGATGAGCCCATTAGAAGAAGCCCCATTATAAAACTGTATGCCTGCATCATTTATTGGATCTTTTGGAGTCGAAGAATTGGACCCAATAGGAATAGTTGCTACACCACTTGAAGACTTAGCTGACATGGACTGGTATTAAGAGTCAGTAGAGACCACATTGGCAGGTGGGCCCATACTGATATATGGTGCATTTGCAATTGCGGAAGTTTCCATTCTCGTACCTTTTTGAAATTTCACTTTTCCCGTTAGCTCCGCTCAAAAAATTCCTGCTTATATTGCACAGAGACACCCAACTTTCCATCAGGAGTCCTCACTATCTCGTGGCAATCAGGATTTGGTAAAACTTCACCTGCTCCATGCACTCGAGTCAACACCCGTGCCACCCTGGGCACACTCAGTGGCGGAACACCACCGAGACGATCCCTTCTCACATCATAGTTGGGTTCCTGCTTTCCCCTTCTCACATCATCCGGAATTTCTTCAAAACAATCAATCAGAGTATGTCCAATTTTTCCATACCAGAAACAAAAGTAGGGGAGACGTACGTAACGAAAATTAACCCAAATCGTATGACCTCCAAAACTAATCCGAAACATTGCGCCTCGTTTCAAAGGTTGGTTGATATCCACAATAACTCTGACATTAAGAAAGCGACCCAGGCAGCTACCATTTTCATCCTTCTCAACCTCGACAAGTCTGCCAGCTTGATTCCCCAACAACTTAGCAACTGCTTTAGACATCCCTTGAAGAGGGAGATTGAACATTTGAATCCAGAATTGAGTAGATCTAAATTCTCTATCTCCTGGACTCTCTCTATTGTCAAAAGGTTTTTATTGAAATTCCAAGGCTCTAGAGTAAGAACCTTTTGCATCTCAATTTCTTTCTCAAAAGAAAAAATGAAAATATCAGTGTCTACCTCGTGTATAGAAAAGCAGTGTTTCACTCTCCACAGATCCCGAATGACTTTCCTGAAAGCTTCACGATGGAAAGGTTTTTGAGTCGAAGGCTTTCCTAGAAGGCAGAACTTCAGACCTACTTCTCTTTCTGCAAGAACTTCATCTTCAGGGCCGATCACGTCTTCCTCCTCGTCAGAAATAGTGAAGGAGCCCTATTTGCCAACTATCTCGTCCATGATTCAAAAGGGAGAACGCGAAAGAAAGTTTCACTCTAGAACACAAAAGACACAGAAAACTCTCATAGAAAACTAGAGAGACAGTTGTGTTTAATTTATCTTAGAATAAGGTTTCTCTGTATTGTGTTAATTTTGACTTGCACCATTATCCTAGAATTGTCAGTTTTAAATTCAAATGGGGAAACAATATTAAAAAGAAAATTAATCTACCATCTCTGAGAGGACCCCAAAGCAACTAGTGGCTTTTCAGGCACTTCTCTCATTGCAAATGCAAATTCGCATTAAAAAAATAATGGTCGAATATCACAACGTATCTCAAATTGCATATGCATTAGAATAGTTGAAATTTGATCTTCAAATGTAAATATCAGTAAATGTCAAGAAAGCATTGCTCATTTTGATCCAAAAAAAAAAAAAAAAAAGGCATTCCACATTTAGTTCCAAATCCACTAGATTCTAGAACCTACAAGTAAACAATCAGTCTCTTAAACCTAAATCAAGTCGAGTTTTTACAGTCCTATTTAAACCGCCTTAAAAAGATTAACCTTCTCTTGAATCATCTCCACCACAAGGTCCTTGTTTGAATACTTGACAAAGTCATCTATACCCCTAATCTCATATATCTTCTCGTATTCACACAAATACTTAAAGCATCATTTCTTCAACTTGCTCAACTGGTACAGCCATGCCTCTTCCAGTCTTTCGAGGATGTTATCGGGTTTGATGTCTTCCATGAGGCTCTCTTCACAAGCATCCTTTAGTTCTTCAATATCATACGCTCTGAACGGTGTTTCCAGAAGTCCTCTTTTTTAATGGACCCATACAAAAAACTGAGAAAGGTGGTGCAAGAATCGAGTGACATGTCATCCATCCGGACCTCAGAAGACTCTTTCTCTATGAGATTGCGATGGAACATGCTTTGGAACACAGGAGAACTCCCACCTAAAATTGCCTTGTGAGCTCTTAAAGTGCCACTTGCTGTGTAAATGGTTACATCAGCATGCAATGACTCACTGAGGATCCTAGAAAAGCAACGAAGCGTGTTTTGTGCTGATATGGATTGGATTGTTTCATCAATAGGCCATATCGACCTCTGGTTCGCACCCTGATTTTAAGACCAAAAAGAGAGTTTGTAGACAAATAAAACTATTCTACGTTGTGTACTTCCCTTATTACATAATTATCAAATAGGAACATACTATGATCAACAAAAAAGTACTAGAAAAACATAAATTTTGTAGATTCTAAATGAACAAAAATTATGACACATCCATTATAAACAATCGGTAAATTAAGCTTTTATGGATCGTCATAACACATTATAAGACATAAACGTTCGGTTAAAATTGGTTCCCAACAGAGATAGAGAAATAAGATTGGCTGTGTGTGCGTCCTCTTTTGCGTTTAACACAAGTAGTAACTGATGTACATGCAACAATGAAGAAGTAACTCAAAAGAAATTAAATTTCCTGGAGGAATTGATACTTACATGGCCTATCTTCAGATCCAAAAACTCAACATCCATGGAGAATGGACCATCGATGGTCGACTCAACTATCCAGCGAAAGTTTGGAAACTGGTAAACTAGCTGTTTATAAGCTGCAGTATGAAGTATTAGAGCAATTCGGGCGTTACTGAAGTGCTTCTTACTGTAATTAAAAAGTATCAAAATGAAACTTCTGAAAGCACCTATAAGTTTCAATAAGTTGTTCAAAGAAACTGAACTGAAAATTCATGAACCGAAAATTCACCAAACTAAGAATAATACGCACCATGCTTGGCAAACAATTAACACGCATAAGATCATCTTATGAAATAGCCCAAGTTAGTTTATTAAGTTTTAATTTTCATAATCCCAATCCAACTAAATTTTACTGGGTCTCTTCAGGTTTTTCCAAACTTCTCTTGAATGTTTAAGAATAACCAACTGGATCCGTTTTCGTTCGAATGGATTCAATAAAGTTATTAATTTAAATAGAATACCCGATTGGTCCAATTGAGTTCGAATGAATGAATCTAGTAGAGTTCTAAATTCAAAGAATAGCTCAACTAGAGCTGTTAGTGTTTGAGTGGGTTCAGTCAAGTTTAATGTTGTCTTAATGAATTTTTAAATGATGTTTTTTAAAGTAGTTTGACGAGGGCCAACTAAGTTTTATTGGTCAATAAGCCATATTAAATTGCAAGTTGAAGATGTTCTTTGCCTTGCACCTATTTTGGACCCAATTGAGCATTTTGACTGCAAAATATCTACCATATGTCCGTTGGCATAAACTGTTAAGTGTATAATAAATGCACAAAACGAGGATCTAAAGGACTTACAATGGTTTAAGGAAAACTCTTCATTCGACCATTTTCTTGATGTTCTGAACCATAAGTTTCCTTCCACATGTGTGCACATGTTTTTTGGAATCATATGATTAAGGTATAATTAGAACATGTTATTATCTATGCACCCAATCAATTAAACTTTGAATGAAGATAGTAATTCAGGTTGTCCAATCGATAATTATTTTACGATCTGACTCACTCTTCATTATGAATTTGACTAGATTTTTTCATGCTCCAACTGGATCCATTTATGCTCCAATTAGGTTTGTAAAGTTTTTCATAAAGTTTTAATGTGGAACTCGACTAGATTCATTTGTACTCAAAATGAGTTTGCTCAAGTTCGAAAGAAACTCGACTAAGTCCACTTATACTCTGATCAAGCCTAGTTAGCTTTTTCATAAAGTTTTAATATGGACTCTTAAGAACTCAACTAAATCTATTTGTGCTCCAAATGAGTCCAATCAAGCTCAAAAGAAACTCAACTAGATCCAGTTTTATTCCGATCAGGTCCAGTCAGATAGTTTGTAAATTTTATAAAATAAGTTCTTTTTTATCTCTGACTTGGAAGATTTTATAAATAAAAATTAAACTTATAATAATATTTGTGAAAATAATCACACTATAAGTGTTTTTTAATTATATTCTAGATATTAGGAATTAAACTTGAAAATTATGAAAAGAAACCAAAATTTTATTGATTCTTTATCTTAGATAGCCAAACATAGTTTCCATATTTATTATTTACCTCCTTACAATTCATAAAATCATTTTTTTCTCACCCAAAATTTTTCAAAAAATGCTTAATATATATATATATATAAAAGATTGATTTGGTTATCGTGAATACAAACCCATAGTTGAAATATATAAGATTCAATATAAATAGTCTACAATATATCTAGAAGTGGCAATTCAGGCCAAGCCTAACGAGCTAGCTGGTGGCTCGATATTGTGGCTCTCAACTGGCTTAAGCTGAGTTTGACCCTGGGACAAGGCTGAGCTGGGCCTAAGAATCCAGGCCTAGTCCGGTCGTGTTTTTATTTTGGTTCATGTGACAACAATGACAATGACTGTGTAATTGTTGTGCCCAACAGTAATAATACCGTTGAGACTTTTAAGTTTTATCCTTTTTTAATGTTTTAAAATAATTAAAATTTTTTTTCCTATATTATAAATATCACTGTTACAAGTTTCAGACACTCTCTTATTCTCTCATTCTTTCTCTCTAATTATATTCTCAATTTTATCTTTTTCTCTTTAATTATATTATCTGATTACTGATTACTAATTATAATACTTAGTAATTATATCTTATAGTATCTAATTCCTACTTTTAATTCTTAATTCAAGGTACAACTTCATTTTTTTAAGTACCTAAAATTCAATTTATAACACTTATCTTTTGAATTTCAATTAATTTCTAGTATGTTTTGTTGTTTACTAGTGTAATAGTTAGTAGAAAATCAGTAGGTTGTAGTTTGTAGAAAGTCTTTTTATAATATTGTTTTTTAGTTTAAATTAATTTGTATTTGGTAGTTGTTTATAATTAAATTAGTAGTTTGTAGAAAGTTTATTATAATACTATCTTTTTATTTTCAATTAATTTGTAGTTTGTAGTTCTTTATATTTAATTTAGTAGAAACACACACACACAATTCTACCCTACCATTTTATTTTAGAGTCTTATAGAATTATGACTAAATTTGGGGTCTATTTTAAGTAAATGTCCTTTTCCCAAATATTATAGCAAAATGAATGGTATATGAGCATATATACAACGTGTAAAATATTATAGACGCAATATAAAAATTTGTATACTCAATACATAAACTAAAACTAGTATATAAGTATATATACCAAGTGTAAAAGTATATGAAGCTGGTCATTTAGCTATAAAAAGAGAAAGATTGACATTTATAAATTCAAGCGAAAAAAGTTGACATCCTCCCAAATTTCTCTTTATTGTATTCTATTTTTTTGCCTTTTGAGAAATCCTGAATATTCAAAAAAAAAAAAATAATTCTTATAGAAATACTAATTTTACCATTTGAGGGATACTTGATATAACTAGTATAGTGACTTCTTCAAAACCTGAGTTTGTCAAAGGTGCTTGAGGTAATCAATTTAAAATTTTTCTAATAAATTAGTACATTCATTATCTTTTAATTTTTCGGAGCCTATATTTATGTAAGAATTTATTTTATATATCTTAGTGTCATGTTCATCTATCTTAATATACCTAAATACCCTAATCAAATGGCTCAAATATGTTTCTCTTTGAACTATGTCGATTTTATGCTTCTTCACTAGCGTCCATCATGAATCTTCATCCTGATCAGAGTTGGAGGACGTGAATTGTTGTCATTAGATATATTTTACTTTTACCTCAAATATGATTTTTTTTTTAACTCATATCTAGAATTTTTTAGTTATAGTTTAAAATAGTTAAATACTTTAGAGGTTTCTCTTTCTTTTTTCGATTGTAAACTCTCGTTAAAATTATTCGACTGAAGTCCAATTTTTACTAGGTGGTGGGGACGCAAATCTAATTTTGAACTTTCAAATTTCAATTTAAAAAAATGGTTTTTTTTTTTTTTTTTTTTTTTGTAAATGATATATGTCCCATTCTATCATGAACTTTAAAATGAGATTTAAAAAAAGTTGAATATATATTTATGTCCCCTTTTAGGCTTAAAAATGAACAAATATCCCCAATTCAAAAGTCATAGCTAAATGACTAATTAGATAATTATGGAAAATACATATTAAATTCCCTAATCAAAACTCATTTTTTTATTAAATTAATGTCCTATTTGTTAATTAATAGGTTTTGAAACTATTTTTTTTAATGTCTATGTGTTCATGGAGTTTTAAAAATAAACTTTACAACCATTAAGTAGGACCTCCTTTTTTTTTCCTGGTTTATTCGTATATTTATTTTTGTACTAATATATTCTCATAGATACCAATTGTAGTTCTACAATACATCATTTTTGGAGTTAAATATTACTAAGTTTAAGCGGATCTACCACAAATAAGATGATATTTACTAGACTTAAAGATTCAATTTGTAAAATATATCATATATATAGGCTATAATTCAGTAGGTATATTTTTTTAAAGCCTATCTATAAGTATTCTTTTTAGCGGCTATCATCATTTGAGTAGTTAAAAATAAAAAAATAACAACAATAAATACACAATATTTAATAGTTTTCTCTCTCTACTTTTATTATGAAAAAACATACGTGATAAATTTTAAATACATATAGATAGGTAAAAAAAAAACCCTAATAAACTAGTAATATATATATATACATATATTAAACAGATATTGCCAATCTCATATAAAACAAATAATACAATTGATAAAATATCTATCAAAAAATCAAGATCACATTGTGGTACATATGAAAATGTACCAAGTAAATAACTTTGTATATAAAGAGAAAAAAAGAATGTACTATTTCCCATTAATACTTTAAAAGGACGGTAAAAAAAGGGCAAAAAAACGAAAGTTGAACCATTTAAATAAGAAACAAAAATTTATGTATAAAACTTAAAAAAGAGTCATTAAGCTGTAAATTAGTGAATGTAGTCTCTTGCTAATACCGTTTATGGACATACACCAACAACGAAGGTTGCTTCAAATGGGCCACGTGGGCCCTATTACTTTGGACAAAGAAACACTATGGACGTTGCCCCAATTGTTTCTGGAGTATTAGATCTGGCCTCACAAAAAAAAGGAGGGAAAGTATAGAAATTGAAGCAAAGCTGTCATTTAGTTTGGCGGGAAAATCGTGGTGATCTCATTCTCATTCTCATTCTCATCTTTTGGTTCGGTGATTCTGGTCTCTCAATCAGAATTGAGAAACGAGAATGGAAGGCACTGAAAGCGAGGCCGTCTTCAACTCCCTCGATCTCAATCCACAGCTCTTCATCAATGAAGTCCTTAACACCGTCGACGATTTGGTCGACGATGCTTTCAAATACTACCACCGGTATATAAATATACCCCTTTTATCTTATATATGTGCATATATATATATATATATTTATTGTAATTACAGAAATTTGTTGATTAATTTTTCTGATTCTCTTCCAGACAAGCTTCATCCAACCTCAAAATCGATGCCACCGATCGTACCCCTAGATCACTGGATCTAACCAAGGTACCTTCATTTCATTTTGATTTTATTTATTTTGAATTTTGTGCATAGATCGGAAAATAGAGGCGATTTTATCTTCTTCGATTTCTAGGGTTTGATAGCTTGTTCCAGTTTCGATATTCAGTTCAATTATGTATTTTCGTGATTAACAAATTTGTAGGGTGTGGCTCTGATTCACAAAATGATTATATCGGTTCTGGATAAGCGCCTCGCGGTGTGGGAGCAGTACTGTCTCAGTCACTGTTTCGAAGTTCCTGAGGGGCTTTCTTTGCGCAAAACCGTATGTTCTTCTTCGCAAAAGATTCAATTTGGTTTGATTCATTTGTGCATATCTGTTTGTTTTGTTTATCTCATTTTGATATTCTACTTCTTTTGTTATTGCTTTTGAAATTTGAAGTGATTTGGGTTTTGATAGTTGTATGCTGCAATAACGATTGCGGTTGAGTTCTAGCTTAACGGTCTCATTGTGAACGAAATTATTAGTATGTGGAAAGTTTAGATGTCACTTATGCAAATTCCACCATGCCACTGCATATGAACTGCAAAGAAATGGAGACATTTTCTACCTCACCGTAGTTGTGACCATCGAACTATGCTCTTTTTAGCAACCCGATTTCTTTTCGGTACAATAAGTCGTAAATTAAGTTGTAGCTTTACTATGGTGCTTTGCTGATGGCTAGAACATTGTAGTTATTACAGCGTTTTCTCTGTTTCTCCTACTTCATGTTACTTGTTCTTGGCAGCAGAGGCTATTCTAGTACTTATGTCGCTTTTAAAAGAAAAATGTGTCATGCAAGTGTTTACATAACTTTCTTGACACTAAGCTTTGTTTCAAAATCTTATGAATTAATGTGGGAGATGTCAAGTATTCTGGACTCTTAAAAATAAAGGAGATTTTTGGTGTCACTCTTTCATGCTTTTCCTTGAGGTGGAACTCGATTCCCCAGTTACTTTGCAAATTTGTTTACTTCAATAACACCTTCAATAACACATGCTCTCCTTTTTGCAAGTAATATTTACAAGACATATTGTTGGAGATTATAAGTTTGGGTAACATAAAAATGTCCAAGCAAAACTAGTTTACATGACACATTATGTGTAGATGTTAGATCTGGTCCAGCATTGTTTGCGCTTTTGATCACTATATTTTAGGAGAATGCTCTCTCTTTCTTTTTTGGCTATCTTCTCTATGTGAAGTTGAACATTGCTCTAAACATGTCTTTTCAGGGTGAACCATCCAGCAATAGTTCATCATGTCAAGATGCACTCAGCGATCCGGATTTGGATGCTCGGCTGGATTCGTTGAGGGACAAGCTTTCTATGGTAATTATAGTTCTTGTAGTAGTGGAAATTCTTGTTTGGATGCTACTGAGTGATTTCTCTATTGCCAGTTTAATCTCGTTAGTTTGTTAAATGAATGTGCTTTAAAGGTTGGTAAGGAATCTGCTGCACTGAACCGAGAGCTCCGAGTTTTAGAACAGCAGTCTGTTCCTAGTGGCCATTTTGCTGGCCTTATCAAGGAGGCATTGCAACTCTATGAGGAGAACTATTTTGATGGAATGTTTCAGGGTAATGATGTATACCTTCCAAATGTGTATACCTTCCAAATGTGCTTTCTTGGAATTTAAATGTGCTATATTGATCCATTTCCAATGCTTTACATGCTTACAAACAAGGGTCCAGATTGAGTCATATTTATATGTTATAAATTCAGATTACTCGAGGTAAAAAAAATTAAAATTAATTTTTTATTTCTGCAGTCATCATTTCAAATGTGTTTATCTGCTTCTTCGAATTATTGCATTTGTGCTTGTTGTTCTATTTGTGTTATTTTCTCTTCTCTTGGCTGATGATGCGCTGAAGTTTCTTCAATGTTGAAAATTGAAAATGTTATTGGTTCATTTCTACAGAGA
Source organism: Parasponia andersonii (assembly GCA_002914805.1). Taxonomy (NCBI): domain Eukaryota; kingdom Viridiplantae; phylum Streptophyta; class Magnoliopsida; order Rosales; family Cannabaceae; genus Trema; species Trema andersonii. The sequence continues at coordinate 116,203 of JXTB01000546.1, read as the reverse complement.
TGGCAAAAACAGTATCTGAACTGAAAGCAAAAATGGGAAAGTTGAAGACGAGAACAATGGAAGAAACTGAGCAGATGAGAACAGAGAGGCTTCATACACTGAGTAGAAATTCATCTACATTGGATCGTAATAGTGGTAACGGTTAAAGAAAGTCGATGTTTATTAATATGTGCCTTCCAAGTTTATTGAACTCTTCAGATTTTCAGGATTCTTTTGTAAGATGTTAATTTCTTTCCTGCAGGCTTTTCTGATTCGAAACTGGAAGACCTTCAAGAATTTCTGGCAGAAATGAAAAAGATGTGAACTTGATGTTTCGAGTTGTTAGTATTGCGGTACAGTAGTTATGTTCCTGACTGATAATTAGTAACTCCTCTTGTTGTGCTTTATTAAGCTGGTTGAATTGGGCTCCATGGTGGTTCTTTTCAATTGAATCATTGCACTTTGCTTGTGAATTATGTAAAATCTAGACTCAGTTTTATGGAAATACTCCTAGCAAACAAGAATTCAAAATTTCTATAAATAAAGCTGAGTTTTTTATTTTCTTTTTCTTCGTTTCCATGCTGAAGAAAAACATATTGTAGTGGTGGGATGAGGCGATCTTAAAAGAGTTCTTAAAGATGAGTTCTGTAGTTCTGTTCAGTTATTAACTAATAAAAAAGATGAGTTCTGTTGTCTTATCACCAACCTAAGTCAAGCGAGTGTCATCAACTGAGTCTTTTGACCATTATACCATATTGTTTCAATCGAATCATTGTTCTTGTGCCCAAGTTTTTCTTGAGCTGTGAAGGATATTTACATAAATGTCTCGTCTTTTTTCCCGCTTAACATTTATGCACATTTCTACATGGTAAGTCACCAAATTTATCATGTTTATTACCTTCCTCTTAGTTATAAACTAGTAAAGTTTTTATATGAATGAAAATAAATCTGAGAAAAAAAGGGAGAATATCATAAACCTCCCTCAAATTTTATATTAATATCGCAAATGACCTTGTATAGTTAAATGGCTTGATTGGCTCTCAGAATTCAAATTCATGGCAAAATCTTCCCCTGGACTTGTTAGATGAAGAAAGATTAATTCAGATCTCAAAAATTAATATTCACTAATTCATATCAAACACTTGCCAAAGACTATAACTAATACTTTTTTTATTTTAATAAGGAAATTCCTTAAGGAGTTATATTAAAAGCTTATTAAACAACACTATCAAATACAAGTAACAAACAAAGGATAAAAAAGAGCATCCTAGAAAAACAATTATATCAATTCACCGCAATATGTGTGGGAGTAAGTCCTTAGGTATATGAGTAAGTGAGTAAGTCTAACGAAAAATAGACCAAGAAATTCCACTATCTTTAGGGACAACAAATTCCAAGTCAGTCTTTATAGAGCTATCATTTTACTCTTTGAATGCATCCATTAGTAAATACCGTAATAGATCCTTGAAAATGTCTATCAGTAAACATCATAATAAATATTTGAAAACGTTCATCAATAAAGACTATATGGTAAGATTTTTTCAGATCTAGCTCTCAAAAGTTTCATATTTAGAAGAATACCGACAAAATACTAAAATAAAACAAAGCAAAATAAAATATAATAATACTTACACAAATCTAGAATCAGATAAGACAAAAATCTATAGATTTAGATTTATGGTATAAAAATTTCACATATACAAAGTTTCATATTTAGAAGAATACCGACAAAATACTAAAATAAAACAAAGCAAAATAAAATATAATAATACTTACACAAATCTAGAATCAGATAAGACAAAAATCTATAGATTTAGATTTATGGTATAAAAATTTCACATATACGGAAGGACTTATTATAACGAAATAAAATAGAAAAAAAAAAAGTAAAGAGAAAGTAAAAAAAAACCGATATTTCCTCTATCAGTAAGAGAGACACCTACTAAAAGAAGAGAAAAGGAAGCAGATCCGTAGAAGTTGAGAGAGAGAGAGAGAGAGAGAGAGAGAGAGGACTTACTACATTTCAGTCATCTTTCTATATTAATAAAGCAATTTTAAAAAAATACTGATTTCAATTTAGAATATAACTAGTACTTAGAAGAGAGAGAGATGACTTACTACATTTCAGTCATCTTTCTATATTAATAAAGCAATTTTAAAAAAAATACTGATTTGAATTTAGAATATAACTAGTACTTAGATGTAGTGAAATAGAAAAAGAATATTAAGAGATTCGGATTATTGTAATTCTTCTTTGTTTTTTTTTTTTTTTTGAAACAAAATACTGTCATTTCAATAACTCATCAATCACAAAGATCATACCACCGATGAAATATAATAGTAACGAAACATTGTAATACACCTAATAACTGTGGACGAGATATAGGTGATGTGTACATAAATCTAAAAAAGATACAAATAAAGCTAAACCAGAAAACCTATGCTCTTTTAGATCACATTCTATCCAAATCAGCTCATTTAATTAATAAGATGATGAATATTCTGTAAGGAGTATTAGTGACGACATAAATTTTTTTTTATATTTAGATCTTAGAAAGTTCAGATCATTTCCTGGAATTATTCATAGAGTTTATTCTCTGGTAGCTACTCCTAAAATACACCCGATTTCGCACGTCATTGTGGAGATACGAACTTCTGATAAGTAGGCGTCTTTTGCCACTGTGCTACTACCACCCGTGGTATTTTATCATCATTCTAGTTAAGCTGATGCAATGCGCAATTTTTCAGAAATAAAAAAGTCAAAATACAAAATCATAAATGTTAAATATACTATTGTCACGATAAAAAATATCTAGAACGTTACATATTGCAGTGCATAAGCATATTAATATTTTAATCACACTTACTTTTGTGGTCTATACAAATAGTAACATCAAGTTGTGTATCAAGCTACGTTCTCTCTTAAATAATTGTCGAACTCTTATATATAGCACATGAAGTAGCTTGGGGGCGCCACTTCTATTCTATTATATGACAGAATAGAAAATTTGGGGAAGGCTGCCTGCCTGCCTCATCTAATTATCCTAACTCATAACTTTGAGTTTCACAACTAGCAGAGAAGTTTATCCAAAAGAAGGGGAAAAAGAAAAAGAGCAACTAAGGGTTTGGCATTGTTTTTTGTTTTCTGTTTTCAGAAATAAGAACAAAAACTGTTTTATAATGCTTTCAGAAAACAATGAGTGTTTGGCAAATATTTTCTAAAAATAATTTTTAGGAAAAAAAATTATATTTATATTATAAAAAAAATATTAGAGAGAAAAATTCAAGAGATAGTAACTAGAGATAATTCAAATAAGAAATAAGGAGAGAGAAAGTGAAAAGAATGCATGGGGATAAAAAATAAAGATAAAAAAATTATAAAAAATAAAGTAGTAATAAAGAATGAGGAGAAATAATGTGATTAAAAAAAAAAAGAAAGGATAGAAAATGATGAGAGAAAAAGTGATGAAATAAAATGAGGAGAGAGAAAGTGATGAGGGAGAATGAGAAGAGAGAAAGGGATGAGAGAGAGCACGATGATAAAAAATGAGGATTGAGAGAATGAAGAGAGAGAAAGTGATGAGAGAGAGTGGTTAGAGAAGGTGATGAGAGAGAAAGCTACAAGAAAATGTGTATATAAAAGTCATATGAAAGAATTTTTATTTTTTTTTCAGAAAAAGAAAAAATTAAGAAAACACATTGAAAACAACATTTTGTTATTCTCTTAATTTTATTTTTTCTTTAACTCTATTTTTAAAAACTGTTCTGAGAGAACAATGCCAAACACCCTTACATGTTCTCAAAAAACAATTTTCTGGTTTTAAAAACAAAAAACTGTTTTTTAGTTATGATGCTAAACAACCCCTAAAATTCCTCCTCTAGTTTCAGTACTATTTTATCCAATATTTACTATTTTTGGTTTGGGACATTAGTATTTAGTGCTTAGTTTTACATTTCTTTGTAATTTGCACTTTTTCCTTGACTAAATTTTCAAATGACAAAAAATACGTGAAATTGTTTTCATCGTGTTAGGTTTTTGTGAAAGACCTATCTCTAGACTGGACACCTCTTGATGAAACAAAAACAGTTGTGCTTAAATTGATAGGAAGTCATCGCTATCACATTTATGTCAAATTTTAAGAATTTTGCATCAAGGACTACAATAATACGAGGACTGAGATATAAATGACTTCATATCAAGCAGCCATTAACCTAAATACATGACTTTACTATTAATTGATATGATATTGCTAGTGAAATTTATATTAATACATATATATGTATATATATACTCTATAGTCTATTCTTTAATGAAGGTCTTTTTTTTTTTTTTTTTGACCGGGTCGAAATGTTTTCTTACTAAGGTCAAAAACTTTCGATTGGTTGCTTGACCCTAGTCGAAATTTGTTTATTAGGATCGAAATTTTTTGATCACTAGTTGAAATTTGGTCAGAATAGCCATGAAATGCTGCATAACATATTCGACCAGATTGAAATTTTTTGACCTTAGTCGAATAGAGACACCGTCAGGACTAGAATTAAGACCGACGCTAGCAGTGGTGGTGATAAAAATAGTTTGGGATTTATTAGATTAGACTGTCTTTTTGAGATTGCTAGGGAATAGTATATCTAGATAATTTTATATATGTAACATTACAACGATAGTTAGTTTTGAAAGTATTTGTTAGGGAATAGTCTCTTTTTTTTTTTCTTCAAGAAAATTCCTTATAGCCCCATTGCTTTTGTTAAAAACAACTTTTTACCCCTTCATATTTGAAATTTCACCTATGCGAAACAATTTTACATATATACTGTCGCTTTATCCCAATTAGCGCAAATATTATGTTACTTTGTTCTAATTAGTAGATGATTAAAAAAATGTCATTTTGTCCCCCAAATACCAACACCCACTAAATAATTAATAGAAAATAAAAGAAGATAAAATCACTATATTTTCAAATTTGCATACAAATTTGTGAAAAAAAAAATTTATAGTTAAAATCGAGAATGATGGAGCATTATTTTTCAATGGAGATAACTGCAAAAAAATATCCTGAAGTTTAGGTGTTCTACAATTTAAACTCTAAAGTTTAGACTTTGCAAAATAGTATCCCGAAATTAAGAATTTCTAAAAATTAATACCTTGGATAGATTTTTTAACCAATTTTAAGAACAAAAAAATAATAATATCCTCCATTAAAATTAGATTAATTCATATTATTCATCTTAATTTTGAGGATATTATTGAATTTTATCAATTAAAATTATTCAAAAAATCAACGCATGGTATTAATTTTTAGAAATTCTTAATCTCATGGTATTATTTTGCAGAGTCAAATTTCAGGGTTTAAATTACAAAACACCCAAGTCTCACAGGATTTTTTTTGCAGCTATCCTTTTTTTTTTTAATATTCTTATTTATATAAAACTGCATTTAGTTTAAATAAGTATTAGTTTCAATGTAGAACCTTTCCTTATCCATACTCTAGACCTTCTGTGGGCAAAGCGATACCAGATTTTTTAAAAGTTTGGGAAAAATAATACTGTATTTGTGAAAATGGGATGGGATAATTAACTGACACCACAATTACAAAAAATGAAACATGTGGGCTAAATTTTAAATGTGGTAAGGTAAATAACTACTCTAAACAAAAGTGTGGGGTTTATAGGGTAATTTGTCATTTTTTATTTTGTAGACGAATATACACACCTGTTGTATTTTTTTTTCTTGAAAATATAGATCTACCTATTTTAAAAAACAAAAGTACTCAAATGTACAAGATTACATAATTATTTTGTTACATGATGAATTTGTCATGAACTTAGTGATATTAGCGCATTTCTTTCTTCACGAATCAGTCGGGTCTATTTTTTTCGAAGAATGGTGGTTTTCTATTTTTCATTTTAGGGGAAAGGATTTTATTTTCTAGAGACCCCAAAAGCAATATTGCTACTCCGTATTTCCCTTTGTTTTCCTCTTATGACATGTATATGGTTCCACCATATATATTTTCCCATTTTTAAATTTAAATAAACATCCATGAAATATTTACAACACAAATAACTAAGATAAAGTAAACATGTCTAAACAGATTTATGTAATTATCCCTTAAGGTCATCTGTCATGTAAAGGGACATTAATAGGGGTAGGGTAACACCCGGTTTTTATTTACTATCCCTTCCTTGTCATTATTTTGCTATATCGTTCCTACATTATTTATTGTTTAAATTGTTGTACAGTTAGGAAATTCTAATGCGGGGAATAGTTTCCTCATTAGTTTATTGGGTCTCTATTTTGAATTGTCATTTTGAGAATATTAAAAAAATTTAATATTGGCAAAAGTCTTTTAAAAACTTAAATATACCAAAGGAAAAAAATAAATTAAAGTCAAATCTATTGAAAACTTCAATTTTTAGCTCAAATCGATTGGAATTATGATTTAATAAAAGATACAAATAATGAAAAAAAAATCACACGAATATCTTTCATCCTCAAGATAGCACAACCCAAGATACTTAAAACTTAGACAATATTCCGATGCAGAGATAAAAAAAAAGTTCCCTATATATCTTTGACTATAAAAGACATTAATGTGAGAGGACTAGGAAAATTGTAAATAAAATAATAGATGGATATTATAAACCTAACTTGTATTTGCATATTATTAGTTTCTTTATTTATATATATATATATATATATATATTTTATAATCGGACAATACTTAGTTCCTATCACAACCAGAAATCTAAAATCATAACTTTTAGTAATTTTAAGTGAAAGAATAATTAAATATTAATTTTACGAAATTTAGGAGAAATAAAGTATTAAATAATTTTGTTTTGGTCTTCAAATCATTATAAATTTCACAACTATTAAAACTTTTAGTAGTTTTAGTTACTTAAGAAAAAAACTCGAAGATTAAGAAAGCTTGTGATTAATTCATTTGGAAACTCGTAAATAATTCATAGATTTTGATAAACTGAGTTTAATTGAAAGCTTTAATCTAAAGTCTAAAATAATTTACATTAAATCATTTGTAGTTTCAATTTCTCAAATTAACAACAAAACCATCTTTATACATCTATTTAGTAGATTTACTAAATTTGACTAAATAATTGAACAAAGAAAGAAAGATAACAGAGTATGAATACCCACCGGGGCTTAAAAGTAGAACTGCATACATAAGCTATACAGCTTGTCTATCCATCAAGATGACTACCTCAAATAGTCAAATACCTAAAGTGGGGGAAGTAGGGAGTGAATATTCACATACTCAGTAAAAGTTTGATTACTTTTTTTTTTTTAATAGATGCAATTTTTACCAAGCTTTCATAGTTAATACATTTTCTAAAATCCATTTATAAACCAAGTTTATAAAATAATTGATATTCAGAATAATCTCATATTCAAAATTAAAACCAAATCCACATAATTATACATATAATAAATCAATCAAGTATATGAGTGAGCTCTTATCCTCCTATCATGATCCTGTAATATCTCTGTAGCAGAAGTACCTAACATCCTGACACTACCCATAAGTATATTAGCTAAAAACATATGCAGGGGTCTAGGTCTATCACTTAGCACTATAGTAACTTGTCAGCGATCTAAACTACTATGATACAATAATGGAACTCAAGTGTATGATCCTATTGTATGTACAATACATAACATGATATATAATAACCTTGCAAAATATAATCAAATAATGCCTTAAAAATTCACTTGGCATTATTCTGGGATTTACTCTAACATGGATAGCTCTCTGTTGTATTATCCCATAATCATAGTTTAAAAATGTGTATATAAATTCATTGTGTATATAAATTCATATTCCAATCTCAATATAATCCAATGTGTTTCAACAATTTATCAATTATCGTAAAATTCACGATTTTTTATAAATTAATTATAAATCAAAATAAGTACAAAACTAGGTAATTGAACTCTTACCTCAATATGGTAGCTATACCAAGCTAACGACGCTTGAAAAATTCACATTGGTCACTTAGGTACTTGAACGATTGTTTTGGGATCCCAGTAAATTCACTTAAAAAGTAACTTTTCAATCGGAGCCTCAGATTAAGAAATATAGATAACCACTAAATTCAAAGCACCTAAAATTACTAGGTTAAATATATAATTTGTTAAAAGTGGATCTCAGGGTGGGACCCACCCGTGGTACGCAAAACGACAATGTTCATGAGTTTTGGAATTTGTGCCACTTCGAAAAATAGCGATATTATATATCAAAACTCGTTTCTCGACCTCACTGAATCCAAATTTAAAATTAGAATTCGATTTCGAGATCATGAGCCTTAAACGGGCTTCAAATCCGAGAATTACAAAAATGTGTCTTTTTAGAATTAATTTGAAAAATGTCCACTTTTTGCAAAGTATTTTGAAAAATATCATTGCTAAAAAGTTACAAAAATATCACTTTCTTGAAATATTTCAAAAAATATCATTATCACATAATTATTTAGGAAAATATCAGTTCGAAAATTTTTGAAAAGGTATTCACTTCACTGATTACTTGTAAAGATGTCATTTTGCAATAATATTTTGGAAAGTAACAGTTTTCTAATCTCAGCCCAAGGCCCAGACGAATAGTAACAGACTTCAGTCCAACATTATATAGTTTTGCAAAAATATCACTTTTCGTTCTAAATTAGAAAAACACCATATTGTTCAATTCAAAAATTAACATACTTTCGCGTATCATTTTAATTTTTACTAATTGTAATTATTCATGATTTTTAACTCTCTTTCATTTCATATAATTATCTCGGGTAAAATACTTACCTAACAAAAAAATTATAAAAAATATCACTTTTTACAAACTTTGGTAAAACAGTCCAAATGGTGAAAGGTTTACCGGCGGTGAGTTAACAGCCGAGACTAGTCGAAAAATGACTGTAATGATGAGACGAATCCAACGGTGTTATTAGTGTTCCAAAAGGAGGTCTGATAGAGCTCCGGTGGCCAGAATCTTCAAATGTCTCGTTTTTCGGCGTCTGACGACGAAACAGGATGATGATGGCTGGCATGAGATCGTCAGCTACTGGCGGTGGTAGTAGACTGGCACCTTGGCGTCGAAGATGGGCGGTGGCTCGATGGCAAGTTTCGGCAAAGGCTATGTTTAAAAATTTTTTTAGAGAGAGAGAAAGGGACTTTGTATGGAGAAGGAGGAGAAGTGGGGTGTTTTATGCAATTAATCAACACTGTAGTACCCATTAAAATATTTCAGATATTTTGGATAAATTAACTCAAATAATTAAAATTACAAAATACTACTCCCCCTTAAATTTACTATTTTACCCTTCAAAATCTAAGATTTCACAATTCCAACCTGTCCCGTCTAGAAAACTTGTTCCATTCCTGCTTCACATTGCTTGGTGAATTGACATCCCCATTTTTGGAGGGACTGATCAAAAATAGCTAGGATTAGGATTCAATATTCTATCCCTATCCCACGTTTGGCAATGCAAAAACACCTGACAGCTTATAAAGGGATTATGTTATCCCTGGTTAAAAAAGATTCAACCACAAGCCACTCACCATCTTTTAAATTTTGACATGATTTTATTTCTCTAAACATAAATAAAATAAAATTTTTATTATAGATAACACAAATTACACAATAATTTTTTTCGTAGTTACTAGTAACTTCAATTAAATTAAGTATTTATTTTATTCTCTCATGTCCTACTTAAAACCATGAATTATTTATCTTTGCAACAAATTCAATGATATTTATTATTCAGTTGTTTCATTATTATCATAAATTATAGTACTTTCGTATAATTTAGTTAACTATTTAGTCCTTTAATTCGACACTTGAACAAATAGCGTAATCCAATCCCAAAAACTCTTTCCAACCTGACCACTGAAAAAAGATTAACTTAATTTGGCGGTTTTATCTGTTACAATAGAGTTATGAAATGATCCCATAAAACAGCAACTGTGGCGGGTTTTTAGATGTCTTGTATATTTAGACATATATTATGGCACTAATTTAGGAAATATTTTTTTTAACATATAATTAGATATTATTTTAGTTAATTAAAATATGTTATGCACGTCTTTTTATGATAAAAGAAAAAAAGAAAAAAATATTAAATAATAGATATTTATTTTTATTATTATTATTTTTAACTATTTAAATTATGATAATCGTTAGATCAATGATATAATAGTTAAAAAAATACTTACAAATAGGTTAAAAAAAATTACTAAAATGATAACAATTATATATAGTAATGATTTAATAAAGCCAACAATTAGTTACTCCTATAACTTATGCATGTTAACCTAAAAAAAATCAAAATAAATGAAAACCTATGCATATGTGCTTGTCTATAAATAGGAAGGATTGGTATACGACCAGTATCGGTACCTCTTTGGAGCATTTAAACTCAGATCAAGTAATATGCTTTGCTTAATTGTCAATATCTTTCTCTTCTCTTTTCCATCTATAGTTCTTTCCCAACATTCGTTTAATTTTACAAAAGTAGATTTGCCATCAACTTCGGTAGGTCCTGTATCCATAACCTTTGACTCCAAATATGATGAAGAACCCTATTACACGTGTATTTCTGATGGTAGAATTATCAAATTTAATGGATCTAATGGTTTTATAGATTATGCCTTCACTGCCCCAAATAGGTAATTATTATTATTTTCTATTTTGTCCCTGTAAAATCTTCTCTTTTTTAATTTTAATCTTTAAAAATATAAAGGTATTATCCTTTTATAATCCATTCAAAAATATCTATAAATGCGTACCTAATGCTTCAACCACATCACAGTTATCATTGAGATGAGATTTACGTGAGCTTTACTATATGAAGCCAGCAAGCTTCAATAAGATACTAGCAATATACTAAGTAAAACCCCTTAAAAATTGTAAGAGTAAATTGGTCTTTCGGCCCAAATTTTTCAAAAAAAAAAATTAAAATTCGAATTTTGGGTTATAATGTATAAAGTTTTGAAAGAGGGACCAATTTGCAAAATTCAAAGACTATTTTGAAATAAAATTTAAAAACTAGGGAATTATGTGTAATTTTTCCATTTAAGAGCATACACGTGGCCTGCTTGTCTTCCTCTCTCTCTCTCTCCGGCGATTTCCAAGCCAAAACGTGAAATTCCGGCGAAGCTCCAATCAACTGCCTCTTACCGTCGTTCAGCCGTGCCATTGATCGGTATCGACACCCCACCATTAGACAAACATCTCGCTGCCAGTCCCAGCCCCGTCGGAGCTCTATATCACTAGAAAACACCGAAAACTCCACGGCTTCCAAAGCTCGCCTGCGCCGATTCCGACATCCATTCGACATGAAATTGGTCAGGTTCAACTCGTCTCATCACGATCTTTCATGCAGTATATATATCTAAACTCCAATTTGCCCAAAATGAATTTTACCATTTTTGTCAATTTTGAGCTATTTTAGTTTCATATTTAAATTTTTCAATCTGACTGTTAGATCGTAAAATAAACCTCATATTTGTGATGTACTCGTGAAAACAAAAATTTTGATATATATATATATATATATATATATATATATATATATTGACCATGTCTAGTGACATGCATGAAAAAAGAAATCTGATGGTTCAGATTTCCTCGTTTTGAGTGTCGTGGGCCCACGTTCAGTACGAGCCCGAATCGATCAAATTATATGTCTAACCTAGTATTTTTGGGTGTTCTGAATTCAGTGATAAAGTTTGTTTCATAATCTGAAACTCTGATTGAAAATAAAATTTTCAAACCTATTGATCAAAGGTTTGAAAACGACCTCCAACCCTTCAAAAGACCACCAAACAATGTCTAATGCTCTCAAATAGTGTCATAATACTATTTTGTCACTTGATTAAGGTAAGGAGTCGATTACTTGATTCTTAAATTAATTTAATTTATAAATTTACATATTTTCAATAAATATGAAATTTCATGATTTAATTTTTAAAAAGTGTGTTTATATCTGTTTTTGACTTAATTTGAAATATAAACTACCTGGATATACCTCACACTAGTTGATGTGTCATACATACTATTTTGAATTGTTTTCTGCAAGAAATTGGATTTTTGAATTTTAATCAAAAACAGTCGTTATAATGCTGAAATTTTTAGAAAATTCAAAATGATTTGAGAACTCAGTTTTGAGTACTAAATATTATTTGATTAAAGAATATTGCGTGATTATTTTGAGAATTTTTGGAAATAGTGCATATTCTTATTCTGTCATTCATATAGCATTTGTATGCATTCACACACTTACGCAGCCATCGGACTTACGGTACCTCATAATAGATGCTCGGACTTATGGTCGCCTCTTTAGGTAGTTCAATCTTACGGGTGATCCACTAGGATACTTCGGACATCATGATTGTATACATAGTTATATGTTGGCTTGAATAGGTATGTACTGGTTTTGGTGAATGATTTACAATGATTTGGAATGTTTGAACTATTACACTATGATTTCCACATGGATTTTATGAACTGTTTTGAATGGACTACAAACTATGCAGTACCTTCGACGTGAGTATATTTCTTATGTATAAAAACTTGTAATTGAATCTTTACTGAGCATTCACATGCTCATCCCCTACTTCCTTCTACTTTCAGGTGTTGATTTATTTTTAAGTAATTGTCTTGATAGCTTGACAAGTTTGTTTGGCATATGTATATTGTTTCCCACATCTTCAATGGTTGGTTCCTATTCTATTTCATCTCTTCCTTTCCTTATCAAATTTATTTAGCCAATAATAGTATATTTACTAAGTGGATGTATGAGAATGATTTTACTATAAAGCTTGAGTTCTTAGAAATACAAATGGTTTTTTGGATCTAAGGTTTTCATTTGACTTATTTTACTAAATTTTATGAATTTACAAATGTTTCTAAACTATTAATTAGAATTTCCTATAAATGTTTAGTGAAATATTTCCTCGAAAATTCTATATTAATGAAGGGTTTTCTCAATTTGAATTTTTCTTACTTTTGAGGGCTAAAATATAAAATTTCAAGTACTCGATTTTCTGGAATTTTGAATAATCACTATTTATTTCTATTTAAACCTAAAATTACTAATAGTCACGGCCTTGGATTTCCGATCATGACAATTTTGGTATCAGAGTTTCAGACTTCAGATCTATCTAAGATCTTGCCTGTGATATTTTTGTGTTTAAAATGAATTTAAAAAGTATTTGATAAATATCTCATATATCACTTAGGAATTAGCCAAATATGATATCTTTATTATGTTTCATTTCTAATCTTTCGTTCAGCTTCCTAGAGTGTAATTTTAGTATCCTTTGGATAGTCATTCTCCTGAAATTCTAGTCTCAGTAGTGTCGGAGATGACACGAGACTGGTGAATTCTACTCTTACCAAAATTCCTCAATTCAAATGGACATTCATTCTTCTACTCCCATATCTACTATAGTGTTAAGGTATATGAACTTTGTAGGTTCTAAAATGGAAATCTAATGTCTTATATTTTGATTTGGTATAACTTGCCATCATTTGTGCTTGTGGAGTTGTGATTTGAATTTCTCAGAAATTGCTTATCTATGACTAACTTGTTTAAGAGTATGGTGGTATGTCATCATAATTATGTATCGCACATTGGTTGGACTTTTAGTGGACAAGGTATACTAATTTTTATTCATGGATTGATTGATAATATGAACTTGGTAAAAGAAAAAAAAGTGTTGTTCATCTCCAATTTTACTAAGTTTAATTTTCGTAAAGAAATTCTTTAGTTGGTGAAATCTAGTTAGATTAATAAACTGGTTTGATATGTTGTATTTGCTTAAATGTGTTATCACACTTATTTTGACAAGTTATTTTGTGACCCTTAAATTAGAAATCTTTGGATTTTTGAGAATCTAATTAATTTTTCTTGAAATGTTTGGAAATTTTAAACTGACAATTTAAGTCTTGAATGAAATACACATTTATATTTGACCAATATATCATCTTTATTTTTAAAATAAACTATATACATCTTAAATTTGAAAAATAGTTAGGTGTATGTAATTCATATTTTTCAAGGAATGTATGGTTTTAAAAATTAGTAATACTACTTGAATATAGGGTTTGTGAAATAGCCAGGAATATAAAATTTAAATAATTGCTTCATTTAAAACTAATTGTGGTAACTTTTGATAAAAGTTTAAAATTTTTTTTAAAGGAATCATTGGTGTGATTTAATTTGGTATGCATATAAATTTTTGAAAGCTTGTGTGTATATTTTAAATTCAAATGTATAATATCTTGTGATAAAAATTTTCCAAATAATATTGGTTATGCTAACGTGTTTAAAACTAAAATTTTATATTTTGAACATTTATTTTGGAAGTTTTGTGAAATTTTATCATTCTGAGTTTATGTACCTTGTTGTTGGGTGAGTATATTCTTCCAAACTTTTTCGTTATATATGTAACTTATCTTACTGTGGTGTACATGAAGTTGGTATTTATTGATTTGTTAAATCCTTGGTTTGTCATAAATGTCTTGTTCATTGGGTGAGTCAGTTAAGTAGAATTGACTTTGTATTATTTACCCCGATTGGATAGTTGAGCACTTATATGGTTGATTTGATTTGATATCCTAAGTATTGGGAAATCTTAGTACCAGGAGCTTGAGGTGACATTTCATTAGAGTTTTTGAATATAAGTATTTTTGGTTTTAAATACCTAAGCTTTGGAGAGACTTAGGTAGTGCATAATTATACATGACATCTTCTTTAAAATAAAAATTTAGACCTATGAAACTTAGATTTTCTCATGAGTAAGGGCTATGGATTGATATACCTCGATTTGACGTTTAGTAAATTATGAATAAATATATAAATATGTTCTATATTCTTTGAAATTAAAATTTGAACTTTTAAACTTATAGAGTTGTGCATATTATATATCGGTTGGCTATACGAAGAGATTATTTTCTAAAATATGCTTTAAAAAATTGACTAAGGTTTTTTTAAAAAAATGGCACACCCCTATTATTTTCTGAAATGCTTTATAGGTTCTTTCAATTGATAAAATGCCTTTTAAAACCATTTTTAATAAAATTATTAGAATGTGGTACCTCAAAGTTATAAATCTTAAACAAAGCCTCACTTAAACATTACCTAAAGTTTTTTTATTAATAAAGAACTATAGAGAACTATTTGCATAACATGGTTTGCTAAAAAAAAATTCTTTTAGATCTCTTAGGGAGACATGTTTAAAAACTATGAAGAAGTTTTGAAAATTTTTAAGAAAATTTTTGTTATATCTAACTATGATTTAAAAGGACTTAACACCCTTTAAATATTTGATAGTTTAATTAATAAACTGTATATCAAGCGAGAAACTTCTTTTTATCTTACTTAGCTTAGTGAATGGAATTAGTTTATTAGATGTCAATTTGATTGACTAATGATGGCAAGATAAAATCTTGTCGATGTATTCCCTCTTAGTGTTAATAAGTAAGTACTATTTGAGGTATTTTGTTTGTGTTGCCTTTTGAGAATTATTGGAGACTTTGATTAAAATCTATTGTGGATTAGAGTCATCGTTGAGTTTATTGGTATTGAGTTCAATTTGTGATTTATTACTTGATTTGAGATAGATCTAAGCATTATTTTTGGTAGTACAATTTATGGCATATGGATCAGGTCACTCATAAGTCTACATTGAGAGTTATTGAACTCTTATTAATACTTGAAGTTTAGGTTTGGTTTACTAGTGGCCAAGGTGAAACCTTATTGTGAACTAGTGCAGCATTCTTGTATGCCCCTAATATTTATGTTGCATATTTCCAAAACTATTTTTTAAAAAATTATTTTGGATTTAAAAATGAAATGAGGTTAGATGGGAAATAAGTGTCGCTGTAGAGAAAGTCTATTCTGTTGAAACTTTGTTTCTAGAGCATTGTAGTATTGTTACAAGTTTATTTGCATGTTGGGTATTGAGTCATTTCTATATGACTTTCTCTTGTACCAAAGATGTAGAAAGCCTTTGGAGATGAGTGATGATTTGGGATTATTGTTATAAACCTATGTTGGACAAAGAGACTTAGAGAGTTTTTAGATTTAATTATGGTATGGGTTATTGTTATATGATATTACCTTGGGTAAAAAACTTGGGAAATCTATGGACAATATTTGTTATGTGGATATTTGCATTTTATATGCTTGGACTACAATGGTCCTATTGGTATTTGCTGTGCTAAGTGCTTATGTGTTGGAGATTTCCATTCATAGCAATTTCAATCTTGTCCTTAACTAGGAATGTATTGTGTACATAGTTGTTTCTTACTCGTTATGAGAGATGGTAAATAACTTATGTCATTGTGCTCTTATTGTCATTTATGACCTTTAGACGTGTCTATCTTACATGTGATGCAACACCAGTGTTTTTATTTCCCATTCGAAACATTGTTGAGTGCAATCTTATGTTGATGAGACTCTTGTTGGAATCTTTGTAGTCAGTGATTGTTTAGAACCAAGTTTAATTGTAGATAAATGGATTTGTCTTAGTATGTTATTGATATGCTATGATTTAGGGACAGTATAGTATATACTTGACATTTAATCTGCTGTATTTATTTGGTGCCTAACAATCAATATTCTGGTTATGGGAGTCATGTATTCTTGGCTTCTTGTTTTAGGTGTCACTACTATTTCTGTGAATAATTACCGAATCGAAGTCATCACTTCCAAATTTCTGGTATCAAAATCTTATACTTATTGATGGATCATCTTACAATTCCATATCTTTTATGTAGGACCTTATCACATTCCTTTGTGTGGCATTAGTATGTTGACGGAGTCCTAGCACCAAGTGTGAAGTGTATATTTCACACTTCTTAATGTAACTAGTGTTTAATTCCTACTCCTACTTTTTATAACATATGGTTTACTCTCTTTTGACTGTTATCTATTATTGTTTTACTTGTACCCCTGTCGTATTTGAATTTCGGGACGAAATTCTTTTAAAGATGGAAGGATATAAAACTCCTTAAAAATTGTAGGGGTAAAATAGTGTTTTGGCACAAATTTTTGAAAAATATAAATATATAAAATTTGAATTTTGGGTTATAATGTGAAAAGTTTTGAGAGATGAACTAATTTGCAAAATTGAAGAACTATTTTGAAATAAAATTTTAAAACTAGTGACTTATGTGCCATTTAAGAGCAGACACATAGCCTGCTTGTCTTTTCCTCAGCTCACATTCTCCCTCTCTCTCTGTCTCTCTCACTCTCTCTCTCTCTTGTGATTTCCCGACCAAAACGCGAAATTCCGGTGAAGCAACAATCAACCACCTCCCACCGTCGTTCAGCCATGCCACCGACCAACGTCGACACCCTGCTACCAGTCCTAGCCCCACTAGAGCTCTATTTCGTCAGAAAACACTGAAAAACACCACAGATTCTGAAGCTCACGGGCATTGATTTCAACATCCATTCGCCGTGAAATCGGTCGAGTTCAACTTGTCTCCTCACGATCTTTCACGTGGTATATATATATATCTAAACTCCAATTTACCCGGATTGAATTTTACCATTTTTGACAATTTTGAGCTATTTAGTTTTGTATTTAAATTTTTCAATTTGACCATCAGATTGTAAAATAAACCTCATATTTGTGATATACTCGTGAAAACTAAAATTTTGATATATATATATATATATATATTGACTATGTTTAGTAACCGGCACGAAAAAGGAAATCTGACGACTCATATTTCCTCGTTTTGTATATCGTGGGTCTAGGTTCGGTCTGAGCCCGAATCGGTCAAATTATATATCTAACTTAGTATTTTTGGATAGTCTGAATTCAGTGGTGAAGTTCGTTTCACAATTTAAAGCTCCGATTGAAAATCAAATTTTCAAATCTATTGATCAAAGATTTGAAAATGACCTCCAACCCTCTAAACGACGCCTAATGCTCTCAAATAACTTTGTAACGTTATCTTATCACTCGATCGAGATAAGGATTCGATTACTTAATTTTCAAATTAATTTAATTTATAAAATTTACATATTTTTAATAAATATGGAATTTCATGATTTAATTTTTAAAAATTGTGTTTATATCTATTTTTGACTTGATTTGAGATATGAACTGCTTGAAAGACACTTCACACTGGTTGGCGTGTCATACATACTTTTTTGAGCTATTTTCTATAGGAAATTTGATTTTTTAAGTTTTGATCAAAAACATTCGTTACACTGTCGAAATTTTTAGAAAGACCAAAATGATTTGAAAACTTAGTTTTGAGGATTAAATATTGTTTGATTAAAGAATACTACATGGTTATTTTGAGATTTTGTGAAAATGGTACATATCTTTATTCTATCATTCATATAGTATTTACATGCATTCATACACTTACGTAGTCATTAGACTTATGGTACCTCACATTGGGTGTTCGAACTTACGGTCGCCTCTTTAGATAGCTCAGACTTACGGGTGATCCATTAAGATACTTCGAACATCAAGATTGCATTCATAGTTATATGTTGGCTTGAATACGTATGTACTAGTTTTGGTGAATGATTTATAATGTTTTGGAAAGTTAGAACTATTGGACTGTGATTTTTACATGGATTTTATGAACTGTTTTGAATGGACTACTAACTATGCAGGACCTTTAACGTGAGTATATTTCTTATGTAAAAAAACTCGTAATCGAATCTCTACTGAGCATTCACATGCTCACCCCCTACTTCCACCTACTTTCAGGTGTTGATTTATGTTTGAATAATTGTCTTGTTAGCTTGACAAGCTTGTTTGGCATATGTATGTTATTTTTCACATCTTCAATGGTTGGTTCCTATTCTATTTCATCTCTTCCTTCTCTTGTCAAATTTAATTAGCCAATAATAGTGTATTTACTAAGTAGATGAATGAGGATGAATTTGCTACAAAATTTGAGCACTTAGAAATACAAATGATTTTTATGTAAATTATTTGGACCTAAGGTTTTAATTTGACTTATTTTACTAAAGTTTATGAATTTATAAATGTTTCTAAACTATTGATTAGAATTTCTTATAAACTTTAAGTGAAATATTTCCTTGAAAAATCTATATTAATGAAGGTTTCCTCAATTTGAATTTTTCTTACTTCTAAAAACTAAAATATAAAATTTTAAATACTCGATTTTCTGTAATTTTAGAAAATCACTATTTATTTCTGTTTAAACCTAAAATTGCTAATAGTCACGGCCTTGAATTTTTGGTCTTGACAGACTACATATTTTATATTGATGACTGTTATCGTGCAAATATTATTAATGTTTTTTTTTTTTTCAGTTCAAAGGAAGAATGTGATGGAATTGGAAACAATAGATCCGATCTGGGACCCAAATGTGGTAGGCCAATGGGAATAGGCTTCTACCTTCTAACAAAGCAATTATTTGTTGCAGATGCGTATCAAGGTTTCCTTGTGGCTGGTCCTAATGGAGGGCTTGCAACCACAATTGCCTCCAGCGCAGAAGGGATGCCCTTCAAATTACCTACTGGTTTGGATGTTGATCAGTCAACCGGCAATGTATACTTCACAGATGCTAGTTCTCAATATTCACTAAGGTAATTTATGTTAAACGTACGTGGTTAGTTGCTTCATGATTATTATCAATATAGAAGGGGGGAATAATTAATAAATAAAAACAAGATATATAACTAGTTAGACCTCAAATATGATACAATTTAATTGCAATATATTGCTTGAATCCACCAACTTGTTTATCAAATCGTAGCGACCTAAATTATGAAGCTGCAGTTGACTTTCTTTTTTCTTTTTGTTAAATTTGTAAAATATAGGAAATACATGTATAAGAAAATGAATTAATATGGGATAATTATATTTCTAATAAGTAGTATCCTTATTGTGTTTGTATTTACCCCTGAATTGGCTTCCTCTCCTTAAATTTTAAAATTATGTATCTGCTTGCAAAATGTAACAAAATTGTCCATTCTAATAAGTTTCCGATGAGCAATTCGAGAAAAATATAATCAAATAAATATATCAGAAAAGAAAACTTGGTGAATGTGTTTATAAATTAAACTCAATACAATAAACTTGTAACAAGGTAATTATATAGACGTACCATCGTTTTCAAGCATTTGTAAAAATTATGTCTTCCTGATAAATATATACGCTGCTTGAGTCAAAAATCAACTCTAATGGAATACCAAAATATTCTTACTTTATGTTTTTTTAATCTATTTTTGAAGTATATAAAATATTTTTATTATTTTAACTGATTTAATTTTAAATTTGAATCTAATTTTGAAAGATATTTCGTCAAAAATCATCTATCAAAATTGATGTTCGACCATAGGTATCAATTTGTCACAATTTATCCCTCAAAGATAAATGCATAAAACTAAGCTATTTAGTGACCGATACTAATTGTAATACAACAAATGATCAGTACCTGACTTTAGACCTTGCGAAAATATAAAACATGCAGCCAAATTCAAGAGGCAATTGACACCGGCGACGCAACGGGAAGGTTACTAAAATACGATCGTAATACTCAACAAGTGACAGTGTTACTAGGAGGACTTTCAGGAGCAGGCGGAACATCGATAAGTTCAGAGGGATCATTCGTCCTCGTTTCAGAGTTCATAGCGAAAAGAATTCAAAAGTTTTGGCTGACAGGTCCCAAAGCTTTGACATATCAGAAGTTTTGGTCACTTTTCAAGGAAGACCAATTAACATTAAGAGGACCTTATTAGGAGACATCTGGGTGGCAGTGAACGTAGAGAGGTCAAATAATGGATCTTCAAACGGTAGTACTAAACAAAATGTTCCAACAGGAATAAAAATCAATGCACTGGTCACATCCTACGGATTGTGGATCTAAGTGAGTTTTATGGCACTGCAAATATTTCCGAGTTTCACCAACGTAACAGGCAGTTCTATGTTGGTACTCTAAGGACTGATTATCTTGGTCGTTTATGCATATGTAGGGTTAATTTTTGTACGCTCACCTATAATGAATAACTATGAAAACGACTTTTCAATCTAATAATGGATCAAGGAGAAAAACAATGCATGCATAGGATACTGAAGACGTGCATACAACTCCATATGAGAGACAACTATGTTAGATATAGTTAATGGATTGTTAAACCAAATACAATCCTAGAATCTATTATGCCAAATTATCATGAAAAAATTTGTTGAGAGAAAATCCGGGATTAACCTGGATTAAAACCTGAGAATAAAAGATCTTCTACAGCTAGAATACTCTATGTATGCTCAATGGGAACTCTCTGTTGATAGAGGTAGAGGAGAAGAACACACGTTCTATTTGACGTGGGAACCAAAACTCTTATAGTTATATCCTTATATACTAGTAGTCAATAGATATTTCATCAATCCTTATTAGACTAGGGTTAGGTAACCACACATTACAGAATCTATACTTAATAAGTAACTTCTTGAGCTCAACATTAGATCACTTAATGACTCTACTTAATTAGACAGCCCTAATATATAATTGTTATAAAAAACCTATGGCCCACATATTGGGTTAAATGTGTAACCCAATAATCTCCCACTTGGGCTACATGTGTTTTTCCTAAGATAATTATATAATAAAAATTTGAGTATGTACTTTATTATTGTCTGTTAAGAAATTACTCAAGACAATCTGAATTATCTTGTATATCAACATAAAACTAAAACAGTCTTTATTGCACTTAGGTAAGCAACTAAACCCATCAATAATTATCAAATCAATACACATAATGACACAAATCAAGTATGGATGTGTGGTATGGAAATTACACAAAAAGTGATCTTACATGCCTATTTCCATTTGGTCCTTCTTTATAATTCCAACGAATCAATCTTAGTCTTTCACTTTATGCAAAACTGCAACTTTATGCAAAACCGTAAATAGAAAGAAAATAAAATATAAATTGGGAGTATAAAAGAAAATCATCACTTTATTGATATGAAATAATAAATGTGTCTATCACAAGAGAACTCAGAAAATCTAACTCCCACTAATATTGAATATCTTTAAATAGTATAACACCCATATAAGCAATATGCTCATGAAATACCTTAGGCGTTAGACCTTCGGTGAGTGGATCTGCCAATATAGAGTTAGTTCCGATATGTTCTATAGACACTAGGTAACTCTGAACTCTTTCTTTAACAACTAGAAACTTAATGTCTATGTGTTTAGACTTTGACGAGCTTCTGTTGTTATTAGAATATATAACAACATCTCTATTATCACAATAAATCTTTAATGGCTTATCAATGCCATCAATAATTCGTAGTTCGGTGATAAAATTCTGCAGTTATATTCCTTGATTTAATGCCCTATGACAAGCTATAAACTCTACCTCTAGAGTGGAAGAAGCTGTGAGCGTCTGCTTAACACTCTTCTATGATATTGCTCCTCTGGCAAGCAAGTAAATATAGCCTGAAGTGAATCTCTTTCTATCTAGGTATCCAGCATAATAAGAGTCAGAATACCCCACGATCTCCAAACGATCAGATTTCTGATAAGTGAGCATATATTCTTTTGTTCTCTGTAAATACCGTAAATCCTCTTTGCTACTGTCCATTAATCCATACCAGAGTTGCTTAAATATCTACCCAACACTCCAACTATGTATGTTATATCCGGACACGTACATACTTGAGTATACATCAGACTCCTTACTGCAAATGCATAAGAGATCTTTTTCATTTCTTTAGTTTTGATTTCATTCTTAAACCATTGAATGAGACTGAATTTATCACCCTTAGTAATGAGTGTATCTTCTATGGCACATTTGCTCATGCCAATTCTATCAAGCACCTTTTCTATATAGCTTTTTTGTGATAACTCAAGTATGCCCTGAGAGCAATCTCAGTATATTTTAATCCCCAATACAAAAGAGGCGTCCCCAAGATCTTTCATATCAAATTTATTTGATAGAAATCTCTTGGTCTCATGCAATAAGCCTATACCATTGCTTACCAAAAATATATCATCGATATACAAAACCAGAAAGATACATTGGCCCCCACTGAATTTGTGATAAATATATCCATCTACTGAATTTTCCTCAAAAATGAATGAGGAAATAACTTGATTGAACTTATGATACCATTGACAGGATGCTTGTTTGAGACCATAGATGGATTTCTTTAGTTTACAAACCATGGGCTTTGGATATCCAGTTACAAAGTTTTCTGGTTGTACCATATAAATCGTTTCCTTAATATCACCATTGAGAAACGTAGTCCTTACATCCATCTAATGTAACTCCAGATCAAAATGAGCTACCAGTGTCATAATTATTCTGAAAGAGTCTTTCAAAAAAACTGAAGAGAAAGTCTCTTTATAGTCAATGCCTTCTTTCTGAGTAAAATCCTTAGCAACTAGACGAGCCTTATATCTCTCGATATTGCTTTAAGAATCCTTTTTGATTTTAAAAATATATTTACAACTAATAGGTTTCTTGCTGGCAATTAGACAAGTTCCCAAATGTCGTTATCTTTCATCTCATCCTTCATGGCAACGATCCACTGTTGGGATTTTGAACTTTGTTTGGCTTGAGTGAAATTGATTGGATCATTTTCTACTCCTGTATCAAACTCATGTTCTAGGAGATAGATGATGTAGTCATCCGGAATTGCATTTCTCCTTTCCTTAGTAGATCTCTTTAGCGGTACTTCCTCTTAAAGTTATTGAGGTTGTTCTTTAGGAGCAACTTCCTCATGTGGGACAGGGAGTTGCGGAATATTATCTTGAATTTCCAGATTTGCTTCTTGAATAATGTTAGGCAAAGGAGCCTGAACACCTTCAATAACAACTATAAGAAGAGAAACAAATTCCTCCTCAAAGATAATATTTCTTACTTTATCTTCCCCTTAACTTTAACATCCTCAAGGAATATTGCATTACCTATCTCAAAAAAGGACCTATTAGAGGGATTATAGAATTTAAAACCTCTTGATCTTTGAGCGTAACCAACAAAATAGCAGCTTATTATTCTTAAGTTCAGTTTCTTTTCATGTAACCTGTATGGCCTTGTCTCAACTAAACAACCCCAGATATGCAAGTACTTAATGCTAGGCTTCTTGCATATTCATAGCTCATATAAGATTCTAGCTACTGATTTGCTAGGTACTCTATTGAGTATACAAACTACAATCTTAAGTGCTTCTCCCCAGAGTGATTCAGGTAAGGAAGAATGACTGATCATATTCCTCACTATGTCCTTAAGTATTCAGTTTTGTCACTCAATAACATCATTCATGCTAGGTTTTTCTAGTATTGTGTATTATGGACGATTTCACATTTCTTTAAGTATTAGACAAAGGGTCTTGGATATTGTTCACTGGATCCATCATACCTACCGTAGTATTCACCACTACGATTGGATTTGATGGCTTTAATTTTCTTATCTAGTTAATTTTCAACTTCAGCTTAGAAAGCTTTAAATATATCTAGGGATTGTGACTTCTTATGAATTAAATATAGGTCCCCATAGCGAGAGTAATCGTCTATAAATGTGATAAAATGATATTAGTCATTCCATAAAGCCGTAGAGAATGGACTGCAAATATCAGTATGTATCAGTTCTAAGACTTTAAAACGTTTATTATTACCTAATTTATGTATATTTGTTTATTTGCCTTTAATGCACTCAACACAAACTGTGAAGTCTATAAAATTAAGTGAGTCAAGAATTTCATCTGACACAAGATGTTATATTCTCTATTTAGAGATGTATCGTAATTGCTTGAACCAAAACATAGAGAAATTCCTAATACTTTTGCTTTTTGTACCATGTTTCTTGACATACAAAGCTTTATTAATTGAAGTAATAGCGTCGATTTTATATAGGTTATCAATCAAGGTACCAGTCGTAATAATATTAGAATTTTGAAAAAAAACTAAATTTTTTATTTCTAAATGAATTAGAATAACCAGATTTGTCCAAAACCAAAATGGAAATTAAATTCTGTCTAAATGACGGTACAACGAATGTCTCATCCAAATCCAAAAATAAACTGGAATCTAATTGCAACCTAAATAAACCTATTACTTCTACTATTGTATATCATCGTTGGCCACATTGATGTATCTTTCAGCATCACTTGGCATATGGCTCCTCAGACAAACCTACATAGACATACTTATATGAATAGTGGCATTGGTATCTACCCACTAAGTATGATTGGGTAGAAAATTAAAGTTAACCTCAGAACAGACAAAATTAAGAGGCTTACCCTTCTTAATATGCCAGGTGGTGTACTTCGGATATTTCTTCTTCACATGTCCTATCCTTTTGTAGAAGAAACAAGCTGATTCCTCATCTTGTTTTTTTTGCACTTCATTATGTGAAGTCCCAGATGTAGCTCCTTTATCCTTGGTCCTTTTTCTTTTCTTATCTTGAGAAGTTGTTGCTAAGTGAGCACTCTCTGTTTTATCTCGCTTCAATCTATCCTCTTCTTGCACACATTGAGATTGAGCTCATTAAGAGTCCTTTTTTCTTTCTGGGTGTTGTAACTCACTTTAAATTGACTGAATTGTGCAGAAGAGATAGTAGAACTAATTGCAAGTCATCCGATAGCTTTAACTTAAATACCTTTAGTTTTGAAGCTAGATTGGATATCTCTATGATATACTCCTTGATGTTCCTTTTACCTTTATAATGCATAGCAAGTAAATTGCTCAACATGGTACTTATTTCCCTTTTTTTATTCTTTTGGACATGTTCCGCAAGTGTGTCAAGGAACGCCTTAGTATTATCAACCTCTGGCACAGCGCCTCTAATTGTCTCACGTATAGAAAATTTCATGATCGTAAGACTCATGCGATTAGAACGTTCCTACTGCTCAAAGTTCTTAACATCCGTAGCAGAACTTTCATTAGTAAGAGTAGCAGGTTATTTTTTCCTAAGTGCAAGGTCTAGATTTATACAATCGAGCACAATCATAACGTGCTCTTTACACTTCTTAAAGTTTATGCTATAAGTATAGGAGTTGAATTCAAATTAGCAAATATGTTTGAAGCAGAAACTGAACAGAAAACAAAAATAGAAAATAACAGCTCATATTAATGGAATGTCATAAACTGAGTATACATAGTAAGATGTACTAGCATGACATACAAAAAATAAACATATAAGGTAGACTCCCATCATAAGATACTTAGAATAATATCAATAAGTCTTCCTTTAAGCCGACTAATTAACTTGTAAGTGAGACTCTTCAATGCAGTAATCAAATTTTGACAATAAATCCTATCAGACAGTAAATCTTTCCTTGGGCCAAGTTACTGTCCACATAGAAACTTAATAACTATCACATATCTATTATCGCAGGAGAACTTATTATTCGGCCAAATAACCACCTTTCTTTGGATTGGTAATGATTCATATGAATAATAAATACACAATCATTCAAATATTTTTAAATAAATAAATCTACACAATAGAGGTTACTTTGGCAACATATTGTTTGAACTCATCTATTTCAAAATATTTAAACAAATAGTGCAAAGAAAATAATAACTAAAGTGCCCAGAGTATTAAACTAAAAATTTCAATACACAAATATTAATAGATAACCGACTAAATTTTAAGCACTTTTATAAACTCTTAAAGCCAAATAGAGTTTTCAATAGATAAAGTGTGGGTCATATTGAAGCTGGGTTGAGAAAACAAAATTGATTAGTTAAGTTTCAAGTTAGAACTCCTTGAATTGAGTCAAAAACGACTCAATTCTATCCAAAACCTAGACCATGTACCTTAATTAGGTCAAAAATTTAACCTAAAAAAAATTCCTCTCATTCTCAGGTAATAGCGCTACGGCACAAGCATGTGGTGCCACAGCGCCATCACAGTTGCAAGGGTGGCACTGCAGTGTCACCACAACTTAAGTGTGATGCGCAATGCCAACTTTTGTTTTAAGCACCGCAACGCCAGATTTCAGTCTTAGTGTTAATTACTCGATTTTAAAATTGGATAACTTAATTCTTATGCGATTTTTCGCCCTTTTCTGCAAACTTTATGACCTAAAACTCAGAATTTAACCCTCAAATTGTCAATATCTCAACAAAATCATGAAAAATTCATCAATCATACATGTTATATCTAAACCCTAAAAAACAAAATAGGTAAAGATATCATAAAATAGAGATACGCGTGATTATCCTAAGCAATTTAACATGATTTCCTGCTCCTGATACTACTTGTTAGATGTGCATAATGGATTGTTAAACTAAACACAATTCTAGGATTTATCATATCAAATTATCAGGAAAAGATTTGTTGAGAGAAAACCTATGACTAACCTGGATTTATTGTGTTTGACAGTAAAGAATGAGATCACTTAAGCGAAAGTGATTAATTAATTAAAATCTGAGGGTAGAAGGTCTTTCACAGCCAGAATACTTTATGTATATTCAATAAAAACTCTTTCTATTGATGGAAGTAGAAGAGAAGAGCACATATTCTATTTGGTTTGGAGACCAAAACCCTTATAGTTATTTCCTTAAATTGTAGTGCCCAATATTCTCACATGCATATTAAGCCAATAATAAACATGTTCTAATTACTGTGTGCTTAACATGTCAAATAGGTTTGATTCAATGTCTCCAGCTAAGCATGAGGTGGCATTCAGGATACTAATTTATATTTAGTTGCACTAAACTAGCTTAGATTAGGCTTAATCACGTAATGTCATTTTTGTACATTCTAATAATTGAGTGTTGATACTATGTTTGCATTATTAATTAGAGTCTAATTGACTTTTTTTATGTTTAATGATTAGTTAAGGGGCTAGGTTCCACCAAATTATAATAAGATTGGCCATATAGGATCATAAGTCAAAGTATGACTAGTTTTCACTTTCTAAGATAGGATTCACCAACTTTGGCTATACTTGTGTGTATAGGAGTGACCAGCAACATAGTGACTATGCTAAGAATGTTTTAGAGCTGGACACATGGAAAGTAATGTGTAAAATATCCAAAATACCCTTTAAAATTTAAGTTATACTTTTCCTTAGCCATTAAGTGTTGATTTTGGGTCAAATCTGGTCATTTACTTTCCCTTTCTCTCCAGCCATTATCTGAAACTCTCCAATACTTTTTCTGATTTCTCTCAACTTACCTCAAATATATCCAAAAGTTTCCAAGTGGTAGAACTCAAATTGGATCCCTAGAAAGCAAGATAGATCAAAACTAGTCAAGGTAATTCTACTAAGTTCTTCTTTCTAGGTCTTGTCCTTTAATTTCAATTATCCACTTGCTAACACTTAAATAATGGTTCCTTCAGGTCCTCTTGAGTCCTAAAATCTAATTCTAAGCTTTGAAAATCAGTTTGGTGGAAGTAGAAAGCAAGAGCTCCAATAAAAGCTCAAACTAGTCAAGGTAAGGTTTAAGTGGGAGTTTGAATTTGTAGTAAAATTCTTTTGTTTCAACTCTTAAACCAAAGCTATTATTTGATGAATAATGGTCCTAAGAACCCTTATATATCACTGGAAATATAAAATTTAGATGGAAGATTTAAGTTAAATCTAAGGCCCTAAAGATTGTTGTTTATCGATTTAAGTGTTTTTATGTGTGGTAGATTAAGTTTTCTATATTTACAATCTGATTTCTTAAACTTATAGTGTATATTTTATTGATTCTATTATTTATTAACTTATTTGATGGCTGGTTGTGATGGCACACAAGTGTAAAAGTCGTTTAAACCTTGTGAAAATTGAAAAAAATTCAAGTGCGCTTAGGTTATTCCAAATGATCCTCTTTGATGTGTATATATGGGAATTAGATTGTTAATTGTTATTGCAGGTTTAAAATCATAATTTCAATCAGATGTGAATGTCCTAAAAATAGGGGAGGTGCTGTCCAAATATTTTTAAAATGAAATGCCACCATTTAGGAGCAAATAGATTAGTTTTTACAAAATTATGTTCCATTTTAGACCATTTTGTGCTAATGAACTAGCATTCATATTTTAATCCTTTTGAATAGTTTTTTTTCAATGCTAGTTGTTGACTACCAAGTATCTTAAGTGATTTATATACTTCCGAATCATTTTAAGATCAAGTTTCCTAATTTAGTGAAAGTTGTTATTTCGATCTTGTTCAAGTATTTTAATGCATTCTTTTTTTGTAAAATGTGCATCTTGAATAATAGTAATTTATGATAGGTGATTAGCATACCAATCTCTAGAGGATATTGACTCTTTCCACTTTCAATTCCTATTCAGGACACGAGGTAAGTAAAGACTTACAACTGCATCACAAGAACTCTATGGAAGATGTAATTATGTGAAACTTACTTATTCCTGAAGTTATGAAATGGCATGTGCATGGCACTTCTTGTATGCAAATGGAGAGTTTTATTATAAGAGTATTTGAAAGTAAGTACCATTGTATCAATTTTATAAGATAAGTTTTAATGGCAATTGCTAGTCTGTCGGAGCTGGATAGTAAGTCTGTTAATGCATTTTCTCTTGTTGAAGCGAGATTTGCGGATCTTATGATGTGTCTCGTTGTAGCAAGACAATATTAGTGCGGTGTAGGATGCCCCTTTGATGAGGGAAGGAGTTTTCAAAAACCTCACACAACAGTCGCACCTTATTTTTACTCTTGGCCAGAGTTTCCACCCAATGTTATCACAGCCTATCGACTTACAGGACAAGCAATGTGCTAATAGGCTCAACTAAGAATAATTTTTAAGGAAAATGCATAGACTCAAATGTTTAAGAAAAAAAAAGAGTGCTACAATGGGAACTTTATGAGATTTTAAAGCATTTATAAGCATGCATAGTTTTTACTTATTGAGCTTTAGCTCATTTTAGTCTTGTGATGCAAATGAAGAGGCACATTTTGGTATCGACTAGCTGGTTGTCTGGTTTGTCTTTTGTCGCCATGATCATACAGATATAGACGAGCTTAACCTATGGGCAATATTTTTTTTTTGAGATATTTTGATGTAATGTAAATACTACTGCTGATGGCAAAATAGACTGGTAAAAACCTCTTTTGATTGTACATTTTGTAAAGACACTTTTAACAAAAAATGTCATGCAGTTACTTTTATCCAAAATTTTTGGAAAGTTCAAAGCCTGGTTTGTCTTTTGTCGCCATGATCATATAGATGTAGACGAGCTTGACCTGTAGGCAACATTTTTTTTTTTGAGATATTTTGGTGTAATGTAAATACTACTGCTGATGGCAAAATAGATTGGTGAAAACCTCTTTTGATTGTACATTTTGTAAAGACACTTTTAACAAGAAATGTCATGCAGTTGTTTTTGTCCAAAATTTTTGGAAAGTTCAAATTTTGCCCATTTTTTTTAAAAACAAAAGATAATGTTTAATAAAGAATAATGCTTCATAATTTGTATGATAATATGGTTAAACTAGGGATATTACAATGTCTTTATATACTAGTAACCAATAAAGATCTCATCAATCCTTATTGGACTAGGATTAAGTAACCACATATTACAGAGTCTATACTTAATAGGTAACTGAGCTTGACATTAGATAACTTAATGATCTCACTTAATTAGACAGCTCTAATATATAATTGTTATAAAAAACCTGTAGCCCAAGTATTGGATTAAACGTGTAACCCAACAAACTGACGCAAAGTATCATGAGAGATACCTCTTTAGCTCTTTTGAATCTACCTCTACCATCTAAGTTAATGTTTTCGACTGATATGATGATAGATTTTCTACAGAAAGACAAAAACGAAGGGGAAAATCCTACTGGAGATGGAAATCTTTACATCTCCCGCTATCATAGTGAGGAAATCAAGGAATGTTTTTAATTAATTACTATTCACATAAACATCAAAAGCAAGAGTGATCAAAGAATTCACGTGAAATTGAATAACCATATGTGCTATACTCTGGGATCACCTAAATATATCCTGAGGAAAATTTGCGGTGGTCGAATATATATGTTCTAACATTTAATTTAACGAGATCAGATTGGTTGCACGTACTCTGCATAACTGGATTATATACGGAACAATCATATGTGCAACTTTATTTTCAACCGTTGAGTAGTTTGTTAGCCTCAACCCAATTATCTATTTGTTGTTCTGCTTTACTTGTTCGAACCTTGTACATGATGGTTAGGTTCCTGTCAATTTGACCATCTTTCAACTCGTACTTTCTGTTTCTTGACATAAAAGGGAAAGAAAGCCAAAACAGGTAGCCAACCCAGTGAATGAGGTAGGCCGAGTTTCTTATTTAGGACGAAGGCGGTATTTATAACCCATTATGTCATAGTAGTTAACTGAAATACATTTGTTTTGCGGCTACCTGCACTGAAAGTCAGAG
Source organism: Parasponia andersonii (assembly GCA_002914805.1). Classification (NCBI taxonomy): domain Eukaryota; kingdom Viridiplantae; phylum Streptophyta; class Magnoliopsida; order Rosales; family Cannabaceae; genus Trema; species Trema andersonii. Next base: position 84,877 of record JXTB01000546.1, on the reverse strand, counting down.
AGAAAAATGAGAAAAGAGTCATTAGAGATCACTCTTAATCGCAAACAACTTTTTGGTAACTGTAATTAAAGCTAGGATCTCATTGTTGTTTGATCATGATCAAAGTGTCTACACACTTTGTAGCTTAAAGTTTGGTGACTAGGAAGGAAGATTGTTTAGTTAATGTTGTGCGGTCTAAAATCCTAAGGTCGCATAAAGGTTATATGCGATCTCCTCCGTGAAGGTTATATGCGACCTCCTCTGTGAATGTTATATGCGACCTCCTCCGTGATGGTTATATGCGACCTCTTCCACAGGTTTTGTGC
>JXTB01000546.1:63400-84532 GCA_002914805.1 Parasponia andersonii | reverse complement strand
ATAGCTTTTCAGTCTTTTTTATTTCCAGACGAGATTGTAACCTTGAGTGTTCATAAAATAGTGAAAAAAATAGTGGACGTAGGCTCATCTTTTTCGGGGCCGAACCACTATAAATCCCTCTCTCTTTATTTGCTTTGATTATTGCTTCAATTTATACAAGCCACATCTCTCGATTTTTTCTAAATTTATTGTTGATAAAACCTCCATCAACAATTGGCGCTAGAAGGAGGGCTATTCTGGCAGAAAAATTTGTCAAATTCCACCTTTTCAATAATGGCTAATACTAGAAACACTACCAGAGTCACCGGAACTAGCCAAAACCAACCTCAAAGTACCGCTGCTACACAGGCAACCCCTGCTCCGGATCAGCCTACTATGATGGCAACAGAGAACCTATCCCAGAGACAGGATCGTATGGAGGAAACGCTCATGAACCTTCAGCAAGTCACTAACCAGATCAACGACACCCTGCGACGACTTGCTGAAAGGCAGATGGTGACCCCACCACAACATGAATGTCCCAAAGAACGTCCTGCTCAATTACCTGAGAAGGGAATACAGATCCTCGAGACCAGAAGACGCGACCAGCCAAGAACTCAGCAAGAGCATCATGAAGAACGCATCTCCAAAGGGAAAGGCAAGGTCGCAGACTTGCCTCCAGAATCTCGTACGGAGAGTTCAAGTATGAACCGTGATCGTATACAACCTTCTCGTAAATCCGCTAATAGCCAGGATCGCTTGAGCGGCGAACAAGGACGACCATCGAGAAGCGTCTTCGAAAGAATCAGCAGGGAGTCAAGACAAGATCCTGCAGACCTAAGACAGTATTTGGAGCGACGACGTGGTCATGATCGATCTGTATCACATCACAACGACCACAGCCGATCTCGTCGCACTATGTCACTGGATTCCTCTCATAGGTCACAGAAGACTCTACCTGACCAACCCGCTGTGAAACAAAGGTCGCTTTTACCACCAGCAAGGAATGATGCTTTCCCTCTGAACATCGATGTTCATAATTTAAGGATCGCATTAGATGCACTTGCTGGCTGGGATGATGAGCTCGCTGATGGGTATCGACAGTCGCCATTCAGTGAGGAGGTTTGAGCTGCAGCCCTTCCCACCGGATTCAGACTTCCCACCATCAATACTTTTGATGGAAAGACTTATCCATAGGACCATATGGATCACTTCAGCGACTTGATGGAACTTCATCGGGTTAGTGATCATGCACGCTGCAGATGTTTCGCTGTAACACTCTCAGGAGTGGTAAAGAAGTGGTTTCGAGGACTTAAATCCGGTTCAATCTCGTCCTGGCAACAACTACAGACGGCATTCTTGAGACAATTTCAGGCTGCAAAGAATTTCACTATTCCGCTTGTCAGTTTGTTCGCAATCCGGCAAGGTCCAGAGGAGACTCTACGGTCTTATTTCAATCGATTCACTTTAGAGCTAGCGAAGGTCAACAACCCCCCTGAAGGAGGAGTTCTTACTCTTATGATGGCCGGGGTGCGACCAGAAACAAAACTCTGGGAAGAATTGCTTGAACGAGAGTGTAGAACTCTCGAAGACTTCTACCGAAGAGTCGGTCGACATCTAAGGTTAGAATCTTCATGAGAGAATCTTCAAAAGACTAAAAAAGGAGGAAAAATAGATGCGGCAAAAGTTGCGGTCATCACCGACAACGGCGGTAATAAGAAAAACAAGAGGAATAATGAACAGGCAAGTGAGAATCAGCCTAGACCTAAAAGGCAGGAGATTTCAAAAGCTCCCATGAGGTTTAATAATCACACCGAATTAAAAGCGCCCATAGATCATATCTATGCGGTCACAAATCAGAAGGAGTGATTCCGACAACCAGAACCAATGAAGCGGGACAGGGCAAAGCGCGACCCCAACAAGTTTTGCCGATATCACAATGATATTGGGCATGACACTAATAGTTGCTTTGCCCTGAAAGATGAAATCGAAAGGCTGATTAGAGAGGGACGATTGCGGCAGTATACTAGGCAGAGCGATGAAAGGCGAGAAGAAGACCAACAGCGACCTCCAGAAATTCAGCGTGAGGTGCGAACTATTTTTGGAGGGCCGCATGTTGGAGGAGATTCCAAGCGAGCACAGGATAGATACGCACGAGAAGCTCGACAGCAGCCGTTAACCAACGTCATGCACCTTGATCAGTGACCACGCAAGCTTCAGCGAGTACCGGAAATGGATATTACCTTCACAGAGCAAGATGCAAGGGAAGTCCATTATCCGCATAATGACGCGCTGGTCATAAAAATTAACTATGGAAGCACACAGTTGTGGCGAGTGTTGGTCGACAACGGAAGTGCTGTGGACATCCTGTACTTCGATGCCTTCAAGAAGATGGGGTTGAATGAGAGCGACCTGAAGCCTGCCGCCACTCCGCTCTATAGTTTTACTGGTGACAGCCTGATGCCCATGGGCATGATTGAACTGATGGTCAGCATTGGGACCTTTCCAAGGGTTTCATCAATAATGACCCAGTTTTTGGTGGTAGATTGCCCATCTGCCTTTAACGCTATGCTAGGAAGACCAACATTAAGGGAACTTCGAGCTGTCACCTCGATCTATCATCTAACAATGAAGTTCCCGACCCAACATGGGGTAGGCGAGGTGCGAGGAAATCAGTATGATGCGAGGACTTGCTATAACAACTCGCTGAAACTCGCGGCAAAAGATGCGACATCCCGCACAATGATGGTCCATCTACCAAAAGAAGCGATCGAAGCATCAGTCGTGGCAGCGGATGAAGTGTCAGTCGTGGCAGTAGATGAAGCATCAGCCGTGGCAGCGGATGAAGTGTCAATCGTGGCAACAGATGAAGCGTCAGTCGTGGCCGCAGATGAAGCGTCAGCCGTGGCTGCAGATGAAGCGTCAGTCGTGGCAGCAGATGAAGCGTCAGCCGTGGCCGCAGATTAAGCGTCAGTCGTGGCAGTGGACAAAGCGTCAGTCATGGTAGCGGATAAAACGTCAGCTGAGGCAGCGAGCAAAGCTCCAGTCGGATCATCAGATAAGCGTCAGTCGAATCGTCAGATAAAGCGTCAGTCGAATCGTCAGTGAAAGCGTCAATCGATACAACCAGTGAAGACTTCGATCCTCGAGAAATCGACGAAGTCAGAACTGGACCCGTTGAAGACCTGGAAGATATATCATTCGATCTATCTTCCAGGACTTTGAAGATTGAAACGGGGATTCAGGAACCTGTGCGAGCTTCATTGGTCTTTTTTCTGAAATCTAATCTTCGGGATTAATCCAAATATCATGTCATTAGAGCTCGATCTCTTAGAAGAAAGGTGCGAGCAGTCTCAGCTTCAGATCGCATCATATCAACAGTTCACTACTCGATGTTATAACCCTAAAGTCGAACGAAGATTTATTGGCACTTGTCCTTCAACTAGACCTCGTTCTTCAGAACTTTTGAGAATGTTATCGTCATCATTCGACCTGAGAAATATAAGTTAACTTCAACTGGTGGACAAAAGATTGAGCATGCCTGGAGTGTAGGATAGCTTCGTCGCTTTCATCAGTTAACTTTCATGAATATCTTCATGTTTTCGTCATTCGTTGATCGTCATTCGTTGTTCGTCATTCGTTGTTCGTCATTCGTCGATCGTCATTCATCAACTCGGTAATTACTTCGGTTAATACTTCATCAACTCAGTTATTACTTCGGCTATTCTTCATTTATAGTTTTATGGCAGTTTTCAGACACCATAAAACTCGGGGGGCAGTGGGATTAGAGTTATCTCCTACTTGTTTCCTAAGGGACTATGCAAACGTCCATTTAGAGGAGATAGGGTTTTAGATCGTCGAAGTGTCTGAATATCACTTCATCGACGTATCTGAATCTCCTTAAAATCCTAGGATTTTCTCCTCGCTTTATGCCTCAGCATGTCGTATTACACAATTTCCCTCCTCGAACAGAAAAGTAACTAAGCAAAACGTTCATTGTTCGAAGTGATATATTGCTATGTTTTATTTTGACATGGAACTTTTGAAATACAGTTAGAGTTTGCATCACTCGTATTAACTATTTTCTTAAGCGACCTAACCTATCCTAACACTTAAAACTCGTTTTAAGTTAGTCGGATTTAAATCACTAAAAGCGTACTGATCGATCACTTGTGATTGACTACTTAGTTAAAATTACTATCGTTTCTTGTCGTTATTTTGTAGGAGCATATAAGGAAGGAAAAATATTTATTAAAACAAAAGAAGTCGTCCATACAGAAAGGGGACAAAGCGCGCATTGTTTAAAAAAAAAAAAAGAAGACCACTTCATGAGGAAGGGCTCGCACCGTCATCACCAATCTTGGTCGTGTCCTCCTTCCAGCTCTGCACAAGTTCGACCACATCCTCGCCAAGGATGGAGAAGTCAAAGTCCGGATGCTCGCAGAATATGTTGAAGATGATGGTCAACGAGGCGATATCGCTAGCCTTATCTTCGAGTTCTTTGACCTCGGTCGCTTTGAACTCTTCGATAGCTTTGTGAACCGCCTCGGTGGTCGCTTCTCTCACACGGTCCGGATACTCAGAAACGACCTTCTCGAGCTCTTTGACTTTCTCCTCGAGATTTTCCTTGGCGAGTTTCTCCTTGTTTAGGTCCTCGAGCATCTGCTGCTTCTCAGAGTGGAAGTTTGCTCTCTCCTCCTCCCAAGCCTTTTCCGAGTTCTCGAATGCTTGAGTTAATTCATCGACTTTCTCAGCTTTTTCTAAGCATTCGAGAACTGGATCGTGCATCAAGACAGTAGCAGCCGCAATCTAAAAAAAAATAATATGTAAATTTCCAAAACATCAAGAATATTCGTGAAGAGAAGATTGAAAAGCTTACATTGGCCAACATCCTCATTGCAGATCCGAAAGCGACCTTGGCAGAACGTCGCTTCATTCGCTCCCAACCTTCTTCAGATGTGAAGCGGTTGATGAAGGCTGCGCTCATACCAGCCTTCTCTGGTAATTGGTTGTGGAGTGCGAAGAGCTCGTCGCCTTTGTCTGCCAAGGTCGGGTCCGAAGAGGTGGCAGCCTCGGTAGGGAGTTCAGGAGTGCTCGCTGGCTGAGATAGTTGAGGAGGGGGCGAGCTCGCTGGGATGTCCTCGAAGGCGAATTTTCTCTTTTTCGAGCAGTCGACCTTCTCCTTCCCTTTCGATGGCGGTGTACTCTCGGGTGTTTTGTTTTTTGCTATTGACCCGAGAGTTGATGGAGGAGCTCGCAGACCGCTTCCAATGACCATTTCTGTACAGAATGTTAGTGAGCGAGGAAAGAAACATTATATAAGGTAATTAGAATGGGCATGTGATTACCTTCTTCCTGTGGAGCTGGTTGAGGAGCTGGTGGGGACACGGTCTCTGGAGATGAGGGCTCTGAGCGAGGTGGTGTGGTCGGTGCCTTTCTTTTTCTGATCCTGGAGGACGAGGCACATAAGTCCATCTTCTTCCTGGGCTTCTTCTTCGAGCTCGCTGGTCTGGAGGAGATAACCGGGGGGTCTGGGAACGCGGCACCCTTCGGAATCAGTCCGCAAGTGACTAGGTTCTTCGTTGTACCTAGTACCTTCCAGTTAAATTCTTCAACTGGAAGGTTGTTGATCTGATATACTCTTGCGAGCTGATCCCTAGAGAGTCCGGGTCGATCCCTATTATCTGCGATGACATTGGAATGCGATCAGTATAAAGAATAAATATACAAACAAGATAATAAATTGGAAGACTACCTACCGGGATTTTGAAAGAAACCATTGGCTGCATAGTCAAAATGGAAAAATGAATTTTTCCATTTTCCCATTTTCCCATGTTGTTGCGAACCCCGTAGATCGTTTTTATAGCTTGATTCGACCACTTGCTCGCATAGAAGAAGCCGAGATCTGACGGATTTGACTTTACTTGGTAGAACCAAGCAAATTCTTCAGGAGAAGGGGTTTCTAAACCTAATTTATGATACAGAATATACAAACCTACCATATATCTATAAGTATTAGGGGTCAATTGAAAAGGGACGACCCCATAGTAATCAATGATCGATTTTATATACGGATGGAGGGGGAGATGCACGCCGCATTTAAGGACTGCCTCAGAAAAGGAAGCGAGTCCATGAGGGGGTATGTGTGGACAGTTGAATTCTATTGGAAGACGAAGGGGGATGGCGATCTTGTAGCTGCTCGCAATTTTCCTGAGTTTGTTCGACGTGCAGCTCGTTCGAACGTTGGTACATGACCAGTTCCCCTCTACGTACTGATAGCCAGAAGAAAATGGGGAGCATCCCTAATGTGTCTGGGCCATTGATCCTGGGGAAGATCGCCTATTCGAGGACTACTTTGTCTTGCTCCAGTTATTTCTATCTCGGGTTCGGCTCGAGATAATCCTCAAGGTTAATAGAGCTAACACTTGAGTTAGATTCCCTAGAAAAGGTATTTCCTTCCCTAAATTCCTCACTACTAGACATCTGAAAAGAAATATGCAGGGATTCAGATATTGAGGATTTCCACTATGCTAGCATTCTGGGTATTCATCCTAAAATTGCACTAAACAAACAAGTTTATTCCTAAATGGTCTACGAGTTCCTCAGAAAGTGTTCGAGCAGTTCATCAGAAAGTGTTTGAGCAGTTCATCAGAAAGTGTTCGAGCAGTTCATCAGTAAATGAACAATCAGTTCAGTGAGAATAAAATAGGGTATCATACCCTAGAAATTCTTTTCATAGGATCATTTCTAAGTGATATCTAGTAATTCTACTCTACACTGAAAAAGGGGGAGTATAAGAGGAAAAAATCTCGTTTCACTTCGGTGAAATGAGTTTATTCCCAAAGATTGAAGTTTTCAAGAATGGAAGATATATGAGAAGACATACTAACCTTTCTTCAGAAGAGGAAGGCTTGAGACGATTCGAAACTTCATCGGAGAAGAAGCGGTGATCAGAGCGAGCTGTGAGATAAAACGGCACTAGGGTTCTTTGAGATTTCTGATGTTTTCTGAGAGAAACAGTAAAATGAAATAGGATGGGATGGTTTCTGATATTTATAACCTAGGACCCGGTAGATCACAGCCGTAGATCAGAGGATTTGAATTTTAAATCTGAAGGCAGAGGATTGCGCGGGATTTGGTTCTATCCGAAAAGTTGGGATTGTTTAAAATTTGAAAAGATTTGGTTTCAAAAGAGTGACGGTTGATATCAATCAGACTTCCTTGAATTTCGCTCTTTCTTATAAAAGGCTAGACGTGTTCCGTTCTGACAGAAAAAAAGATACGCGTGATCTTAAGAGATGAGATTTGGAATCTGACGGATCTTCGACTACTCAGACCTCAAGTTTAAGTTATGACATCACATGTTTAGGGTCACACGGTAATTGGAAGCTCCATTTCGTCCTAAAGAACTAATGGAGCTGGGGGGCAATTGTTGTGCGGTCTAAAATCCTAAGGTCGCATAAAGGTTATATGCGACCTCCTCCGTGAAGGTTATATGCGACCTCCTCCGTGAATGTTATATGCGACCTCCTCCGTGATGGTTATATGCGACCTCTTCCACAGGTTTTGTGCGACCTTCTCCGTGCAGTTTACCTTGTCAAACAGGAAACCTATAAGAATAGGGAAACGAGTAAATGCTATGAAAGAAACCTACAAGGAAAGGGAAACTGAAGTATCCTATTTGTGATCAACTAGTTATCCGTTTTGAATGATTATCCAATTACATTATCCAGTTGTATAGTTACCCGATTATACAATTAGAATCCTAGGGACATAAGGTTACCTTTACCTATATAAAGGGGACTCTATGTTCCGAAGGGTATTCCAAGTTTGAGTAATTCCAAGTTTAGAGTATTCCAAGCTTTGGGTAGTCTAAGTTTTTAGTATTTTCAATAGCTTTTCAGTCTTTCTAATTTTCAGACGAGATTGTAACCTTGAGTATTCATAAAATAGTGAGAAAAACAGTGGACGTAGGCTCATCTTTTTCGGGGCCGAACCACTATAAATCCCTCTCTCTTTATTTGCTTTGATTATTGCTTTAATTTATACAAGCCACATCTCTCGATTTTTTCTAAATTTATTGTTGATAAAACCTCCATCAACAGTTAACAAGCTGTTCCTAAGATGATATTTCTATGGCCACGTCAATACATCATAGTTAAGATTCTAAGTTTTGGGGAAAAATTAAAATCAACAAACATATTTCGTTATTTACTATTCCATTGCAAACTCTTTCGTAATGTTTTTTTCTTAAAAAAGATCCTATATCCATGGTATGTGTCACACAAGGCTCTATGGAACCTACGTTTTGTTTCCTTCTTTTATTTTGTAAAATGAAAAGGTCCCGCATTATTTGTGAATGAATTTTTCTCCTCCACCATCTATAATTAAAGGACTTTTGCACATATCTTTTCTATCAATTTCTTTAATAGTTTTTGAATTATTATTTTTTCCTTTTACTCTAATAAATAACGAAATTTGTTTTTTAACAACAGCAAATTCTTTCCGGACTAAAATTAAGATTTTCTTCTTATAATTTAAGTAGTTGAAAAAATAACAATAAATATTTATTATTTAATATTTTTTTTCTTTCCATCTTTCACTATGAAAAGAGATGCATAATTTATTTTAACTGAGCAAAACAAAAATTTTTTCTTTTTTTTTATAGTAAGAAAACAAATATTTATATATATAAGTGAGGTTTTCTTTTATTTAAAAGAGATGCATAATTTATTTTAATTGAGCAAAACAAAAAAAAATTTTATAGTAAGAAAACAAATATATATATATATAAGTGAAATTTTCTTTTCTTTTTTCCCCGAATATCCTGTGTTTAAAAGGTTTTTTATGGATTAAATGACTTATGTTGTGTTGTGTTGTATGTAAGTGTGCTAGTATTGCAAGATAGTCGTACATTCAAGTGTATGAGTGGCTTTTATTAAGGGCCTATTTGGTGAAAATATGTCAACTATCTTCTACTAACTATTTTCAAAGCTACAAACTAAAGAATATTATCTTAGGGTGAACTACAAAAAAAATCACGAAGTTTAAGTGTTTTACAATTTAAATCATGAAATTTGAACTCTGCAAAATAATATTTTGGGATTAAAAATTTTTAAAAATTAATACCATAGACTTACTTTTAACTAATTTTAGTAGCAAAAAAATTGGATTAATTCTCATTATTCTCCTTAATTTTGAGGATATTATTTTCTTTTATCAGTTAAAATTATTCAAAAAGTCAACTCGGGGTATTAATTATCAAAAATTTTTGATTTCAAGGTATTATTTTGTAAAGTTCAAATTTTAAGATTTAAATTGTAGAACATATAAACTTTACGGTATTTTTTTTTTTTTTTTGCATTTTACCCCATTATCTTAATCCATTTCATTCAATTTTATATGGTCAGCAATCCCTACAACCCTATAAACTAAGGAATATTATCTTAATCCATTTCATTCAATTTAATATGGTCAGCAATCCCTACAACCCTATAAACTAAGGAATATTATCTTAATCCATTTCATTCAATTTAATATGGTCAGCAATCCCTAGCTAAATAAAGTCAATTTTTCTGTCTCTATTATTTTTATTATCTTTTTTTACTTGGCACTACTATTTAATTTATTATTAACCAAAAAGAATTATATGAAAATCAATTAAGAAATTAATTAGCCAATGAACATAAGGTTGGTGGTTTTGGGCTTGCTTGAGAAGCCTCTCTATACAATGGCCTATTTATTGCGTCTCTACTATCTCCATCTTCCATAAACCTTCTACCTTGGTCATCTGGCTACAGCTCAAGTTTTAGTTTCTTTGCAGTAATTTTTGCCACAATATCCAAAGCTGATCAGGTAATTCAAAAAGATTATTGTCTTGATTATAAACTTTCTATTGTGCTTAAAATTTATAATTTTTTAATTTTAAATTAGCTACTTTGATGGCTTTTCTTTTTAAGTGGAATTAATCATATGTAGCCCCTTCTTTTCTTTTTATTTTTTATTTCGTCGTGTTTGATGATTAAATATCTTTGAGATTGATCAATAACTTTTCCATAGCAAGAAATTAAAAAAATTATTATACAACGTTAAAGAAATATTTTTTTTAATAATTACTCTTGGGAAATTTAAGGTACAACTTTTGTGCAATTTTTTCCTTCCTTGACATATATTTAGGGAATTTGACATAGATAGTAGTAATTTGGGCTAAAGTGACTTTTTTATAAGTGTTTTGAAAAATAACTTTTTTAGTAGTTATCGCACAACTTTTTAAAAATTGGCATTTTTTTAAAAACAAATATGATACTAGATCAAAAGAAATGAGTTCATTGTATATTTGCAGTTCCTTTTCTAAAATGACCTTAGATAGCTTAAATTTTTTTAAAGAAGTGTATTTTTAAGAAAAATGTAAAAAAAAAAAAAAGTCATTTAGCCCATATTAGTCCTATCCATGTTATTTTTTCTTTTGTCTCCAAGACAAATGGAACATAATATATATATATATATATATATATATATATATATATATATATGAGAAAGAAAATGGACCGAAATAGGATCATTTTGACGGAATCAAAACTAGAATGATTGTTGATCTACAAATTATTCAACTTACTGATTAGTTGTCATTCCAGTTATGACTTGCTCATAAATAAGATGTCCCCTCTTTAAAGGGGGAAAAAAAAGAGTCAATTACACGAGTGCCCATTTCTGACACCATACCAAACAATGTCATCCTTTTCCTTTTATTTACATTTATGCTACCTGATGCATAAAGTTTTTAAGTTTCCCCCTATGGTTTTGGAATATTAAAGTTAAGACAGAAAAGGCGCCTCTAGAGTCAAACCACTGGCAGCAAGCAATATTATCACACAAAGAAACCAATAGCTTTTGGAATCCGTAGTTCCAACTTTCAACTACTTTTCGTTTGAACAATAGTTTCAACTACTTATCCTTTCTTTCCCTTTTGGTTCACGTCTCATTAAATTAATAGCAGATAAATTCAGCTAAATATATATATGAGAGAAAATTCCCGTTTTGTGGTCCTTATAACATCATCTTCAGCAGCATACTAATCCACCAAAGGCCACTCTTTGAAAAGAGGGAGGAAAAAAAATGGATTTTTGTGCATTAAGAGCTCAACCAAAGAAGTTTGGCATATCGTTCATAGTGCCAGATCGCCTAGCCGTGGAAATCTCAGACAAGAAGACAATAGTGGGGAATCATCCAATGAGAATCACCAGAATTCCATCAGGTGGGCCCACTGAGTTTCACAGGGTAGTAGAAGAAGCTGAGAAAGAGTCTCGGCCATTGAAGAAGTACAATGAGAATGTTATGGCCACAAGGCCAAATCCCAAGAAGGCTTATCATAGGAGTCACATGAATGATTGGCATCCTAAGGTGTTTTATACCCCAATCAAGTGTTTGAATGAAGAATAGAAAGTACCAGCGACTTTGAAAGAACCATGTTATGCGACCATGATTCAGCTCTATCACACAACATTGTCAGTCTTACTTGAAAGGACACGTACTGTAATGGTGTAAATATAGCACAGGTGGTGATCATGAACATTTGTAATAAAATGGGAAATAGTAGTTTTTAACATTTGTAATATTCAGATTTTTTGTGGAATTTATATCGATAGCATTTCAATCACCATTCAGCAAAACCAGAAACATATCTATCCTGATTAAAAGTTCTGACATATTTGCATACCTTCTTTTTTTTCTAAGCAAATGATTTTAAAAATTAAGGATAAAGTACCACAGAATTCTTATAAACACGTCAAAACAAATCAATAGGTATATTTATAACCTTTAACGGGGTCTCAGACACAGCACAATGTCAAATTGACTCGAGGACCAGCAGAGTTGCGGGATTTTCTTATCAATCAAACAATTTGGCCCCATTAAAAAGCTGTTACCTTTAGGATTAAAGGGGGTTACATATTTAACCAAACTATAATACTCGATCGCTTTATGACAAGCCCAATCGAGGGAAATGAAAAGTTTCGAATCACTTTTTAATGTGGTTCCTCAGTGGTACAGATTCCCAAGTAGTTTCCATACTATCATTTCTTCCCCCTTATTGTCGGCAATCAGGTTACTAAGTCAGAATGAAAAGATCCTGAAACAAGGGACTCCACATGGTAATGCCAAGATATACCTGCAAATCTAAAATGATATTAGTGTTGGTTGTCACTCAACTGAGGGGACAAGAAGAGAGGGACAACTAGTAGAACGTAATCTTAAACGTTTAACAGGGTTTTTCAGGAGTAACGGAAGTTTTTATAACAATAGTGACAGAACTCACATGTGCTGCCATGGAATAGCAGCGACTACAGGAAACTTTGAATCGTAAGTTCTACAAAGGAGCACGGATCAGGGATATCGAAGTTGTTTAAGACCTGAGAAGCCCAATAAGAAAACACTTAAATTTATTTCAAAAATGACTAGAGAGTTCAGTCGAAGTTGCATGTGTATATGTTAATGGCTATAGTCAACTATTCTAAACATATGATGAAATCTACCTCAGGGTGCACAATGCCAAATGTGCCAATGCGATTCCCTTTATAGATGATGCTTGCTTGTCTTCCCGGAAGATACTCAGGTTCCTATAGAAGGTACAACAAAGTATATTACCCCCAAGCATCCAACATAGCCAAAGAAAAAGAAAAGCCCAATGGAGAAAATACTTACTTCTGACGGTTTTATAGAATACCCTGTATTGTCATGAAGCGGAACAAAAGGAGCACCAATCACTTCCATAATACGATCCACAAGGCCATGAATCAGCTGAAAATCAAAAGTTCAAGAATAAGTATGGTAAACTTCAACAAAGTACTAAAACAATCAAAACATTTAGGAGATAAATTACATTCAACAGCTCAGAAGAGTTGTCAAAAAGGAAATACTCACAGCATGAGCACTCACAAGTAATTACTCAAGCAATGAGAACTGGTAAAGTTCAAATTATTGGTGAATTAGGCAGAAAACAAGCTTAGAACAATATGTCCTTCATCCATGAGAAAAAAAGGTTATACAACACTGTCTTTAAACTCCCATAACCGCTTACAGCACAATACCCTTCAGTCAATTACAGGCCAGCTAAAAGCTGTGTATTTCACATATTACTATTTTGCAAATGCACCAATGTTCCTGATTCCTTCCCTATTTGCATTATCCTTTATCAGTATCCATTAGCATGTTCAAGCATTAGTTCAATTCTCATAATGATTAATTGTAGGATCTTCTACCACAATTGATTGTACAGTATAATCTTAGTTTCCCACAATACCATTTCTTCACATAATACTTCAAAAGTTTTCTGCTTTCAAGATTCATACCTCAAGCTGATCATCTTTGTAATTTGAAGAGCATTTCAGCAAAAATCGTGCAACAGAAAATTAGATGCATTACCAAACCAAATTCTAAATTAAGATCTGAAAACTCGGAAATGTGAGGATAATGATAAAGACCAACAGTCATGAAAAGTACCAAACCCAAAGTTCTCATAAAATATGGGAACACAGATATGACCATACTTAATTCCAGGACTTAAGTATTTACCTCAAATCCAGAGGTAGCGCCACAATACAGTGCTGCTAGTTGGCGACGATTTGCTGCACCAATATCGTGTCCCTCAACCAATACTGATACGTCACCCACTTCAAAAATCTAGCGACAACAAAAAGAGGTTAGATTTTTATACAAGCATGTAACTCTAGAGAAGAAAGGAAGATTACCTTTATACAGAAACACATTCGAACCAAGGGCTATTCCCAAAAAATAAAAATAAAAAAATTCAGTCATAAACACATGAAACCAGAGGTATCCCACCATATCAATGTGACGTAGAAACAAAGTACTACTTTATAAGATAAAAAATACCAATAAAGGTTTTCACCACAATTTACTTCATTGAAGGCTATTCAATGCATCTAGGAACGATCTCACTGCATATGTTCAGCATATGCATTTCTACAAACCAAACTCAAATAAATTATTAAAAAAAAAAAGGAGGGACTGAAGAATTCAAAGTGAATCCATAAAATTCTAAACATACCTTTATTGGTTTTGGATGATCTTTGTTGTGTCCAACAGTTTTCAGTATTCCAGGCATGAGGCTGGTTCGAACAATCTGTTCAAATCACAGTTCTGTCAATTTTTACTTGCGTAGGATAAGAACAAGAACTCTAAAACAAATCCTACTGTGTTATACAACCTCAATATTTTAAATAAGAATGCATGTTAAGAAACCAATGACATTACTATACAACTAGTATGCAGATGTCAAAGTACAAATGTAACACAACACAGTATCTTTTTAGCTAGACTGATCCAAAGGCATCACATACAACTTGACAAGAATGAAACTAATCAGGTTTACCAGAAAGTAAGCGTAAAAGACATACAAAATACCACCAGAAAGTCAAAACAACATTGACAGACCACAGAAAATAACCACAACTGAAAATTGCCACTATGTAAGACTCGCCAATAATCACAGCTAAAAATGCCACTTCGTAAACATTGAAAATAATCACAAGTTAAATTATGCCACAATGTAAACCTATAACTAAACAGAAAATGATGGAGAATACAAACCTCAAAATCAGCAGAACGAGGATTTCCAATAACGACCGCTGTTGATTCATCATCTGTACGATTTAGCATGGTAAAATTTTCTCTCCAGGAGCACAATATAAAGGTCAAGACCTCTGTAAAGCCGTTCATTGCAATCTATAAAGAAAAGTACATAAATAAAATAAAAAAGACAGCATAAGGTAAACAATGAAAGGCCATGAAAATCTTAACGTTATATCTTTATCAATTAAAGTTTTGCCAGTACCTCCCGTCGGATTAGATCACTGAGCTCATTCAAGGGAAGTGGCTGCAAAGATGCAAGCTTTCTCTTTGGAATATTGTTGTATCCATACGCAATTGCGACATCCTGAAAAATAATATGTTGTGAAGGATATTCAAGTTAAATACACTCTCAGAAAATATGTTCAAGAAGCATCAGTAGACTAACATAATTCTCTTTTACTATCAGACCTCCATAACATCACATGGGTGAAGCACATCACTTCTGGTTGGAGGCACAGATACTTTGATGGAGCTCTGGTTCTTGTCTACAACAGAAGACTCAGCATACAATTGCATCCGATTCAACAAACTAGTGACCTGAAGGATAGAAAAATATGTTCACAATAGAATAACCAGAAAAATCTACCTGGCTCGAATTAAATAAGTAAATGAAAACAAAAAACAATACAAAACAACAGAACAAGTGTTAACAACTAGAGTAGAAGATGACCACTGATAAACCATAAAAGCAGGCATATACAAAAAATAACATAAAAAAAATTTGATATTAAAATTTATATCATATCAATATAATTAAAAGGATAATTCTAGGGATCCGACCTCGTATACCACTTTTTTAACACCACCAGACATGGCAAATGAGTTGATTTCAATGAGTGAACTGAAACTTACCACAAATAGAATTAATACATTCACTAATTGTATCATCACAAATCACATGCCACATCATGTGATGTAAAAAAAGTGGGATATGATGTAGGATATTAAGCATGATTCTAATTAAATACACCTTAGCAAACAAATAAAATAAGAAATCAAATACCTCTTCTGCCTCCAAAGAGACTCCAATTGCACCATTAATATATGATAAAGGAACTTCCATATTGTAGACGGATAAATCAGGATATACAATTGACTCCCCCTTAGGATTCGTCACTTCAACTGGTTCAATCTCAAACTTTTTTTCACAAAAAGCTGAAAAAGTGGTTACCTGAAAGAACAAAGGAACTTATTATTATCCACGAAAAGGATAAGAAGCAGTAGATAACCAAATTTTTTCCCCATACTATTGTGTTCAAAACAATCTTGGCCTTCGTCAAATCTGTGGCTGTACATTCAATGAAGACATTCTTCGTCTTTATAGTGATCGCTGAGTGCGCACCATTGATAATTGGAGGTAAAGACAAGACAGTTCTGCCAAACAACAAAATAATAATAATTATAATAATAATAATAATAACAATAAATAAATTACGTCACCTAAAACAACATTAGAAAATTAAAAGGTCACTGACAAACGGCCCGATCCCAGAGGCTAAAAGATGTAAAAGTTCAGCAGTATACTTGAGAAAGTATACACCACCCATGAAATGGGTCAAAGTGATGACATGATCACAATTATGGATCATCATAAGTCCATAACTGTGTACATTTGACGAGACTAAAGGAAGTTCTTAGGAAAATAAACAGTAATGAGCATGATAATAGACAGCTCAGAATAAACATTGCACCTATTGCGATCATATATAACAGGGTACACCGGTGAGTCTTCTATTATGTGCAAGAACTTCTTCAATTTCAAATCTGCCTGCCAAATATAACGGACAAACATGTATCAATACAAAAAAGGACTAATGTATTGCAAAGAGTAAGAGTTACTAGCTATATAATATTGAATATTTCTACACGTGCATAGAATATTAGAAATGCTTATATAATCATGCTGCCGAAAATAAAAGAACACATATCATGATTAGCCTACATAACAGCATTGATGCACGGCCCATCAATAAAGACATCTCAGTTCAAGACTCACTTTGTAAAACTCCATCAGTTCATCAGCTTTGAATCTCTTCACCTGTATTTCAAAAGCCAAATAGGCCAGTTACTTCTAGGAATATCCGTTAAATATAATTTATAAAGTAATACATTTACTTAATAGAGAGAAAGAAAGATGCAGCACAAGACTGATAGACAGAATCCTCCATTGATTGATTAATTGAGAGGAAGAAATTGCAAGAGTATCCACAAAGAAAACAGAACAAAAATCCTTTAACGTAAAAGTTAAAAAAGAGGTCCGACAGATCTATTACAATGTCCAGATTAAATTTCATACAAAAAAAACCATAACTAAAAAGCTCCCGCTTGATGATGAGGGAAAAAGAAAGTGGGGCTTTCAAAAAGTTTCACAGGCGGCTATAAGATCAATTATTTATTAATTTTATTTATTAAAAAAATAAAAAATAAATAAACCTAGGATATCAAGCACCCACAAAGTTGTCAGAGCCAGAATTTTCTTTAAACTTGATTCCATTTGGAGAATCGCAAGCAATAAAAGTTAGAACTAAAAATTTATTTTGAGAAGACAGCCATAAGTTGGCTATTCTGTCCCACACCCACTGTAAGCCTGTAACCACACTACACAAAAGAACTCATTTCAGGACAACATATCTATTCGCTCAAAGCTGACCTGTAAAAAGTAAAAAGTAAATAAAAAAAAAAAAATAAAAAAAAAGAACTAGATTCCAGAATCCAGATATAATCACCTGTTTTAGTGGCACAAAATCTATGCTTGAAGGTGGCAAGGCCTGAACAGCAGAAGATAAATATAAGTTGCTAATCCACATCTATGCCTCAAAAAAATGCATAGGATCTAAGAATCTAATAAATGTCTTAATTCGCTAATGTGTCTGTGCATATGTATAAAATATTTATAAATAAAATTAGAGAGAGAGATTAGAAGAAACACCCAATCGGGCAAATGCTCAACAAACAATTACAAATTCATGTTTTAATTCTATCATGGAATAGCAAGAATCTAATAAATGTCTTAATTTTCTCATGTCTCCATACCTATCTCTAAAAAGAGGAGAGATTAAGTGTGATTAAATTATCGATTCATCTTTTAGTTTATCATGGAAAACCACCTGAATTTTCCCATCAACACTAAATTATGCAGAAAAACCAACAAAGAACACCACCCAAAAAAAAAAAAAAAACAGTTCCATATCTGTTGCGCCAGTCACTACTAAACACAAAATTCCACGAGGAGTCTGGGCTAAAAAAGAAACTTCGGACTTCCACTTTGTCCGTCAGTAGAGGTGAATACATATTAGAACAACCCACCTCATACGTGATTACATATTAGAGGTGAATACATATTTTGTTATTATAACAGATGGTCAAACTATGAAAGAGATTAACATTAACAGCAGGAATATACATATTAGAACAACCCACCTCATATGTGAATGGGGCTTGCAATGTGTCCAAGTCATGAGTTCCAATTGCAACTAGGGTTCTCCTCCTATTAAATAAGAAAAATCTAAGCACTTCAAACAAGTAAAATTAAAAAATGGGGAAAAAAAATCAACAAGAAAGTGAGCAAAATTCACAGTAATTAGCTAGCACGTTTAAAGCCATTTAGACAACGAGCACAATCAAGTTAATTTGTCCTAAATCAGAGAGCAAATAATGTCACTAAAACTAGTATTCTTTAGTTTCTCCCTCTAGGTTACACCAGTTTATAAGAGAGAGAGAAGAGATATCGACACGCAACAAGAATCATTTGATCATAGGATCATGACCAATGATACGGTTTCAAATCCATTTATATGACTTCAAGTTCTATCGTTTCTATCTAATTAGTTTTTGGATAATTTCTTTTAATTTCTTCAAGAGCAATTTATCTTAATCAAAATCCAAGTAGAACATCAAATAAATTAGAACGGGCTAACCATAATCAGGAATGCTCTTGGAAATTATTTCTACTACAGTGAGCATTGAATCAAAAAACTTAAGCCAAATAATAAATTAATAACAGAATCATTGTGTTTCATTCATTTGGTAGAACTGTAGATAGGGCTAACTTGCACATTAAAGTTTGAACTTGAACATGTATAACATTTGACATAAGGATTTTCAAGAGGAAAGCAATTAGCAATCATGATTCCATCATTATTGTACAGCTTAATAATAGAGAAAGAGACTTTGCAAATCAAGGTTTTTGTGCACAAATCTTCTAATACTTTGTCCAAATTTCAAATTTCAAGAGTAGATTATGTAACAATTACCAAATCAGTAACTTACTAGAAGCCAACATGTTCAAATAGTAAAAAATTAATTAAATCCAAATACATTACCGGCAGATATTTTGGTGAAGCTTATCTTGGAGATCAATAAAACTATCATATTTTGCTTCATCAAAAGTAATGCCTCTTAAAACAGCACCAACAACATATGGCCGAATCAAGGATGTCTGCAGTAGGAAAAGGACATTATGCTCCATGAAATAGACAGCAGTACTTTAGATAACTGTATTTAAAAAATCTGTTCAAGTCTACGATGGATACCTCTGGTTTAACATGAATTTTAATCATCGACTCTGAACAAATCTTAGCCAGTGTATACGTGGGAATCTTGTCTTTCGTATCAAAAATACGGAGAGACTGAGCAAGCCCTTCAAGACAAAGCAAATCATATCTGTGCATAAACCAAAAAAAAATAATAAATAATCATCATTATTAACCCTTTTCCTCAAAGTTAAAACAAAAAAACATTAATTTCTGAAACTCGGCCTTGATTGAGTTTGAACCAACCACTTAAGTGAATTCAAAACAAAAATTATCAACAAGATTTTGAACTAATCCGTTGACTCAAGCTGAATACAACAAAAATCCAGATAGAATTACTAAATTAATAGCACATAATTCATAAAAACTAACTAAAAGTTAATATAAATCCAAATTTACCTGGTTCAGACAAATTCGTGTATATATCAAACATCATTAAGTCATGTAAGTTGTGAAACCACCAAAACAAATCATTACAAACAGAAGAATATACATATATACACACACACACACACACATTTAAATGCATAGATATGTAAATAACCTTAGGAGAAAATATATTAATTTAAAAAAAAAAAACATTACCTGTTTGCAGGAACTTCAATTTTGTAAATAACTTCTTCATCTTCTTCAAATTCTTCTTCTAAATGTTTTTCTTTTCTTATAATAGCTTTCTCAGTTGTCTGATACAAGTCACCAATACGCCATTCAGACATATAAGCACCAACCCATTAGCGAAAAAAATGAAAATTCGGGAAAAATTTTATAAAAATAATATAAAAAAAAATATTGAAAAGCCATAACAAGGGAAGAACATCGAAATTGCTTACAACATCATCCAGCTCGATCCCAAAACTGAAGCACAGGTCTTCGAACTCTTCCTGGGCTGAAAAATTAAATCACAAAAAAAATATTTTTTTTATTTGAAAAAGAAAAATCATTTGCATATATAATCATGTAATGAGCAATGAGAATGGAGTTTGCGAGCTTACTGTAAGTCCTCCCTAGGGCAGCGAACAGACGATCCCTTCCTACGCTGACAGTAGGCATGGTGGAAGGACTCTCGCTCTTTGTATACTCTCTTCTTGTGCTCTGCTCTGCAACTCTTGAGAAAGAGAAGCAAAGGAAATGAATATAAAGATGTTTCTCCGGGAAACCTACGCTACGCCTTCTTTTTGGACAGTTCGAGGAATCAGATGCCCAATCCTTTTTCTATGGGCCCTGTTTAGAAGATTCTTGGACTAGGCCCAAACACGAATTGGGCTTGTCTCTAGGTGGCCTATAACGACCCTTTGGACCTTCAACAGATCATTCTTATACTAATGTACAGCGGTTCTTATATTAAAGTATATTTTTTCTTTTTTTTTTTTTTTGGTATTGAATCCGATTGGTTTCCTTAGCTTAAAAAAAATATCCGATTGGTATCCATACGTGATATCAAATCCGATCCCCCCTAAGACCTTGTTTGGCACGGATTAAGATTGGATTATAGTATTGGATTGGATTATAATAGATTGAATTTGATAAAATTATGGTGTAATATTGTATTGAACTATTATTATTATTAGGGTTATTATCATTTTTATATCTTGTATTTTGATATTTTGTTCAAATTATACCTTCTATTTTGGTTTTTATCAACATTGACATTTAGATTTGAAATTTGTTATAAATTTATACATTGACACTAATTTAGAACAGTTAATTTACTAAATTGCCGTTTAAAAAAAATTGAAAATAAATAACGACCCTTTGGACATTCAACAGATCATTCTTATACTGATGTACAGTAGTTCTTATATTAAAGTACATTTTTTTCTTTTTTTTTTTTTGTATAGAATCTGATTGGTTTCCTTAGCTTAAAAAAAATATCCCATTGGTATCCATACATGATATCAAATCCGATTCCCTAAGACCTTGTTTGGTACGGATTAAGATTGGATTATAATGGATTAAATTGGATAAAATTATA
>JXTB01000546.1:0-63170 GCA_002914805.1 Parasponia andersonii | reverse complement strand
CTATTTTTTATTAGAATGTATAATAAATTTATTTTATATTAGTTTAAATATTAAAAAATATAGATAGTATGAGACCTAATAGTATAAAAAAAATTAAAATAAATGTGAGTTTTATTAATTTTTTTTTAGCGTTAATCAATATATAAATAATCTCAAGTATTATGTACCAAACAAGGCAAAGAATAAAAAATAAATTTAAAAAAATTGAAAAAGTGTCATGAACATTAAAGCAAGCCCTGTCATCGAACTCAAACGAGGACAGACGAGAGAGAAGCGATAGAGATATACCTGGATGGTTCGCCTTCGCCTCTGTTTGGATGCTTGGAGCGCGACAGGGATTGAGAGCGAGAATGAGACAGAGAGACAGAGACAGTGCTGCTATTCCAAACTTTAAGACGAATTGGGTGTGTATGAGGCCCAACTTAGACTAATTGGTCCAGTCCATTCTTTTCAGCACAATCGAAAGCCGACACGTGCCTTTGGAGAGAGTAGCACGTGGAAAGGGTGACCCTTAACCTTGAGCTGCTTAAACCCTAGTCATCAGAGAAACCCTAATCTCATACTCTCTCTCGGCTCTCGGCCATAACACAATAGAAGAGCAGAGCAGAGCAGTGTTAGCAGTAGGAGATCAGTCACAGAAGAAGAAGAAGAAGAAGAAGATGGGAAGCGATAGCGAAGCAGAGAAGTCTCATCAGAAGGAGAAGGACAAGAAGAAGACACAAGCTCTCGCTCCCATTGCCAAACCCCTCGCCGGCAAGAAGCTCTGCAAGCGAACCCTCAAGCTTGTCCGTAGAGGTCTATTTCTTTTTTATCGTTATTCTTCTCTAATTTGTCTAAAACTGTTTGTTTTCTGAGAAAATGCAAGAAAACCCACCGAGAAATTATTATTGTCTGTTCTTTTGTGTTCCAAGTTACAAAGGGCAGACCTTCTCCAATTATGTTTAATGGAGGACCTGAGTGTTTTTTTTTTTTTTTGTATTAGTGTTAAATAATGGTCTATGCTGATGGAGTTTGTGATAATGGTGTTGTTTGGGCTCTTGTTCGTACAGCTGCTGAGCACAAATGCTTGAAGAGAGGAGTAAAGGAGGTGGTCAAAAGTATTAGACGTGGTCAAAAAGGGTCAGTATTTTTTTTTGGGGTCAAATGTTGTATGGATTGATTTGTTTCGTTAAGATTTATATACTAGAAAGAACATTCATTAAGTTATATTTGGATTTTGAAGTATGCAATCCACCACCGGAACCAATCCAATTCCAGTCCAAGTGCCGATGGTTGGGTTGGTTTTGTTTGGTATAGTTGGATCGGTTTGAATCTTGAACACCTTGCTTTTATTTTCTCTCTAAAATTTCTCTTTGATTAGTTGAATTTTTATGCCAAGCTGAACCTGTTGGCTGTTACTAGATAGTTTCTCACATTAGCTTAAGAAAATGTTATTGCATCTTACAACATTGTTGATTATTTCCTTTTTTTCCTTTTATGTGGGTGCAGAGTATGTGTTATTGCTGGGAACATTTCTCCTATTGATGTGATCACTCATGTTCCAATTTTGTGCGAAGAATCTGACATACCCTACGTATATGTTCCCTCAAAAGAAGTGAGTTCATGGAAGTTTTATGGTCTTTCTATTTATTTTCCTTTTATTTTGTGGGATTGTCTTCATTTCTTTCAACTCGCCTTAACATTTTTGTGGTAGTCTAGACCTGATTAAATTGTATTTCTTCAGGATCTTGCAAATGCAGGGGCCACAAAGAGACCAACATGCTGTGTTCTGGTATCAACCAAGCCTGCCAAGGGACAACTGAGCCCGGAGGAACAGGAAAAATTAAAGTCCGATTATGACCAGGTTGCAGCAGAGGTCTCTGAACTTGCTTCCTCACTTTTCTGAGAGAACTAATTGTGATTGCTTTCTTTTTCTTTTTACTCAGCCGTTTAGCTTAGCTTCTTTTGTGCTTCCTGGATAATGTAGTACTTTCGAATGTAC
The DNA here is from genome assembly GCA_002914805.1 of Parasponia andersonii. Taxonomy (NCBI): domain Eukaryota; kingdom Viridiplantae; phylum Streptophyta; class Magnoliopsida; order Rosales; family Cannabaceae; genus Trema; species Trema andersonii. Next base: position 61,189 of record JXTB01000546.1, on the reverse strand, counting down.
TGAGTGGTTCAGTTTTGTATCATATTGTTTTCTTTTTCTATCCCTTCACTATTATGTTTTTCTTATGGAAACTCCGGATGCATGTTTTGAGGTGTAGTGGATTTGCATCCTCATATATCAGTTGGGGCTTCAATTTGTATTGTTGGCCAAATGAAGAGAACATTATGATAAATTGTGGGTTTCACTATATGGGGTGTAACAACCCCCCTGTTTTGTGGTACAAATTTTCGAGTTTAAGCATGCAAATAATGTTATGCTAACAAGTTTAGTGTAACAATACTGCCATCAAATCAAGACCATGGTTCATAAGGTGTCACACCTACCGATCAAGAATACTATTTTGTTTTGCTTCTTTTTTTTGTTGTGTTCTCGTTCTCTTTTTTTTTCTCTTTGGGTGGCACTCGGTGGTGTGTTAGTACTGTGGTCAATAGTTTATCTTTTCCAATGTTTATAAGATGTTTTAGACGCTTATGATGGACCATCCTGTTAAAAGAATAGGGTCTTCTTTTTTTAGATAATAAATATATTATTTGTTCCGGATCATTCTTTTCCTTATGTATTGCACATAAAATTCATTAAAACAAAGTGTTATTTGAAACGTATGTAGGACTACTTACTATTTACAGCACAGGTGAGATGTGTCTTATATCATCTCGTTCTCACGATAAAATTGGTGATCTGGTACTTGTGAAGGCAGACTGTGAGCAGCTAATATGAACAGTGAGCTGCTAAACCTTGTAAATTATTCTGCCCGGTGTTTTCTGAACAAGAAGACGCCCAAACCATTGAGTGCTAAGGTTAGAAAAAAAATATATATATATATATATAGGATTCAAATCTTATTCTATAAAAATTTATATTATCAACTTTCTATAAAAGTTGTTTTCAAAGTTTATAATATCAACTTTCTATAAAAGTTGTTTATGGAAAACATAGATAGATACTAAATAATTTTTTCTATAATTGTTAATATGTTATATATGTATTTCTTGATCTCTTTCTACTATATAACCCGTAATTTGAATTTTAGTATTTTAATAAGTTTAAATTAAACAATATGATAAATTTTTATTTTTTAACAAAAGAGAAATAATTGGGCCATAGATTAAATTTTTTATTAATGGAAAATTTCTCAGTCATTTTCGATCTTACATGAATATTTTTACAGAATAAAAATATTCTGAATATTTACAGATATTATGGATATTTATGGACATTATGAATATTTTTGAATGCGATCTTACATGAATATTTTTACTAATATTCTGAATATTTACGGATGTTATGGATATTTATGGACATTATGGATATTTTTGAATGCTTCATAAGTAAATTTTTTTCTCTCTATACCTATATTAAGACTTCAAAATATGAATAATGCCATATAAATATATCTCATGGACATTTTCATCCTTTGATTATAACTTCGAACACATGCTGGCCATTGTCGCTTTTAGTTACTTTTCACTTTTTTATATTAGAGAAAAAGAAAATACAAAATAAAAATAAGGCAATTGCACGGAGAAAATGTCATAAAATGTCATTGTACTCTTTTATTTCATCCTTTTTAACCTAGCCCATTTGTTTTTTTTTTTTTTAATATGGGTTAAATCCTTTGAATTTTTTATATTTTTTTTCAATTGCAAAATAATTTTAAAACCTGACCTTCTCATATAAACTAAATAGGAAAATTAATAGAAAATTACAAAATTACCTTAGTTAATGGTACATCCAACTTAAGCTCATCCTTACATTCACCTTACTTTTTCCTCCATTGTTATTTTGGTTTCTTTCCTCATGGCTTATTTCCCGAAAGAACTTGAGCCCCTTTGGTTATCGTCGAAATATAAAAAAAAATGTAACCTGAAATAATCCTGATGATACTCTTTGGATTGTGTCTTGTTTTGAGTCTCCTCCTGAAAGACTCATAATAAGAATGCTCTAATCGAGGCCATGTCGCGTATCAATACCTGATTTTCTAAAGTTTGTTAGTGATTTAGTAAACAGCACTTACACTAGGGAGGTCTCTTCACACGTTGACGTTGGTACGAAATTTATCAATTCCTAGACTCTCAAATGATCACTGGCTAAAATTAGGTGAAGTAGATCTTTTTAAATAATGTGTTTTAAGAAATATATTCTCTTTCAAAACTTTTTTTTTTTGCAAAATAGACTTTCTAATAATTTGGTGAGCCCGTCAGTATAATTGAGCATGATCCAATTATAACTTAAAATATTTATTGAAAAATATCTACTAAAAGGGTCTATTTCACACGATCCCTTCCTCGTAGAGCTGAGGATGTTTTCCATTGTTAACAAAGCAATTAGGCAAACCCCTATTCCGGATGAAAACATGTCCTTCCCTAATGTGAGCGTTCCCGGTTTGCAGAGTATTAATAATACTATGATCATTGTTTTTGCTTTATCAGTTACTCTATTAATATATTTCTATACGTGGTTCTATTGTCGCTTTTTTTTTTTTTTCCCCCCTCTCTACACATCCTTCTTTTAAATAGACTTCTCCAAAAGTTTTAGAATTTTAAAATTTATTTTTATACCCCTTTAAATTTTTGTTCACAAAAATGCCCATTACTAAATATTTCTGAACAAATTTTTCTTACCCCTCTAATTCCTTATTATCCATTAGTTTTAGAATATTATTTTTTTTATTGTCTTCTTCTCAATTGTTAAGTATTTCATTTTAAGAATTGAAAAAGTCTCATTGAGCCGATTTCTCTTCATTTAGTTGGTCGTGATCTTTATTTCAGATTTTTATTTTAATTTTATTAATGTTCTTTTATTTTATTTTTTCAGAAGTACTTGCCTCAGAGGAGACTGGAAATGGGATGAATTTTACATATTTATATCAAGTGTTTGTGGTATATATTTCACCATCGCTCAGAAGAATTCTATTTTTTTTTTTTTTCTCAAAAACGATTCCCATTTGATTTGCTTGTGAATTACTTATGTGCCGAGTTTTTAACTAACGTTATTGGACTAAGTTATCAATGCCACGCAAACATTTTATGAGGTTACAAAATAGTATCCCACCAAGTGCTTGATTAATTGCCATACCCAAGAAGTGAGGTGGGCTAAGAAATAAGATTTTGGTATTTAATATATTTATATCGGTATATCAGAGGATATTTTTGCAAGTAAATAATTAATTACAAAACTAAATAATTAACTGAAAAAGAGTGAGAAGAGAAAAAGTAGGAGTGGTAATTGATGTACCCAATTTTTATTAACATTTAGTATTTCACTAATTTCTCCAGGGATCTTTTCTTGTTTTGTACCTCTTTTACAATTACTATTCCATTTTTTTTTAAATTAATGTTCAAAAGGACGTAGATAGTCATTCTTGTATACATATTGTGTATGCCATTCATTGTTTTCATTAATGTCAATCTCCTCGTTTATAAGTTTATAAAGTAAGTTCAACAAACAAAAGTGTATGTTAATCATTTTTTTTTTTATGTTGCCCTGATATTTGCTATCGATATGAATTTGTCTTCTTATTTTTAACTTTGTATTTAAGTGCTCCTTAAATTACAAATTTATTTTTTTTTTATGTCCCATCTCTTTTGACTTAATATTCAAGTGTCATCTACAATGGTAAAGTTATTCTTTTTTTGTCCCATCATTTTTAACTTAGTATTTAAATGCTCCTTAAAATGGTAAAGTTGTTATTCTTTTACCCTCTCAACTCTAATACTGTTAGAAAATTATTAATAAATAATAGTCAAATAATCATTTTATTTTTTAAATAGCTAATAAATATATTTTACTATTTTTTTTATATTAGACATATCTAAAGAACTAGTTTTATGATTAAATAAAAAAAATAGGGGAATTTTAGTGTAGAAAGAGCAAAATCCCTCTTACCTAGAGGAATAGATTCTGGTAATAAAGGGCTATAATATTATCATAATTTCTTGAACTTATAAGGTATCTTCAAATTTAAAAGGGAAAAAAAAAAAGGAATAAAGAGAAGAAGACGGAGAAGTGTAATAGGGGAAATGAAAATAGACGATTTTTTTTCTTTTTAATAATAGAAAGTAGATGATAATTAAGTGCATATATTTGTAGAATAAATATAATTACTCCTACCACTAGATCTATATCCAATGGTCAGCCATTTGCTCCTATAATAAAAGCGAAAACACTCTTACTACACTGGAATCCTCCAATAAAATAAACGAAAGGAGGTAAAAGAAAAATAATTTTTTTAATGGTATATATGTATATGTAAAACAAAAAATAGATAAAATAGTACAATTTTTGTATTAATTCATTAGTGCCAAAATATTTTTAGAAGTTATATAAAAAAAATTGCATATTTTTATATTCGAAAAAATTTTTAGAAAATGAAATAACTATTTATCCTCTTATTTTTCATATTTTCATGAATTTTCCTTCTTATTTTTCATGAAAAATAATCATTTCATTTCATGAAAATATAAAAATAAGGGGGCAAGTAATCATTTCATGAATTTTCCCTCTTATTTCATTTCATGGATTTCATGAATGATAAAAATAAAATAACTATTTTTCATGAAAAATAATAAGGCAAATAATTATTTCATTTTCTAGAAAATCTTTTGAATATGAAAATATGTAGCCTTTTTTTTTACATAATTTCAAAAAGTATTTTGAAACTAATGAATTAGTACAAAAATTGCTCTATTTTGTCTATTTTTTGTTTAACATATACATATATAACCATTAAAAAGATTAATTTTTTTTACCTCTTTTCATTTATTTTATTTATTGAATCATAAAAACTAGATCCTTGGAAATGTCTAATATGAAAAAATAGTAAAAGATATTTATTAGCTATTTAAAGAGTAAAATGATTATTTAGCTATTGTCCATTAATAATTTTCTAACAGTGTTAGAGTTACTAGAATAAAAGAATAACAACTTTACTATTTTAGGGGGTATTTAAATACTAAGTCAAAAGTGAGAGAATAAAAGAAAAATAATTTTGCTATTGTAGAGAGCACTTGAATATTAAGTCAAAAATGAGGGGGTAAATTCATACTGATAGCAAATCTTGGGGGACAAAATGACTAATCTTCCTTTTTTTTATTAATGATATTTAAGGCTATTTTCATCTTTAAAAGTATGGTTACTAAGAACATATCATATATTTTTTTCAAAACAAAAATAAAAAATATGTATTATTCCTACTCTAACTCAATTTGAAAAAGTCACCTTATGATGTTTTCTCTTAGTAAAATATTCAGTACACCTCCCTGCATTATAATAGTTATAAACAACAAATATTTGTACATAAATGTCCGAATATTTGTGCATAAGATTAATTAATTTATTAAGTAGTTATTTTCTATCCTAGGGTACCTCTTATGGATTCTCTTTTGTTGTTGATTTATTTGCTAGTATTATTACTTTGGATGCATATGTGTTCAAATGGAGAGCAAGATGAACTTTCTTGTGGCGAAAAGATACTTATGAATCAAACAGGTTTGCTGATGTGTTGATTAAGTACGAATGTGGTCTACAAGATGATTATCGCATATTGCCTAGGGCCGCTTTAGGATAAGGCTACTTATAAATTAGATTATATACAATCTAATACAATTATATCTTTCGATCTAATTCAATCAAATCATATGTAAAAAATTTTGAATTAGATTGAATTGAATCAGCGGTTTACTATTTGGCTTAAGCTAATATTTTAGGGTCTTTCTTTCTATTGAAAAAAAAAAAAAGAAAAGAGGAAATTTGATTTTGTAGGGTAATTTTTAAAAAATTTGAAAAATTCTGGATTTTGAAATTATTTAAAAAATTATGAATTTTAATTAGAAAAATGTCACTATTAAAAATATTTAGAAAAATACTATTTTATTAATTAATGAGATGCTTGAAGTTACTGATTAAATTATCTTAGGTAACTTGACTTATTACCTCAAGTAACTAGATTGGTTACCCTAAGTAACTTAACTAGTTGTCTCAAATACCATTTATTAAAAGTATTATTTTCTAAGAACTTTTTTAAAAAGCGATATTTTTCTAAATCAATCTAGGATTATTTAAAAAATTTGGCACATTTGTGATTTTTTAATTTTTAGTATTTGAGCTTGTAATTTTGAAAAAAGAATAAAAAAGAATATAAAAATATTAAAAGTTAAATGAAGAGGATAAATCTATTGAAAAATAACGTGCAAGTGTAAGAGGTGGTGACGTCGAAGAGTAATATTTATAATACTCAAAATATGATAGGTTAGGTATTGGAGAGCATAAGATGTAATGAGGTGCACGATGAATTTAATGCTAATCTAATAGAAAAATAGCATGTAATAAAGCAAAATACATGGCTTAAATAATATAGTGTATATACATTCGGTTATTATTCAATATCCAATATTGGATTCGAACGGTTGGTTATGTAATTAGATTGGATAATTTGTAAAGTCTTATTACACAGTGGCTTAAGACCTTGAGTCGCAAGGTCTGCAATACATAGTATATATATATAACTCAATGTCTTTTTAATTAATTTAAGGACTCATGGTAAGCTCAAATTATATATTGTTGTAATATACTGTAATCAAAAGTTCAGATTCTATTTTTTTTAAAAAAAAGTTTAACTTCATTATTTTTTATGATGTAAATTAAAATTTCAACGTTTATTGTTATTGATTCAAGGCCCACAAATATGATACAAGACTAGCTAGTTAAAACAAATAATTAATCATATTTGTTGGACAATCTTTTTTATACATAAAACTTTCAAAGGCAGATTCTAACGGACGCCATACACCTATGTGTACGGGAAATTTCAAAAAGATAAAAGAAATACATTAATATAAACATTGGGGCAATCTAAATATATTGGGAAATTTAGGTAAATATCTAGTTTTTTTAAATTTTGTTAAGCATATGTCTAGGATTTGAAATTTATAACTATATATCCAACATTTAAAAAGCACACATCTGATTTGTTTTGGTTTTATCTTATTACCCTTAATTAAATTTTTAGTTTATTTTCTTCCTCTCTCCTATACTTCTCATTCGTTACTCTCCTTTTTTTTTCCGTTCGTTTCTCTCTCGTTCTCTTTCTCTCCCTAATCTCACTTAATCTGCTATTGATGCTTCTTCTTCTTTTTCTTGAATTATCATAATTTTCCTCGGATTTTCTGCGATTCTCTATTTTTTTTGACCTTTTTTTTCTTCTTTCTTTTTTTTTTTTTTCTCTCCTGATGGTATTTTGCTTATTATTTTCTTCTCCGGCATTTTTGGTTCATCTTCTTAGATCTCTAACTATTTTGGCAATTGTTCTATTTGTATTAGTCCAATTACTTCATACTTTGATCTTGTGTAGGTATATTTTGGTTTACTAATGTTGATTTCATTGTGTACATTAGATATGGGAATTTTTTTCCAATTGGTGATTCGTGTTATAATTAATATTAATTCAAGTATAATCTTATTTTTCTCTTATGTATGAGTAATTTTTTTTGTATATTCCTATGTGTTTTGTAATTTTTTTGGTAATTGATAATAGTTCCTTAGTTTTTAGTCATGATACATGTGTTCTTGTAGTTGTATATGTATTTTTTTTTGCGGTACAGGATATTACTGTTTATTGATGTATTTTTCTTTTACTGTAGTGGTCATCATTAGTATTATGGTACATATGATTTGTTCAGTGGTATATACGATTTTGATGTCGTATATTAGTTTTCTATTCTTTAGTTTGTAGTTGATAAAGATATTAACTATTTTTTGTTTAGTTCATTTGTTTCTTGAGTTAGTATATGTTATTTGTATCATGGTACATATACTTATTTACCTAGTGTGAAGAATCATATACAATTTTTTTAGTGCGTGTTATAATTGTTGAATTTTTGTTAATTTTTATTATTTGTTCTATTTTAGCAGCTAGTATATTGGTTTTTGTCTTGGTATATATATTTTTGAACTTGATATACAGGCGGAGTAATATATCTTATTCATTGGTTTTATTAGATTTAGTATCATTTTTCAGTTTTTCTTTATTTTTTTTATAATCAGGTTCATATGGTTGGTTTACACTTATATTAAGTTCGTTACAAGAATTTGGAGTTCATATGCATTTGGCACAATGAACTTATATTTGTAAGAGGTAGGATTATAAAGGTATTCCATACTCACATATATGTGTTGTGGTTAGTAGGTCCAATTTAAGCTACTGCAATTACACATCTCACTTTTTCAAGTAGATTGCTTATCGGAATGCTTATAACGAGATTATTTGCTTACTCGGAAGCCAAGTGATTGGTATGTACCGGACTTCATTAAAGAGCAAATTATTCTTCTACCAAATACTGAAAAAACTAGTGCTAGTAGGCCAAAAAAGAAAAAGATTCTTTCAGTCGGTGAGTTTAAGAAGAAGAATCAAGTCAATGCGATCAATGTAAGCAATTTAGCCATAATCAAAAAACTTATCAAAATCCAGTTTCTGCTAAATTATGTGTTCCAAAAAGGAAGAAAAGACGAGGGAATCAATAGTCTCTTTTTATTGATTTTGTGATTTATTTTGTTATCAAACAGAGGATTTTTTTTCCCATATTTTGGTACTTGAAATTTTGGTCGTATTATATAGAAATTTTGTTATGATATATGAGGCTATGTATCCAATTCAGATTCATTATATTGAGATATTGGATATTTTTATTTTGTTTTTGTGTGTTCTTATACAATAAATTTGGCCATCGTATATGGAATTATATATTAGATTCATTACTTTAAGTATAGGACAATATTATTTTATTTCAACATGTTCTTATACTTTTAGATACATAGATTTTTAGTCTTAATATAGAGAATTTTTGTCATAATATGTGATGTTATATACTAGTTTCGTTAATTTAGATAATTGATATTTATTATTTTATTTTCATATGTTCTTACTTTTAGGTACATAAACTTTTGTTCTTGATATATTAAAATTTTGTCATTATATATGAAGCTATATACCATGTTATATATATATATATAATATATACCATATTCGAAATTATATGAACGATTATGACTAACTTATATATATATATATATTATGATATTTGAGCATATATACTAAGATCCAATTCTTAAAATTTATGAGGAAAAAAATTATCATTCTTAAATAGTTTAGATCACTCAAGTGTACCTCATAAAGTGAATAAATAAAAACAAGTAAGTCATAGTTTAGATTTGTATCAAATTGCATTACACAAAATATATAAATCAAGGAGGAAATTTTCTAATATTCAGTATATTCAGAATTAAAATATTTAATACAATAATCCCTATCAAATCAAAAAACTAAAATATTGTATTGTTTTTCCTAAACCAAAATAAGATCATACTTTCTATATCACTTTCATATTTTCGTATCACTTGTGTATCCTATCTTTGTCTTATTATCAGTCTATAATAAAGTTTTACGACCATCTTTTGCCGAAAGAATGCTATTTTATCTTGTGTTACTTCCTTTATGTCAACATTTACCATCAATACCTTTGTTTTTTTTTTTATTACAAACATCTTGCAAATAGTTTTATTTTCATGAGAGAAATATTAAATTTTATAAATCATATACCAGACATTAAAATTCATATATCATGTTCAAATTAGCATGTACGAAACTAAAGTATCAAACTAAATTCATAAGTCATATATCAAGTATTAAAAGTCATGTACTAATATATATATATGTATATATATATATACATATATATATATAGAGTAAGATGCAATTCATGAACCATATATGGAACCTAAAATCGAATTCATGTATGGAAAGATAGTTGCATAAATATTACAAATTAAATAATATATTTAAACAAAAAACAACAACTAAGATAAAGAAAAAATAATAACAAAAGCTTTTTTTAATTATTTCTAGTCTGAGCCATAAATCATGTACCAAAATAATATTTAAAACATGCGATAATTTTACATGCATGTATTCTAAAACACACGCGTATATAGGTTATATAGAAAAGTTAGACCATGAACAATGAACCAGAAATCAATAAACCATTCACCTAATTTACCTATGAACAGACTAATAAATCTATCAACCATTCACCAATTTTACTTACAATTAAAATCAAAAACTCCATGAATCTAAAATTTGAATCTAGAGTCAAATGAATTTGAACTATCAAATTTAAACTCCAGTATGAACCAAAACTCAAATATAATTTAATTGAAATTCTACAAATATACGAACCAAATACACAAGGTTATGAACAAAATAAATAAACTTTTTAACTAAATACATATTAGACAGATATTTAAAAATTTATGAACCAATATAAATATTTCATATAATATTATGAAAAAATTATAAACCATTGTGAAAAATTCATGAATTAAACAAAATTGGATACTACATGAATTTTCCTTTTAAATTGACAACTATGAACTACACATAATTATGTGGTTAAAACAAATATTGTACAAAAATTAGTTCAAAGTATCAAGCATTGAAAAAATAATGAATCTAAAATCAATAGAATATAATTTATGAACTTAGCTTATTATTTATGAACGACTATGAAAAATTTATGAACTACTATGAAATATTCATGAGCCAAACAGAATTGGATATTACATGAATGTGTGTACTTAAGGAATTTGTGTAATTAAGAAATGTAGAAATTTATAAACTACATACCTATAAACCATATATCTATAAACCAATAAATTAAATGAGGAAAATATAAATTATGATTTAACCTATTCTAGAACAATAAAAATAATAACTTGCAACAACATGATTACATCAAGGAAGCATTAGAACGCAACAAACGAAAAACAAATATTGACCATAAAAAAAAGTTGAAAGAAAATCAAGAAATTCGTGGAATAGGATTTATTATTATCATAAACCCTAGAATTATGAATCATAATAAAAATCATTCTTTGAAAAAATGCAGGAAAAGAAAAGAATTTTCCAAATATGAACCCCAAACCCATGTCTGAAATGTTTCAACCCCATGAACTCTAGAATGCGACCACTATCTCAACCCCTCAAAGGTCTACATTTTGATCTCTATGGCCTCAATATTTGACAAGTTTAAAAGTCAAAAGGCCTAAAATAACAAAATACACACTCAGATCATCACATTGTTGGGATGAAAACTCAAAAAAGAGGAAGCAAATTAGAAAGCAAATATTGAACCAAACTTGGATCGCAGAGGGCATAGAATTCATCCATATCTGGAACTACAAAAAACAAATATGGCGTCATTTGCATTCACCACACATCATTTGCATTTTGGAATGTGATTTGTAGTGAGGTTTTAAAGGTTAGATAAATATGTAAGAAAATTTTAGAGGTTAAAGAAAAGGATAGAAAGTGGCGAGAAAGTGAGAAAAAATTCAGAGAACGAGAGAAATGGGTTGAAAATAATGGAAACTGCGGGAAAGAGAGGGAAAATGATGATGAAAGTGAGTTTTGAGCTTTCAGGGGTATTTTCGATAGTAGGTTTTTAACGGGCCTATTGTGTGAACATATTTCTATAATAACTGAGACGTAGTCATGTATTGAGTTATGAGCTTAAAAGTGGTCATACATCTACTCAGCCCATACAAAGAAAATTTGGTAGATGATCAATTTTTCAAACTGACTTATGTAGATGCTTATGTTTTAAAAATTAGCTTAATATCTATTTCTTTTAAAGTTTTAGTTGTGGAATATGTTGTATTTCTATTTTGGCCATTAAGTGAGTTGGATTTTTTAGCTACAAACTTTTAAGCTTAGTCAGATACTAATTTTTGGGCCAAAAAATAGTTAAATAGCTATCAATCATTTCAAAATGCATTACAAAAATGGTCAAATGAATATATGTATAGTTTAAATCAGTTCCTCTTAATCATTTCAATTTCTAAGATTTGAAAATATACTATTTGGCACACTAAATATGGGCAAAATTAGCCAAGTTACATTGCAAATACCTTTAGTTTTTATTCTAATGGTATTTTTTTTTTAACCTTACTTTTTCCTATTTATTTTCTTTCCCCAACAAGTTAGAGGAATATAATAGATTTTTCACTATGGTAAGGTTTATAAACCCACATCTATTGGAAAAAAAAAAAGAAAATTTAGTCCCTAAGGTTTTATATAAAGGGACTAACCTAATTTTTGTGCATTACCTCAAATTTCCTATCATTTTCATATGACTTCTTACCGACTCTTTTTCAATTGCACCAACCTGTATATTATGTGTTTATATTTTATAGTACTTAACAAAACTTGCATATACAATAACCTGGGTGCCTCTTCTTCATTCAAGCCATGTACAACACGATACACTCTTCTGGCAATCTATTGGCGATGGCACCAATTGATGAAGTTTAGCTCTATAGTAGAGATTACATATGCAACTTTCATCTCTTTTTTCAAATTTTCACATCCATTTTCTCTCAAAGTATGCAATTCAAGCACTATACATGTGTTTAGAGGCACATGGATAGTTGTCTAAATATAATTATTTAAATTATTTAAGTTCTAGAAATTAATATTATATATGAATTAGGCGAGATTTTACTGTTTGGCTAGTTTGAAAATTTAAGTATCTAACTATGAAGACCTCATGCAAGGTTTGGTAAAGAAATTAAAGTCTATAAAGTCAATAATTAAAACTAAAAATTTTGAACAAAGTCTTTGTAAAGGAAAATTGGCTATGGATTGTGTGACAAGACGAGAATACCAGCTAGCAAGAAACTTAGTATTTTCTTCTTGCGCTTTGATTCAAAAGTATTTACATTATTTTTATTTCGATTAATAAATGCAATGGAGACTATTCGTCAATAAATACAACTGCAATTGTCTCCTTAATTTCTCAGTTTATGAATTTTTTTAATTAGGTTTTACTCTTTATTTTACTTTAAATCTTAGGAATCTTGGTAAAGTAGGTGATACACCCTTTTCATAATGAGTTTTAGAAAATACACCTTTTTTTGAAGATAGTTAAGTAAATACATCCATTTTTAAAAATAGAGTTTAAAATGATTTATATACTCTTAATTCGAGAGAGCTAGACAGCTTTCCAGTATCTTGACAAAAAGAAAGAGAAAGAGAAAACGAAAAAAAACGTCTAAGTATTAAGCGCTAGACAAGGTATCAAATAACTTGATACAAAAAAAAAAAAAAAAGATAATCTAAGTATTGAGCATTAGACAAGGTGTTAAGAACACTAAACATGATGTCGAGTAATGTATTTTGATTACTAAATACATCGAGACTGTTCCTCAATGAATACAACTAAGAATTTTCTCCTCAATTTCTTGGGTTATAAGTTTTTAAACTTAGTTTACTATTTGTTTTACTTTGAATCTTGGTAATCTTAGGAAAGTAGGTGAAATATGCATTTTTTATTGTGAGTTTTAGAAAATATCTATTTAAATATAGTTAAGTATATATATTCATTAAAAAAAAAAGGCTTAAAATGACTTAGATATAGTTAATTGGAAAGCGCAAGATAAATGTGAGTAACTTAAAAAAAAAAAAAAGGATATCCAAAGAGTAGTAAAAAAAGTGTCAAATCAATTGATATGCTGAGGAGTAGACAATGTGTTGAATAATTTTACCCTATGACTAGGTATATCTGGTTCTTCGATGGATAAGTATTTATGATATTTTTATTTATAGTAAAGTTAAAACTTTAAAAAGAGTATTCACCGAAAAAACTATAAAAGAGGATGACTTTTCTAAAACACAATTTGGATATTGTCATATTTACCAAGACTCCTTTTTTTGTTTCTTATAGCTTAGTTTGGGCTGCAGTCAGATCAAAAGAAAAACGTCAACTCAGTCGGATCAAAAGAAAAAACGTCAATTCATCTCATTCCTCATATTCAATAATATCCTTTGTTTCCTTTAATCTTTTCCCTTAAAATAATTACTTCTTTCTTTCAAGCCCTGGATATTTTTCTTCAATGAGTTTCTTGGGACTTAGAGATTGTTGTCCAATTACATTCCAAATTTAATAGTAAGGAAAAAGCTGTAGCAGAGAAAGTATATAGAAAAGATTTTTGATAAAAATTAAAATGACGTTGATTGAACTAATTTGGGCCAAAATGTTTTTTTTTTTGTGTATTTTTCTAAAAATAATATTTTTAGAAGTGCCCAAATTTTTTGACCATAGATTAAGAACTTCTCTATCATAAAAAAATTATTGTTTAAGATTTTTTTTTATAATTAAGATATTATTTTTAAAAATTTACATAAAAGAGTCATTTTGGCCAAAATTAATCTTATCTATATCGTTTTTCAAGATTTTTTTTTTCTTGTTCTCTAACATGAATAGTGGTTATGTGCCTAAGGAGCATGTTCAATGTACAATTTTACATTGTAAAATTATTAGATCTAATATAATGATTTAAAATTTTGTCCAGATTAAAAGAAGAAAAGCCTATTCTTGAATTTCCAAATCATTTCATGTGAAGATCAGGTGCCAGAATTAACAAGCAAATAAAACTAATGTATATGCTAGATGAGGCTTATTTTAGGAAGACAATGGGTGCTTATAAAATAGCTAAACATTTTTTTAGAATTTTCTAATAGATTTAATATAGACGAGGGTTGCCTTTATGCCACTTAAGTATTTGAATGTAACTATCAATTCTAAAATACCCTAATTAAAATATTTGAATAATTTTTTCTTTGAACCATAGCCACTCCAAACTTCTGCACCAACCTTTTCTATTAGTCTTCGTCGTGATCAATGTTGAAAAGGTGAGTCATAGTCATCAAACTAGGTTTTTTTTTTTTTAAACTGAAATCTGAATCCTTTTTTTTTTTTTGTTATTATGATTGAAATAATTCAAGGAATAATTATATTTTTATACCTTACATTTTGACTATTTGTTCAGTTTATACTTTGTATTTTTGTTATTATTAATATTAACCTTTATTTAAAACTTGTAACAAATTTATATCTTCTTTAGGTCAAATATCAATTTTGACCATTATGTTTACCAAAACACCAATTAAAATTTAAAAAATATATATTTTAAATGAAGTTCAAATTTAAAATTTAACTAAAATTGATTAATAGTTCATAAATAATATTTGATATTTTTAGGTTTTTTCATTTTTCAAAATTATTATTTTTTAATATTTGTTCTTTTAGCTATTAATTTTAATTAGTTTTAAATTTAAATTGTATTAAAATTTATATAGCTTAAAGGGTTTTTTGATATATAAACTTAGTTATCAAAAATGATGTCTGATCCGGTATAAATTTGTTACAAATTTCCAATCTAAAGATCAATTTGATAATAACCAAAACTTAAAGTATAAATTGAAGAAGTAGTCAAAACACAAGATATAAAAATATAATTAATCCATAATTTAATTATGATCAAGTTTTCTTTTGACTCGTGGCGAAGGGATCAAATTTTACTAGATTGTAGGGATGTAGGAGTAGTTTAGAATTTCCAATTTTTTCATTAAATAGGGATCTATTTTTGTAAATGAGTTATTAATTTGTTTTATGTTCCAATGTATTTTATATTTTAGCTTAGGCTTTAAAATAGGTCAAACTTGAAAGCCGCTTAAAACATATTTAGTATGCAAAATATTTAAGATCCAATACACAGTAGAAGACATAAATTGAAGATATTGGTTTGTTTTGTTAGTTTATTAATTTCGTTTGTGTTAAAGATAATCATGGACCTATAAATAGTTTTTTTGATATCAGTTTTCGATAATAGTAGTAAAATCTTGATTAATAAATGTTGATAAATTAATAACATCAGCGAAATTAAAAAATCTGTGTCCAATGCAAGCCAATGTATTAAATTAATATTCTTGCTAAATGTATAAGATAATATTTTTTTGTAATTCCTTTAGAGCCCATCGAGTATATAAATTAATAATTAACTAAATACATAAAAGAAATAACACATAAATATTCACAATATTAAAATTATTTGCTTATTATTTATATTTAAATTGAACTCAATCTCATTTCTAATTTTTCCATTGCACACGACGTATTCGTTCTATGATTAGAAATCTAATTATAATTAGAAATCTAATTATAATGATTTGGATTATAGAAATAAAACTAATGACTATTTATAAATATTATGTTTAATATACATGAAACATCTTGTATACCTCATAAAGTATTACACAAAGTATTACACGTTAACTTTCTTTGCATGTGCACAGTGACAGAGCTAGAAATTAATTCTGGAGGGACAAACATAGAGATCACAATACTAAGCTAGTTTAAATAAAGATCAATTAGGTTACATATTTTTCAAGTTTAGTCTCGAATATCCATATTATAATCTAAAATTAGCTTTCTAAACTTCGTATTCATAATAAGATATACGCAAAATTGATTCTCACGCTACTTGATGTTATATTAGCATTATTTCTCATATAAAGAATAATGAGTGTAATTTTTATTTAAAATGCCTTCTAAATTGGTGATAAAAAAACCCACTTATTTTGTAAAATTTATAAACTAGGAGAGGTAAACAAAAATGACATAAGATCTACGAGCATGTTATTTTACATAATTTATGTATATTACAAATAAAACATCATAACTGAATATGCTGGTGAAATAAAACATTTTTTTTTAGATCTACTAGCATGCTAAATTTTTTTTTACATAATTCACGTATATTACAAATAAAACATCATAATTGAATATGCTGGTGGAATAAAAACTTTTTCTTTCCCCAAAATATCTAAGTATAAATACACGCAAATCTAACTCTTATTTTGAAGATAAGAGTTTAAATTTAACGAGGGTTTCAAAAATACTAAATATATACACATATAATATATACATAATATGTATAATGAGAAAAATTACGAATAAATTGATTTAATATATAAATACTAAATATATATATATATATATTATATATGTAAAAGGAATTTTTTGGAAAAAATCCTGGGGGACAATCGAGTTTAAGAACAGGACGTCAGGACACATCTAATGGTTATTTATGTTTTTCTTGAGCCAAAAAAAAAAAAAAAAGTTATTATTATATGTCTTAAAATATAAGAAAGAAACGAAAAAAAGTGAAATCATATTCGTTCTTTTTGTTCCCTATTGCCATATATGTTACACAAACATTCACAGTAAAAAATTTATTATTTACAACATAGGTGAGATGCGTCCAAGATCATGTATCATAGGACAACATTATTGAATTGTATAACTTGGGAAAGCAGACTAAGATATAATATCGGAATTGGTACCGCAAGTGAGCTGCTAGCCCTTGGAAGTTATTTCTGCCAAGTTAGATTTCTGAACAAGAAAACACTTAAACCACCAAGTGCTATGGTTAGCAAAAGAGGAACACTTATGGAATCAACATCGACGGCTCTGCTGGTCCCCTCTGTTCTTCCATGGCGAGATCTATCTCCAGGGTATTCACGCAGAAGATTGCTAAGGTTATCTATTTGGTGCATGATCTGACGCTGTGACCGCGAAATAACTAGTATCTGTTGGACCATTTTGTCAAGTGAAAAAAAATTAAAAAAAAATGTAGGTAAGTGAAAGGACAGCTTTGTTATCTAGATGTAACTTCCTTGTGCTATACTTAATAAAATAAGAGGAGACAATTCATCACCTCTTCCATCAGTGGGGACTCCTTAGCCAATTGAGAAGAAGATGAAGAATTTGGCAGAAGTGATCCAGTCAAGGAACCGTTGCTTAATCCGGTGACAAAAAGAGAAGTGGGTCCGGAGCCATTGCAGGCTTCAGCCTGCAGAGCCAAGTTTTGTTGGCTAGCAGAAACTTTTCTGAGAGAGAATTTGGAGTTCAGTTCTTCAATGCGAGACGTAAATTCATCCATCCGCTCATTTAGCGTGGAAATTTGTTCTGAGAGTTGAGTAATAATTCCCTGAGACAAAACAAAACATATTGATGGACAAAAAGCAAAGCTACACAGCCTACATTCACGTTCCATGATCAAAGTTCTGATCACAACAACATAATCTCCTTAGTTATATGGAAACTGATTGTATGGTCAGTTACCACCACTGAGATGATTTCCTATGCCCGCTAAACAAAAGAAGACACAACCAGATTCTCCGATGCATAACAAGTACTAAAATCCAGACCACAACTCAGTTTCTTGTTAACCAAAAGAAAGAGAGAACATAATAAGAAACTCAACTCAGTTTCTTGTTAACCAAAAGAAAGAGAGAACATAATAAGAAACTCATAACTGTTCTTGTCCGTTTCCATTTTCCAACAAACAAAATATTAGGCATTGTTCAAGGCAGAAGAAACTTACCTGGTTCGAAAGTGGCGCAGGTGAATCTGGGGCCCTTCCATCAAACCTTCTATTGTTAACAGCAAGTTTTGTTAGCTTGGCTATAGTCCTCTCCCTCTGATTTGAATATGAGTGTGATACAACCCTGCCAACATTGAGAGACATCGTGAGAGGGACAAATACACCACCCCATGTTTACAATAATTTCCTAAGTTCTTGAATCAAGTACCTAACAGCCCTTGATTTTAAGAATTCCGTATGTGTGTAATTTTTTCATCCCTTCGACCAAACCATAATGCTTTACGACTTTCTTAAACAAATCAATCTAAAAGCTCAACTGTTTGGATCAGATATAGCTAATACCGATCTTTCTGACCAGGGGATATGCCCACAAAAGATGAACCCATAATGATTTTGGATTCTTGTACCTAAGTGAGTTTAGATAGTTTAATGCATATGATAAATAAAACCCTTTTTATTCTAGCTTCTCACCAGCTACTCAATGTAAAGGTGATGATCCTAAGAGAAATGCTAATGTCATGTTTCTAATCTATTCAATTCCCACTATTGTTCTTTTCATCTGCATTCCCTTCTTTACTTCCTCTGATTTTAGGTGGAAAACATATCAACTTGTGGCCAATGATGAGTGTACCGGCTGAGATACTTCATTCTTCTATCTGCTGATGCTCGAGAAAGGGCCTCTTTAGGGCTTGAAACTACATCGTCATCTATGCTGAGTTTTGTCTTTAAATCATCTGGCAGTGCCTGTAGAGTGTATATTAAGCAGGTTAGAACCATATAGAAGCTGTAAAGTGCATCATTGCCAACAAAAGTCATACCATAACATCATTTACAAGTTTCTCCAGCTGAATCTGTTCAATATAAGTACGAGGAACATATGATCCGTCCAAACCCAGCTGCTCCGCAACATATTTAACATATAACCGATCCTTCCCTTGCACCTTCATATCCATTTCAGCATGTAAGTGCTGAGCTTCTTAAAATTCACCCCAAAAAAAAAAAAAAAAATCGACAAACTTCTGCTTTCTTCTCAAAGTAATAAATGGAAAATTCATTTCTACAGTTCACAGCATAATTGCCAAAGAAAGGGGTGAACTGCCCAACCCATGCGCCAGGCTTCTGCAATGTGATATGTTTAGCAATGTAGAAAAATAAATTACACCTCCTGTAACAAATTATTAAATTGCAGATTGTTAATCAATTGTGATTTATTAACTGGATGTGTTGGTTTGAATACCAAGTCCATAAAAGTTATAGAGCAAACATTCTTATTTATCTTGCAGAAAAAATTGAAAAAAAAAAAAGGCAATCAATTTCTGAATCAGTTTCACCAACTTCCATCTTGGCCAGCATGTTTCTTAGGAGGAGAAAGTTCCATATCACGTTGGAGTATTCCGGACAGTCTTATAATAGTAACGGAAATTATGGTAGTTTAAAACACTTCCTTTAATACGTATTAGTTCAAGTCACAGTAAATTAACTTCTAGATAAGAACAGAAAATATGTACAACAATTCACTTCTTATTCAGATTTTCTGTGAACAATACATTTGCAATAATGCCCGAAATACCAAAAGTGGTTCGATACTAAATCATTGGAAGAAGAAGGCAAATAAATGGTAAAACATTTTCCAATCGGAAAGGCAAATGTGCATTATAATCCCCCCAAGCAAAATGAATATTTCATCTAAAATGTCCAACAATAATATTTCCTTAAGGTAAAAAGACATTGATGCTAAATTGGCATACACCTAAATTCCTAATCAATTATTGAAGATGCACCAAGAAAAAGAATATAAAATCCAAATCTGACAAGAACAAACAGGCAATAAGAAAACAGGAATGCTGAAACTAGTACGATACCTGAACATATTGGCGATTAAGTTGCTCCAACCAGTCAGTTTTGACAGAAACCCTATCATCAGAGAAGATATGGCTGCTTCTTTTCAGGATGCTAGCAATTGTATATCCCAATGCCATAAGCCCTCCGAGAAGGCGCACACTAACTTCAAAAGTTATTCGAGGAGATATTATGAATGGACTATCTGTAACCCATTCCTGGCAAGAGGAAAGAGCGAGAGAGACAGAAGTAAACAGGTTAGAAACCCCTCTGAACTTATCATCAGAGGTTATTCATAAATCCACAACTATAATTACAATAATAAATCCTATCTTCTAGTTAATCACATATCAGACAATCATATATAATATTAAACTTATGAAGTATATTAATTTTGTTAAGAAACTTTGATACCAAAATCTCTAATCCCAAAACCAATATATATGAGTTTTCCATAGTTAGCATGAACATACTCCTGTCCAGGTTTCCAAGGAACAAAATAACAGGCAAAAAGACCCATAACAAGGACAAGGAAAAGATGTTTTTTCATTAATTGAAGAAGATACGTGTAATGAAAAAAGAAGACCAGGAGAACAATAATCATAACAGAATATTAATAAAGAAAAACAAAACACTAGATAGCCATTAATAAAGAAAAACAAAACACTAGATAGCCTGAAGTGTGAAGAACATCCTGCATGCAAAATGAGCCCGCCATTACTAAGCTAACTTAATGTTAACGAATACCGACTTTTTGAAACTAGAGAAACTTGAAAATAAATACCAACACTAATAAGGAACCTAGTTAATTTTAACCTATTTTCTTTTTCAAATGTAGAGCAATTAGCCCTGTGCAGAGAATGGCTAGGAAGTAAAAACTAGTCATGCACAAATATTATACTCAAATAAAAAGTGACCAACAAAATAGACACAGTATTCACTTCAGACAAATAATGTAAGAGGAGAAGTAGCCATATTTTCAATCGAAAACATGGTTCTAAAGACTAGGATATGATGTAGAAAATAGCACTATGTATAAAACCTACATACTACATACTAGCTTAAAGAAAAATTATTCTACAATGATCCACCTCAAACATGAGATTGTATTTCCCATCTCTGTTCCTCATCCTCAAATAGGATTGACATGCTTCAGGATCTTCACCAGGCGGAAGAAGAAAAATGTCATAAGTTTCCTCTGTAGTTTCTCTGTGATCTTCAGAAATAACAGCCTTGATTTCATCATCTGTTACAGCTTTAGTTGACTGAAAGTGGAGGAAGCATTCGGAGATACAGTTAGAGAAATATCTTATATCTGGTATTTTAACATAGGTAGATGGAAATTTTAGAAAACAAAATTAAAATGATAAATGACCTGAACAAGGAAGAATGTAGTTTAACCTTTAAAATATAAGTGGGATTCTGAAAACCAGTGAAGGGATTAAATTTGTTGGTTATCTTTATATGTGCTGTCTGGAGATCTGGCTCGATAAAAGCCTTGTACATGGGATACACCTGTGTCCAATTTTAACAGGACAAGTATAAAAAACTTTGTCAACTTCAAATAATATTTCAGAGAAGTAACCAAAGTCCTGAAATCACAACCACAGGATAAAAGGGAGAACCGTTTCAGAGATTTGATGGATAATTTCTTCAGGCTCTTGGCCTGCACGTTGAATGTCTCGTAAAACCCGTTTCACAAGATCAAAGTGAACTCCACCAGTGATTGATACACGAAGATCCAGGAAACGGCGCAATTTTTCACTTAAGGCATATATGCCCTCTATTATCACGATTCGGGAGCTAGGAACTTCTACTGTCCTGATACAAGCAATCAACATATTGGAGGAGTGGTAGACAACAGAGCTTGTAAAATGACCAAAATACTTGCATAAAACAGAGCAAGGCATGATCATCATATTTATACGATGAAACCACCCATTCGCTATAAATCAGACTAAACTCTAAATCATAATATGAGTTACAGAATAGAAAAGCTATAAGTTCCCCTGATCAATTGAGCAAGGTAATTTCATGCTAGCATTTTAACTTCCATATTTTTGCTTTCAGTTCCCCCCTCAATAATGCAAATTCCCATGTTCTAGAAAAAAAAAGTCCGGAGAGATCCATTACCTGTAACCCACACGGGAGCTAGTCTTGAAATCATATATTGGAACCTGGACAGGTTTCCCTGCTCTTAAACCATGTATATTTTCGAGCAATGTGTCGTAATCTGTAAGGCGTGGATCTATTCGAAAACATTATGATAATTAGAACTCTACCATCAGCACTCTTATATGAAATGAGCCATTGCAATGAGTATATTTTCAAGGAAATTATGATCCAGGAAGTGAACAAATTTTTCCAAAAGATTCAAGCACAATTACTATCAGAAAAACGAGCAACAAAAATAAATAATTATAATTGAAACTTTAATAACAATAAAATACTCCCAGTAGACTTACATGCTGAGCATAGCAGAAAGTGCTACAACCTTTAAACACATATGGAACTCCATATATTAACTAGAACTGACAATTTAGCCTGGTCTCCTACTATATGCATATAGAAAAACTGACAGTAAAGCATCATAGTCTATTAAATCTCCGCAGTTGTGTTGGCTATACTTTGTTGAAAACTCAATAGATACCAATGAATGATTAATGCTAGGTTACTCCAAGAGAACAAAGGGCTCACAGAACCAGTAAAGAAGCTTTTACATCATTTTTACATAATCATTCCTCATAATAGTGTTCAGAAGGCTAAGGGGATGCAAGGAACATTTTCAAAGGCTGGAGTACCAACAAAATGTAAGAGTTAGTTATTTAGAGGACTTTCTATTCAGTATAACAAAGTTGGGATTTTACCATCAAAGTTGCCATCAATAATACGACTAGAATCGTTGTAGTTGTCCATTGTAAGGACAGCAATGCTGGGCATAAAGTTTAGCACCTTCTCAGTGAAAACAGTCTTCCCAGCGCCAGAGGGGCCTGCTACTCCAACTAATGTTATCCCATCATTCTTTTGAGCCAACAACTGGGATGCACGAATCACTATAAAGAAACCTTTCTCAAATGACAGTGTATCTTGAATTGGCACAATCTCAAAACGATCTGTATCCTTCTTCTTAACAAGTTGGACCTGATCTCGTAGGAGACCAGAACGTCGCCGAGGTGAATCAGCACCAGAAGTAGTATCTTGAGCCATTTAAGACGAGTTGAAATTTTGCCTCTGTATCTGAGGAAACATATAGCAAAAGCTACATTCAGATAATGCTTATATTGAAGAAGATAAAGCAAAGTGAAATCTCAGAATCCCAGTAATCATATACATTATAAATATGTATATAAATCTGTGTGACTAAGAACTAGAAGTATACAACCAAACATTCAATGATTAATGGTAACGTTCATATTTGTAGAGTGAAGAAATGCATCCATCATTATAGACAACTGAGTATGATTTTAGGTTTTCTTCTACTTTTTCATGAAGAACTATATGGAACTAATAGCCCAGAAGATGGTGAAAACTATGCCTAAAGCCCATATTAACCAATAAATTGCACAAAAGGCAACTTTACAACGTTCCTTCATGACAAATCATACAGTAACTAGCCCATAAATACAACTCGCAGAATTTATCGGCATAGAAGCGTGTGAGATTCTATTTTGTAAGTGACAACAAAATATTGTTAGCCAGACTCTGTCGACTAGTAATCCATAGTTTTTCCTCATGAAGGATCAAGTCTGGTCAAGTTAGAACAAAGCTGGATGGTTAATAATGTTAACAGAACTGACATAACGTAACCCCTGTATTAATCTTGTATTTAATGAAGATCAACAAATAGATAAGTCTAACGATAATTTCAATCTCACGTTCAAAGCACCCCTTCATCATTATAGCCAGACCTAACCTACCAGAAAACCATCATTTTCAAATACCACAACAAACCATGCCTTAGTTAACATTTGC
Organism: Parasponia andersonii; assembly: GCA_002914805.1. Classification (NCBI taxonomy): domain Eukaryota; kingdom Viridiplantae; phylum Streptophyta; class Magnoliopsida; order Rosales; family Cannabaceae; genus Trema; species Trema andersonii. The sequence goes on along the minus strand of JXTB01000546.1, from coordinate 37,102 downwards.
AATGATCATTTTCAATTGGCAAGCTCAAAACTAAATATCTTCATTGTATGGAAAATCAAATTCATGTCCTTAGCCAGCAAGGAATCAACTCATTCAAATTATTTGAAAACAAATAAAAACAAATATGTCTCGGATGATTCAAAGAATATCACATTATTCTTAAGAGATCATACTATTACTTAGAGTAGCTTGTAACAAAACTAAATATTCCAACACCAATACATCAACGACACCAATACAACAACCTTATTTCTTTATTACTTGTCATTTTCTCAAAAAGAAATGAAAAACCAAGAAAGCATTTTCTTATGAAAACCTCAGTTAAAACTACCTTATGTGCAATTCTTCCTAAAGAGGGGAAAACCAACACAATATCTCAGTGTGTGACGTGGTTGGAAATTAAGAGTAAACAACTATATAAAAAAAAACTAGAAATATATAATAAAAGAAAAACAAAGAAGAGAGTGAAACAGAGAGAATAGCAACACGTATCTTTGTGGCTTGAATGGACCAACATATCTGTCACATGAACCAGTTTAATAGCAAATAAAACGACCTATGGAATACCCAATACAGGAATTCAATAAAATTATAGGGAAAAAAAAACAATTACCAAGATAAACCACTGAAGAGCCAAAATCACAATCAAACATACATGAAAGTTCTGCAAAATATACAGTATATCGATATTATATTTATTATGTAACTTATGTTCTAGCAAATTAAAGAAAAACCCAGAAGCATACCTTTCTAAAAGAGGGAAAAGAAAAAAATTTGCAGTAGTAATTGGTTTGGTGGCACTGGTTCTTGGATACTGGAGCTCAAAACAAGTAGGTCACCGGAATTTTAAAGGGGCCGTTGTCATTCCATTGATTCTTCTTTTCTTTTCTGTTACTATACATAAGTTTTATGGAGATAAAAAGCGAGAAGACACGTGGGAGTTCGTGAATGGTCAACTTTGACAGATTGGCGAGACAAAAGTCTGGCTGCAAGTTTGACGGATACATGCATCAATGCAAGTACGGACAACGTACTAAGCTTACAAACATCCACAAGTCCAAACAAGCCAGATAAAACTAGCTCAATTAATGTAGTACTTTTAAGAGTGAAAGAGAAGAGAGTCAAATTCTAATTATATTAATTTATATATAAATTTCATAATAAAAATTAAAAATTAAAAATCGGAAAAAAAAACCACAAGCCCCAGTTATTCAAGCGAAAAACCCACACGTCCCAACTCCGTGTTTTTTTTTTTTTTTTTTCTCTTCTTTTAATAGCTAAGCATATCTTATAATTTACAAAACAAATAACCACGATGCTTGTGAATCATTATAGTGGTATTTAGTGGTGTTAAATTGTGTTGTGTCGTACTACCGCAAGCAAGATTAGTCACACTCGTAGCCATTTATGTATCATGTCATTCAAGCACAGTTAGTAATTGTGCAGTGTTTGTGCTCGTGTTATTTTTGGGTTGGGTTTGTTTATTTTTGTATCTAGTTTTATCTGTTTTCAAGTTATGTTTGGATTAATTGTATCTATTTTTGAGTTTATATTATTTTCATATCTAATCATGCCATTTGTCTGTGCGTATCGTACCTATAGTTAATTACGTTGTTTTTCAAGATCATCCGGTTTTAATGCTTACGTGGTTTTCGTACCATAATTATATATTTCGGCTTTTATGAGCTTTTTTAATTATCATCGTCGTCACCATAATCGTCGTAATTATTATTATTAGTGTTCTTTAGAACTTGATTTTTTCTCTTCTCCGTTGTTTTTCTTTTTTATAATTATTTTTAGTTTTTTTCATTAAAAAAATGACACGGTCTCTATTATTTTTAAAATTAATTTTTAAAGTTCACAGAGAAAAGTAAAATAATAAAATGATATTTTCTTTTTTTATGGAAACAAAAAGTGCAAAATTTATCTTATGATCTTATCTTTACCACATCCCAAATCCCAATAGAGGCGGAGCTACATGGAGCTTAGAGGGGGCAATTGCCCCGCTCAATTTTATTTTTCTTGTAAACTAGTACGTAAATTATTTTTAGAATGAGTATTTGCCTCATTTAAATTTAGCTTTTGCCTTCCTAAATTTATAAAATTTTTAGTATAGCCCTCTAGTGTCAGGCTTTCCTATAATTGAAATACATTTAATTTTTGTCTCCTCAAAGTTAAATTGTTGGCTTTGCCCATCTGCTCATTTGTAAGAAATCATGTTTGGTCAAAAACTTTCGATTAAGGTTGAACAAAAAAAATAATAAACACAAAAAACCTTAGCCACATAGTATTATAACAACCTTAATAAATTAAAAAATTCTATTAAATAATATTATTTTTTGCCAATCTCGACTTGGGCAGCATATATAGTAAATTAGATTCATAATCAGAATTTATCGTACATTTTTTTTTTATTAAATTAGTGGTTACTCGTATATTTATCTAATATGTCAATTATGAACGCAAGATCCAAATGCGTACATACATGAGTATACATCAGACTCCCTATAACCAAAGAATAAAGAGGCTGTTGTATGGCTTTTTTATCAACATTATTCTAGGGGTTTTGACTGAGGCTCAATTTATCTCCTTTAGATACCAGAGACGTTGGTGCATAATTATTCATACCAAATCTACTGAGTACTTTCTAGATATAGCTCTTTTGTGATAACTTAAGGATACTCTGAGAGCGATCTTAATGTATCTGTATACCCAATATAAAAGAAGCGACTCCAAGATCTTTCATTTTGAAATTCTTCGCAAGAAATCTATTAATGTCGTGCATTAAACCTATATCACTACTTGCTAGTAGTATATCATCAAAATAAAGCACCAAAAAGATAAACTTACTCCAATTGAACTTATGGTATACATAATCATCAACATGATTTACCTCAAAATCGAATAAGAAAATTACCTCATGAAATTTTCAAATTGAGACCATAAATAGGGGTGTTCATCCGAATAAAATCACCACTTTTAGCTAAGATTCTAACCAAATTAATTATAAGTCAGTATGGAGTTTTTCAATCCAAATCATTTAGGAGGACTAATCTATTTTGAAATCAGTTTGGGCCTTTATATGGCCCCAAAATTGACTAACTGGGCCTTCTATGCTTAATAAATTTTGGGATAATTTTCAGTGATTTATAGGGTAATATCGTATAAAATTTAAAAGAATTACAAATATACGGAGCCCATTTTAATTAAGTTTCATACGGTACTAAAGTGGTATTTTTACAAAAGAAAAAATACAATGCCAAATAGGGAAAAAAAGAATGAAAAAAAAAAGTTGTCAAACATAGAAGAAAAAGAACGAACAGTAAACCTTGACATTGAATCCCAAATCGAGCTCCATCTGCATTCCAAAAATGGCTTTGGCGAAGCGCAACTGGATCCGCATTCTAATTCAGTAGCTATTATTTACGTCGACACCGTCTAATACCGGTGAGTTTCAGACCAAAGTTCGTTTTCCACTTCCGACAAAACCTGGTAAGACAATGTAGTATCGATTTTTTTTTGGCTCTAAATGAATTATCAATTTTTAGTTTCTGGTATTTATTTCTTGGTTAAAAGATAATCTTGTTGATGAAAAAGCCAAATATATTAGTAAGAGACTTGTAACCATATTGATCTATTTTTGAATTCGATCCTTTCGTTATGAAATTGATGGTATTACCAGTAGATAGTAACCATAGACTACTTTCCAGATGAATTATATTTTCAATCGAAAAGTATAGAAATGGATTTCAGTAACCAATATAGCTCCTATTTACTAGAATCTAGAAACCCAATCAATATAAAGCAAAAAATCATACTCTGGTGCTTCTTTTTTAGATGATGAATCTATTGACTAATTTTAATTTTATTATGTCCTAAAACTTTAATGGTTTCCTCTGTTTGGTCTAGGTGTTTGTTAATTGAAAGTGATTGCTACCTTTTTTAATCAAAAAAGAAGAAATGAAATCAAAAGAAAAGGAATACCAGAATGAGAGATCAAATAATTTTATTTCTCATTGTTAGTGAGAAGTTTCTAGGTTTTCACCTACTACTATCTATCAGAATAAGAGATCAAATATGGAATGCTAATTTTGCATAAACTCACATGTTTTTGCGATTTGTAGTTATACCTAACTAAGCTTTATATGCCCTGATTTGAACTTGATCTTATGTCTGTTTTTGTCATTCCTTGATTATTTCAGTTTCTACTAATTACTAATAAGAGTTTAGCACCTAAAAGATTCATGGAAACTAGAACTCATTTTATTACTGGTTATAATTAATGATATGATAACTATCTATTGGAAAATAGCAATTAGTTACCAGTAATTGGTAACGGAAATTGGCTACTTTAAGATATTGGAAACCATAGTTGAATAACTAAAAGGCAACCAAATTTCAATTTTTTAGCTAGTTTATAGTTTTTACTTGCAAAAAGTTTTTTTTGTTTTGCTTTTCTTTTTTTTTTTTCTGGTGTAAAAATGGATTATGTAATAATTTTTGTTCATTATGATGGAATATGGGATGAAAACAATAATTACATAAGGATTAAAATGTCTAGAGTACTAGTACATAATGACTATTCATTTAAAAAACTCATTGATTTGCTATCTGCAAAGTTAAAGATGTATTTGTTGAAAAGGAGTTTGACTATTGAGTATCAAGTAGGAAAAGGAAACTCAACTATGAAGATAATCAGTGATAGTTCTTTAATGTTTTATTTGGAATTGAAGAGAAAGGAGACTAATCTAACAAGCTATCCAATATGGTTAACTATAGAAACTGGTTCAATGATTACATCTAAGAGAAAGGCAATGTTGCTATAAGAAACCATAGCAATGGATACTAGTCTTAAAAGAATGAATTCATTAATAGCTTCTGAAAATGAATCAAGCAACTACATAGAAATTGATATATGACCAGATTTCATTGAGTTCGAAATAAGATAGCAGAAGATATTCTAGAAGAAGATGGTACTAAAATTGAGGATATTATGAATGATCTAAACTCTAAGATAATCTTAAACCCCAAAATAGAAGAAGCTGAAAAAGGTCAAATATATAAGAACAAAGAAGTTCTAAAAAAAGCTCTAATTATCATGCAATCACCAACCATTTCTAATTCAGGATACAAAGATTTTATAAGGAGTATGTGTTAGTTTGCTATGATCCTAAATGTGCATAATCATTTCGAGCTGCAAGATATGGTAAAACTGATTTTTTCATAGTGGAAAGGATTTATTATATATCTACATGCTCATTTGATAGCCTACAAGGAAATCACCGACAAGCTAGCAATTCAGAATCGAAGATGCCTTGAAATCGAAATTCTTAAATATAAAAATAGTCCATACACCTACCGATATAATGAATGATGCCATGGATAATTTTGGTGTTGACTAGAGCTATGAAAAAGCTTGGAGATCTCGTAAAAAGATATTAGAACTAGTGAGGGGAAAACAAGACAACTCGTATGCTAAAATACCAAGTTATCTCTACATGTTGCAGGCCAAGAATCCAGAATCAGTGACTGGTATGCATATAAAAAAGAGTAGTCATTTCAAGTATATGTTTATGGCTTTAGCTGCTTCTATCAAAGGGTTTGAATACTATAAACCGGCAATTGTGGTAGATGCAACATTTTTAATAGCTACATATAGAGGAACATTAATCACAGAATGCACAAAAGATGCTAATGAGAACATATTCCCACTTGCTTATGGAATAGCTGATTCTGAAAACAATTCAAGTTGGGAATGGTTTTTTAGAAAATTGAAAAAAGCATACAGAGAAAGAGAAGAACTATGTATCATATCGGACAATCATGAAAGCATTGCAAAAGTTGTGAATGAAATCTAAATATCAAATAGTTAGCAGTTGAAAATTATTTAGTAATCAGTGATTGGAAACTAGTTACCAGAAACTAGATAGAAATGAAAAACTAGTAACCAATTCAATTTCCTGAAGAAAATATTGAAAACGAGACTAACAATAATTTATATTATTTATCAAAAATGCAGGTTCACCAAGCAAATGAAGTTTCATTTAGTGTTACTCAAGGAATAAACTCATTCGTGGTCAATTTAAGAGAGAAAACACGCTCTTGTGGTAGATTTGATCTTGATAAATTCCCTTGTAGTCATACAATGGTAGCAATTCGAAGGAGACATCTAAATTGGATTGCTTACTGCTCTAAGTACTACAAAATAGAGGCCATGATGGCAACATATGAAAGCTCAATTCATCCACTTAGAAGTGAAAACACATGGACCATACTAGAAGAAATTTTAAAGATTAAAGTTCAAGCACCGAAGAGAAGGCGTAAACTAGAAAGACTAAAGAATCAAAGAGCAAAGTATACTGCCGAACTTGAAGGAAAGATAAAATGTGGAAGGTACAAAGAATATAGACATAACATGAAAACATGTAGGAATCCACCGGTTTTGGAAGCAAAAATGGCCAAGAAAAAAATAACTATGTCACTTGATTTTAGTGTGACAGATTTTACTAAGGTCTTGAAATTAATTTTAAATATTAATATCAATTGAACAGTCAAATTTAAAATGTTGAATTGAAATGAGTTTTGATACCTTTTATTCACATTTTTGAAGAAGAAATTAATATGCTTTGAACAATTAAAAGTTCTATTACAAAAAAAAAAAAAAAGAACTGAACCAAATAAAGATATCTACTCTCTTTTGAAAGTAACTAGTAACTAGTAACTGGAAACGAAACCAATTTCTGGAAACTGTTAACTAAAAACTAAAAACTCATTAATCAAGATCACAAAAAAATCTGGAAAATCGGCCTCTCTTAGTGTGGTCTAAATTTTTCTTTCTTGTTATTGATTTCTTTTCTATTAAAAAAATAGAAATAAAGGGATCTGGTCTCTTGTTGAAAATAACTGGTAATTGAAAATAAAATCAGTACATAGAAACTAGAAACCCATTACTCATAATTAGAAAAAAATATGGATTATCAGGCTTTCTTAGTCTGATCTAAATTTGTTTTTCTTGTTATTGATTTTTTTTCTATTAAAAAAAACTGAACCAAAAAAAAAGATCTGATTTCTTGTTGAAAGTAACCAGTAACTAGTAACTAAAAACCTATTACTCATGATAAAAATAAGGAACTGATAACCATTTACAAGTACATTTGGAAAAATTTGGAAGTCTTAAATACACTAAAAGACCTGAAGTTTAAAAACCAAAAGCAAAAAAAAGGTTCAACAATACATAAAAAACAAATACTTCCTATATTTTCTATTCTTCAACTATGTGTCCTTATCCTCTTTAGCTTCCAAATTAAGATCCTTGATCTCGTTATCTTTCAATCGTCTTAGAAATTCACTATCAAACTTGATAGTCCTCAAGTTGTTTCTTGCACGCATATTTATACAGATCTACACACAAGTTGTTGTATTTATCCTCGACACATAAATCTTTCATATTGTCAATCACACCATGGATGAAGTACTCTGCGAATGCAAACATAAAAACATTATAGTTACTACACCCAAAAAAACAACTATCCATATCAAAATACATAAATAAGTAAGGCTAAAACAAATAAATAAAAAAAAAAAGTTAATCAAAATACCATTGTGTTTGTTGAGGAAAACCATCAACCATAATGATCTTTAGATAGTCAGTAGCTTTCTTTTTCACAAAATACTGAGAACTAAGTTCAATGTTGTTTTGAGATAGATAAAAACTAACTAAATCCAATAACAATGGTAGTATCATTAAATATCGTTCAACTATTTTCTTAGCATTTTTGTCATGACTTGCACTCCACAAAGAATTGTAGATATGAAGACATCTAGAGTGAATATCAAAATGAACTAGAATCCAATGATTTAAAGTCTCTATATGCACTAGCATCAAAACATGATCCACCTCACTCCAAGTAGTATTACAGTACATGTAATATCTAAGAGTGTACTCTATTAAACAATCATCGTTTTTAATCACAGAGATATCACAACTCTTTTTCATTTAAGTTACATATAGAATCCTCAGATGAGAATCAGACTAATGAAATTTTCTCACTGTATCGTATTTCCTTACGCATGTAGTAAAATGAGACATCAATATGCTATAAAAGACACAAAATAACAAATAAGAAACTAAAAATAAACATATGCATATTGAGATGCTTAAAACTTAAGTTGAAATAATAAAAAAAAATATTAGAAATGATAAACAATAACCAACTCTATATACCAATTCAACTTAATTAAAATTGGTTAGTGAAATCATGATTATAGTAACTAATAACTAGATATTTATATGGATTATTAGATATAGGTAACAATAAATAAAATTAGCTACTGATATTTGGATTTTGCTAACTAGTATCCAATATTGTTCTCCATAGCCCTAATATGACTAATGATTACAATTTGAAATTTTAAAACATACCAAAAATTGATCTTCATGAATCAAAATAAAATAGTTGAATTTAAAATTTAAAGATAAAGTGAATCATTGTAGATTGCTTACTGAATAATGAAGACTTTTGCCATCGTACTGCAAGTCAAAAAACCACATCTTCTTAGAGATTTTAGTTATCGCAAAATCCATTGCAAGCTCTAGCAGATTATCTTCTTTTGAATAAAATAATTTCCTAAAAAAATTTAGAAAACAAGCAAAAAGAATGTTACTTAAAGTAAAAACATAAACTTAATAATTAAAACAGAGAATAAGAAAAATACTAATTCTTTCTCATATTGACACCCGTATCTATAAATTTGATTAATTTGCTAACCCATAAATGAACGACTTTTGTAAACAAGTCTGTTGAGAAAGGAAATAAACCTTTCACTTTTCTCTTTCCTTCAATATTCTTCAGCTTTTCAATAGGTTCAGAAGAAGACCCAAAGTCAGTGATGAATAGAGATTTGAGTTACGCACCAAGTTTTAACTCCCTTTTCTCCATAATGGGAGTATGAAAAAAGTTTTCATTAGAGACAGAATCTTGTAATGAAAATCTGCTAAAGAATCTTCCTTTGGATCAGGCTACAAAAAAAGAATGCAAAATTAATCAAAAACCATTATAAATAAACTAGTTCTACAATCAACATGCAAGATTTTGTTGAACTTAAATAAATATATAAATTACCTGTCCTTTTAATAATTTAGCAATCTGAATTGCATCTTTAATAGCCTTATTAATCTCTTTCTAGTCTAAATGATCCAAAACACAATCAGTTTCTGATCCATAAAAAAAAAAAAATCAAATTCTCATGCTCATCAATAAGAACTTCTCAATCACCAATGCACTGGAAAAAAAAAAAAAGGAAAACACATAATTATACTCAAAATATCAAGTAGAAATATAATTGGTAGCCAATTAATACAATAAAAAACTATTTAAAAAATCTAGATTAAGACAAAAGAAAACCTTGTTTTTCCCTTCTTCATTTTGAATTTTGGCATCTTTATCACCCTTGCTGACTTTGAAAATAGTAGTATCACAAATAGAACCTAATATGAAAAAAAAAAGTCAAAAACTACGCTTAAAATCACTGGTAAAAACCAGTAAATGGTAGCCAAATAAAACTAGAAACGAGTAATTAGTTGCCGAAGAATACTAGAAACTAGTAACTAATAGCCAACTAATATCATAAACTATGAAAAAAATTAGTGAAATCTAGATTCAGATAAAGAAAACCTTGTTTCCCCCCTCTTCATTTTGAACTTTGGCATCTTCATCACCCTCGTTGATTTTGATAGTAGTAGTATCACAAACAAAATCCTAATATGAAAAAAAAAAGACAAAAACTAGGCTCAAAATAACTGCTAGAAACCAGTAATTAATATCAAGCTAATACTATAAAACTAGTAACTAGTAGCAAACCAATATAACAAAAATAATAATTGGTAGCCAAGTACTACTAGAAACTAGAAACTGATAGATAACTAATACAAAAAGCAATAAAAGAATAATTGAAAACTAAAAAAGTAATAACTTGTAACCAAGTAATACTAGAACCCAGCAACTGGTAGTTAAATAATATTAGAAACTAGTAATGTGGGTAAATAATATTAGAAATTGATAACTTATAGACAACTAATGCTAATAGCAATAAAAGAAGAGCTGAAAACTAAACAAAGATAAGAGAATACCTTAGTTTTTGCTCCAATATTTTGAAATTTATCATCTTCATTATCCTTGCAAATAATGTTAGTAGCACTAGCATAAATAGGATCCTAACATAAAAAAAAAAGAGGATAAAAGTTAAACTTAATGAAAATAAGGACTATAACAGTGTTTGAGTAATTTGAAGTGTTATATGATCATCTTTTTCTCTCTTGTACTCCTCACTACCTTTTGAAACCTTTATCTCTAGCTGAACACCAATATTGTTCCTTTCAATATTTTTTCAGCAATAGTCTCAGTCTGATTACTGAAAATTTGTTCACTATCGTTGATATTTTGAACTGATCTAATCAGAATGTCACCATAACCTATCTTTTCTTGAATACCAGCCAATACTCCCATAATGACTGAATATTTTTTACTCATATCCTGTCTTAGTGCATCATGTCTCGAAGTTAATTCCTCCTTCAACATGCCAAATTTCTTACTCAATTGTAGCTACTCCAAAGAAGTATTCTTGAGATATTTCTCTAAATCTGAAGAAGTAATCCCAAATCCTGTTTCATAAACTCTTTTAGCCTTTGAAGAAGATCGCTTAGTTGAATTGGAGTAGGTAGAATCTTCGATCATTAATGGAATCCTCAGTGATGGAACCTCAAAATCATCATCCTCTTCAACTAAATTTTTTGGAATCGAATCTATTGAATTGTACTAAAATTCTTTTAGATTCAACAACTCTCTCTCCTCATCAGTTAGGAACATTTTTTTTTTATTTCAAGCTACAATGAACAACAAATAAAGTTCCTTTAAAAATTTTTTAATAAAAAATCATGGAGAATAAATGATACAAAAAAATAAAATAAAGAGTCAGAAATTATCTTTTTGCAGTGAAAAACTTTCCTCGCAAGAAATTTATAAAGTGGTGTAATTCTTGTTGACCAATTTACGATGTATGGCATAACAGAATTTATATGGTTGCATATTAACCCTGACAAAATACGAATAGTTTCGTACAACCATATTTAAAAAGCCAATAGAAATCCAAATAACTTGTAGTGATTATCCTTATATCTCATAGACTTTACCTTAAAACCAGCCCTCAAGTACTTAATAGTAACCCCAAACAACTCTTTATCCCATGGATAATCATTGAAATCATCATTATCACATAAGTGCATGAAACTTCTTTCGACAAATTTATCTTTTATTGATGGTAACAAAAATTAGAAATCAAATAAAGGCACACCATACTAATAGCATCTTTATCATTATCAAACTCCGAAGACATAAAATAATGCTCTAGAATTGTCTGATTAACATTTTTATAATCCTTGAAATACTTATTTAAACCTATAAAACAGTCCCATTTCTTATCTTTAAACTGAGATAAATCTGAATCACTAACACACTTCAATGTAGTAACTAACATAAATTATTCAATCCCAAATTTTAAAAGCTGACCTCCAATCAAAACCTACATTTCATTTGGGATCGGTTGATTAACCTCTCTTAATAAAGTATGGTGTAATAACTGACCTTGTATTTGTAAATTCTTAAGATCCCAAAAATGCCTAAAACAAGTATTCTTAAACAACTCAACCTGACTTCCTTTCAATTTTGTCTTAAAATTTTCTATAACTTGAAATGATATAAAACACTGAACCTTAGAATAAAAATGGTCCTTAAGTTTAAATTTTAGCTTCTACTCCTGAAAAAAAAACCCACATCGTAGACACAAAAATAATGAAAAAAAAATAGAAAAGTAAAAATAAAACACACCAATAACCATTTATTAGTATTTAATACTACGAATATAATAGATACTAGCACACGAGTAAAAACGTTATATGTATGTTTATGGATTAAAAATTTTAACCTACTAAAATCAGAATCCATTGTGACATTTGGGAGTTTTGATAAAAGGATCATGATTCTTTTTTCTTCTTGAATCTTGATTTCTCTGTGAGTATGTGTCAAGCACCCGAATTGTTGGAAACTAGTAACAAAACCCAATATGCAAACCCATACAAAAAATCTAAAAATTATACACAAATTCAGACAAAAGAAAAAAAATACAAATATCGTACATAAATCAGCCAAAATGGAAAATAATAACAAAAACTCAAAAATCAGAAACAAAAAAATTTCCAAAAAAATGCATGCATATAAAATAACCAAATAATAATAATAATAATAATTACTCTCAAATGTTTTGGAATTGAAGTTTCCATAAGATTTGGCTCCAACCGAAGCTTTTTAGCGACAGATTTCTTTTTCTCTTTAAAACTTTTTCTATTATCAATCGCCTTTCTCTTCTGACTTCTTTTAGACTCTTTGTCTCCAGAACCACACTTCTCTTTCATCTTCTTGGGCATTTTCGATTTCGATTATGAAAAAGTTATTGAACTTGCTAATTTCTCCTCCATTTTCTTAGGCCGTTTCAATTTTAATTTAGGAAAAGGAGTGGTTGAATTATAACGAGTAATAGCTGTAGCTAACAAAAAGGATGATCAGGAAAATAGATATAGAAAATAGAAGAAGATGATGAAATAAATGGAAACCCTCGAACATAAACTTAGAAGAAGAAAAGGGGAAAAAAAAAACGAATAATAGAAAATGAAGAAAAAAATGGAAGAAAGAAAAACCTATAAGGGCACAAATGGCTTTGGAAGAAAAAAAGTTTTATTTCAAGAATATAGTATTTTCCTAAATAACCATACGCAATTAACTATTTTTTTAAGTACCGTATATACGTAATTCTTTTTGTATTTCATCATGTATACCCTAATTTCCTCTAATTTTAAAAGCTACGGTCTTCTGTTTTTTGTCCTAAGGAATTGGGTACTTTTGGCACTGATTTGCCAAATGAGACAATAAATTTGACGTCTCATTATTTGTACTACCAGCAGCATAGTCTTTACCACAATAATTGGAAATAGCCATAACATTTTTTGGATCTTTCACATTTCTTGTAAAATGATCCCAAACCATAGACGGAGGTCTAATGGGTTATCAGATGGCCGCCCTTGTACTGATTGAGGTCGTTCTCCACTTGGACCTCCTCATCCTGAGCCTGGCAGGTTCTCCTCCTCCACTCGACTAGGGAACAACATCAGCCTTTACTCCATTTTACTTGCGTCATTAGGCTGACTTGATTCATTTTCATTATCAAGGATTTCTATGATTTCATCATTAGCCTATTACGACACATAAATCAGCAATAAAAACTAAAAATCTATACATTAACAACTAATTCAAATTTAATATTTTGGAAAATTATCTGGGACAACGACATTGCCGAAGAAGTTGTGGTAGACCTGGTAGTAGGTTACTAGTTTAATATTAACAAATGATTTTTTTTTTTTTTTAAAAAAAAAAAGCAATATATCACTATTAAAAATTGCTAGTAGGAATTTATGTATAATGAGATGCATAAATCAAGTACAAAATAGTGACCACAATCAATACTTAACACCATTTAAAATATGGATTATTTTAAATATTTTTCAAAAGCATAGGTTTGTTAAAACCATTTTTCTTTTAAATTTGTAATATCGGACAATTCTAGAATAAAGGCAGCTTTATTTTTTTTATTTTTTAATTTTTACCTCTATGCCATTTGCCATTAAGGATGTAAATGGGAATGGGACAAAGCCAATTTTACGTTCCTAACACCTTTTTTTGATCAGGAAACAGAGACTAAAATTAAATTAAAGGCAGAATATTAGCAGTACCTCCCCTCCTAAACTTTAAAGTTCCTAGATATCTTGAGGCTAAAGGCCCATTTAGCCATCTCATGGGCAGTAACATTTTGGCTCTGAGGAGTCCAATCAACCGTATACAGCCCAGCATCTAGCAAGTAAAATACATCAAAAAAGATATGAGCCAGGGGCCAGTAGGAAATATTCCGTGAACAACAGCCATCACCACTTCATTATTACACTCCATAAAAATGTAAGAATTCTACCATCCAACTGCGGAGCAGACTTGTAACGCCAACAGCGGGCCCTGGAGTTCCGCTTCTTCGGTGAAGAGGCATTCTCATTACACGTGAAGAGTATTTTCACCTCATAGTCTTCATCGATACCTATCACGGCTGCTACTGCCATCCCATTCTTGAAAGATACATCCAATATGACTTTCCTTCCATTCTTGAAAGTCCTTGAAGTTTGATGGACCTGTATTCCTGCCTTCGCCATCTGCTCTGTTTACCGCTCCTATAGCTTGGTTATTGAGATGGCCCCCCGTCAGCTTGTTAATTAAAGATAGTAACTGTTCTGGGCTATAGACTTCTCCACTATTGAACTTAGCGTTCTGAGCCCACCAAATTTTTTCACTCACTATAGCAGCGAACCAAGTGAACTCCTGTCTTGTGCCAGAGTCAAATGTGTCTAAGTGAGGTGGTTTTAGGATCTATTTGACCAACTCTTCATTAGAGCAATTCACCCGGTGTTCAGTTCTCAAACTCTATTTGCTTCCAAACCAGATTGCTCTTGTAAATGAGCAATTAAACAGCAGGTGTTGAATTGAGTCGGGGCTTTCCTGACATAAGGTGCATCCTCTTTTTTCCACGTTGAAGATGCTAGCTATATCTTTCCCCCGTACTGAAGTTTCCCTTTGCTATCCTCTATAGATGGAATTTGTACCCTTCATGTTACTTAGATTTCCAAATCATATTCCAGAGAAGATTACACTCGTGAAATCTCTTTTTGTTCAACGCCCAATATGCCCATTTGATTAAGAACTTTCCTTTCCTATCTTCCTTCCAAATCAGTCTATCATTCTCCGTTCTGGGAAGGATTGGGGTATTTTTTACTCTAAATAAAAACTCGTGTCCGACAACCAGGTTAACCAGTCTAGATTCCACTCCCTCTGCCCTTCTATCAAGAACTGCTCTGCTAGAAGCAAGGATTGGTTTATTATAGGATTGAAGGAAGCTCTGCTAGTGTCCTCCTCGTCCCATGGTATCCATGGTGCGTTCCACAAGTTAACTGTATCTCCTTTGCTAATGAGACAACAGCTTTCTTTCTTCAAGAACTCCCTAGTAGACCAGATTCCTCTCGCTACCACCAAAGCATTCTTCCCTAGAGAACCTGACCAGAATGTCCCACGAGGGTAATACTTTGCAGTGAAGATTTTAACCCACATATTGGACTGCCCAGAAGCAAGCATCCACCCCAATTTACACAAGAAAGCCTCATTGATGCCCCCAAATTATTCTCTTGACCTCATCTCTAGTAGGGATTCTACATAATTCTTCATTAGCCGAGTTTGAAATCCCTCTTTCATAGAGAGAGTCGAGATCATCATCAATAACCAGATTCGTAGATTTGAACAGGTCACCAAAGTAGTTAGTTAAGTAAGTTCCCACCGCAGTTCTCCTGCTAATCTAATTAAGTTCGCCATCTGCCACAGACCAAATATAATTGCATTTGCGAAAAAACAAAGTAGAACCATGGAAGAAATATGTGTTCCTATCTCCCTGCTTGACCCACAGCTCTCGCGACTTTTGCTTTCAAATGGGTTCTTATCTGTCCCATATATCTCCAATCTACAATTGGACCGTAGCCTTTATTGATCAATGTGAGAATGGAAGTAAAAGGGTAGTCGTCGTAGTAATACCGAATAGCACAACCGTCCTAAATGGTAGTCATCGTAGCAATAGTAAAAGTTAGTAAAAGTTAGTGTTCTCATTATTTTTTAAGAGGCAGTGTTCTCACTACTTTTTAAGAGGTATAAATAGAGATTTTATTCATCATTCTCTTCATCCTAAAACTTGAAAGTATTTCAAGTTCTCTCTTCTAATTAAATCCTTTCTTTCTCTTTATTTCTCCTTTCAAAGAGAGTAGAGTTTCTTTGTGAAAAAAGAAGTTTCAAAGAGTGGTAGTGTAAGGTGTGAGTGAGAGAATACTTGTGAGAAAGTACTTGGGTGTATTGGGGTCATTGGGTAAAAAAGAAAGAAATCTATATGATTGTAGAAACTTTTCATATAGTGAAATTCTTTTCTGAGAGATAGTGGTTTTTCTCCTGATTTGGGAATTTTCTACTTAAATTCTTGTGTTGTGAGATTGGTTTCTATTCCCTATTATTATTTCTCTATTATTCTGACATTTCTTTGAAGTGAGATCTTGGGAGCAGCGAATCTGGGTCAGTCAGATTACCAACAAGTGGTATCAGAGTGAGGTTCTTTAGTGCACTATAGCTTGGTGTTAGTCTAAGAAATTATGTGTAAGGATGCTGTGTTTAAGTGGGAGCATTTGAACTCTTTAATCCTTCTTGGAAATTTTCTTAGAGGTTTTTCAAGTTAGAAATACGAAGCAAGATGTCAGAAAATAAGATTTCAATTTCGGTTAGAGCTGATATGGAAATTTGATGGGAACATCAACTTTGGCTTGTGGTAAATACAAGTCAAGGATTTATTGATTCAATCTGGATATACAAGGTTTTGAAAGGCAGAGAGGCTTATAAGAACAGAGATTCTGAGAAATCCAGTATGAGCGATGAAGGCTGGGATGATCTGGATGAGAGAGCTATAAGTGCGATACGTATGTGTTTGGCCAAAAATGTCTTTGCAAATGTGCTTGGAATAATGACAGCCAAAGATCTCTGGAGAAAGCTTGAAGAATTGTATCAGGCGAAAGGTGTCTCAAATCGAGTGTACCAGAAGGAGCAGTTTCATACATTGCGTATGAATGAAGGTACGAAAATTTCTGATCATCTAAGTGTCTTGAATGGTATCATTTCTGAATTAGAGACTATTGGAGTGAAGATTGAAGATAAATATAAGGCATTACGATTCATCTGGTCTCTTCCACCTTCCTATGAGCATATGAAACCTATTTTGGTGCATGGGAAGGAGACTGTAGTTTATTCTGAGGTCACAAGTAAACTTTTGTCTGGAAAAAAAAGGCTGACGGCTGATGGAAGTAATGTTTCATCTAAAAGCTCAGCCTTGGCAGTTAACACTAGGAAGAAAAACTCTATGAAAAAGAATGTAATCTGCTGGGGTGTGAACAATCTGGGTACCTAAAAAGAAATTGTCAAAAAAGTGGAGTAGGCTCAGCTAAAAGCTCTAAATATGGTGATACTACTAATATTGTCTCCTATAATGGAGATGATGATCTTATCCTTTGATCATGATATGTACATCTTCATGATATGCCGCTAATCTCCAAAGACACCATGAAAGAGGATGTGTCATAATTAGTGGCAGCAAGTTTGCACACAGGCATTGGTTTGGCATTGATGTAAGGCGTGTGCTGAATGATGTCGATGGCTGATGGACTAGAGAAGCCAAACATGGGAGTCAGCACTATAATTATCAGCAAGGTTCTTTCGACATGAGCCGAGATGAAATTCTTAGAATTCGTCAATTCTAAGTGGTATGTATACTCATATAGTGGAGTATGATTGTCAGTAAAAACAATGATAGCAATGTAAGCTATGAGATAAGACGTATATGAAGATGTGATTAAAATCAAGTCTTCAAGTGGAAGATTATTGAAGTATGTGTGAATAGAAGTAAAAAGGGCAGTCGTCATAACAATAGTGAAAAAGGGCAGCCGTAATAACAATAGTAAAAGGTAGTATTCTCACTACCTTTCAAGGCTTATAAATAGGGACTTCATTTATCATTCTCTTCATCTCAAAACTTGAAAGCATTTCAAGATCTCTCTTCTAATTAAATCCTTTCTTTCTCTTTATTTTTCTTTTCAAAGAGAGTAGAGTTTCTTTGTGAAAAAAGAAGTTTCAAAGAGTGGTAGTGTAAGGTGTGAGTGAGAGAATACTTGTGAGAAAATGCTTGAGTGTATTGGGGTCATTGGGTAGAAAAGAGGGAAATCTATATAATTGTAGAAACATTTCATATAGTGAAATTCTTTTCTGAGAAACAGTAGTTTTTCTCATGATTTGGGAATTTTCTACTTAAATTCTTGTGTTGTGAGATTGGTTTCTATTTCCTATTATTATTTCTCTATTATTCTGATATTTCTTTGAAGTGAGATCTTGGGAGCGGCGAATCTGGGTCAGTCAGATTACCAACAAGTGATATCAGAGTGGGGTTCTTTAGTGCACTATAGCTTGGTGTTAGTCTAAGAAATTCTGTATAAGGATGCTGTGTTTAAGTGGGAGCATTTGAACTCTTTAATCCTTCTTAGAAATTTTCTTAGCGGTTTTTTAAGTTAGAAGTACGAAGCAAGATGTTAGAAATCAAGATTTCAATTTCGGTTAGAGCTGATGTGGAAATTTGATGGGAACATCAACTTTGGCTTATGGCAAATACAAGTCAAGGATTTATTGATTCAATCTGGATTATACAAGGTTTTGAGAGGCAGAGAGGCTTATAAGAGCAGAGATTCTGAGAAATCCAATATGAGCGATGAAGACTGGGATGATCTAGATGAGAGAGCTATAAGTGCGATACATATGTGTTTGGCCAAAAATGTCTTTGCAAATATGCTTGGAATAATGACGGCCAAAGATCTCTGGAGAAAGCTTGAAGAATTGTATCAGGCGAAAGGTGTCTCAAATCGAGTGTACCAGAAGGAGCAGATTCATACATTGCGTATGAATAAAGGTACGAAAATTTCTGATCATCTAAGTATCTTGAATGGTATCGTTTCTGAATTAGAGACTATTGGAGTGAAAATTGAAGATAAAGATAAGACATTACGATTTATCTGGTCTCTTCCACCTTCCTATGAGCATATGAAACCTATTTTGGTGTATGGGAAGGAGACTATAGTTTATTCTGAGGTCACAAGTAAACTTTTGTCTGAAGAAAAAAGGCTGACGGGTGGTGGAAGTAATGTTTCATCTGAAAGCTTAGCCTTGGCAGTTGACACTAGGAAGAAAAACTCTATGAAAAAGAATGTAATCTGCTAGGGTGTGAACAATCTGGGTACCTAAAAAGAAATTGTCAAAAAGGTAGAGTGGGCTCAACTAAAAGCTCTAAATATGGTGATACTGCTAATATTGTCTCCTATGATGGAGATGATGATCTTATCCTTTGATTATGATATGTACATCTTCATGATATGCCGCTAATCTCCAAAGACACCATGAAAGAGGATGTGTCATAATTAGTGGCAGCAAGTTTACACACAGGCATTGGTTTGGCATTGATGTAAGGCGTGTGCTGAATGATGTCGATGGCTGATGGACTCCCAGAGAAGCCAAACATGGGAGTCAGCATCATAATAATCAGCAAGGTTCTTTCGACATGAGCCGAGATGAAATTCTTAGAATTCGTCAATTCTAAGCAGTATGTATACTCATATGGTGGAGTATGATTGTCAGTAAAAACAATGATAGCAATGTAAGCTATGAGATGAGACGTATGTGAAGATGTGATTGAAATCAAGTCTTCAAGTGGGAGATTATTGAAGTATGTGTGAATAGAAGTAAAAAGGGCAGCCGTCATAATAATAGTGAATAGAGTAGCCGTCATAATAATAGTGAAAAGGGCAGTCATCATAGCAATAGTGAAAAGGGGCAGCCGTAATAACAATAGTAAAAGGTAGTGTTCTCACTACCTTTCAAGGCTTATAAATAGGGACTTTATTTATCATTCTCTTTATCTAAAAACTTGAAAGCATTTCAAGATCTCTCTTCTAATTAAATCATTTCTTTCTCTTTATTTTTCCTTTCAAAGAGAGTAGAGTTTCTTTGTGAAAGAAGAAGTTTCAAAGAGTGGTAGTATAAGGTGTGAGTGAGAGAATACTTGTGAGAAAGTGCTTGGTTGTATTGGGGTCATTAGGTAGAAAAGAGGGAAATCTATGTGATTGTAGAAATTTTTCATATAGTGAAATTCTTTTCTGAGAGAGTAGTTTTTCTCCTGATTTGGGAATTTTCCACTTAAATTCTTGTGTTGTGAGATTGGTTTCTATTCCCTATTATTATTTCTCTATTATTCTGACAATTCTTTAAAGTAAAATCTTGGGAGCGGCGAATCTGAGTCAGTTAGATTCCCAGCAGCCTTAAGGACAGGATTTCATTCGTCGGTTCTCTATTCCGAATCTCCGTAAGTAGCTCGTATAAGAACTTCGGCTTGTCTTGACAAAACCCGAAAACCTGCCTATTCCATTCGATTAATTTCTTTCTAGTGTTTGACAATTCTAGTGTAAGGATGAAGCTTCTCGAACCCGACACACTAATTTTTCAAGCTTCCTTTATGGCTTTTTTACACCTTTGATCATGCTTCCATGCTTCAATGTACCATAACAGAGTTCTCTGAGTAGGCATTTCCATATTCTCGTCCAAGACCACAGGAGTATGGTCTGATTGCAGTATCTGGAGAGTACGAACTCCGGCTTTTAGATGGTTCATTAACCTTTGAGGAATGCAAAACACCCTATCAAGTCTTTCCTTGATTAAACCATCAATATCCTGCTTATTTGTCTAAGTAAATAGAGCACCTATAGACTCCATATCAATTGCTCGTCTCATATATAAAGTCTCGTAGGCCACTACCCATTGACAGATTAAAATTCACTCCTCTAACCTTCTTATTAGGACTTGTGATACACTTAAAATCCCCGAGACAAACCCACGACCCTCCTCTGTTTGTAACCTACGAAGCAAAATTTTCCCAATATTGTCTCATTTTAGCAAACTTCAACATAACATAAGTAAAAGAGTAGAACCAGTCCTGACCAGTATTCTCTCCACGAAAGGAAGCAACAATTCTAGAGAGAGAATAATCAATTACCTCAATATTTACCTCACGTTTCCAAGTCAAGCATAAGCCGCCGAATTGCCCCTTAGCTGCAACCACTATTGCATCAAAGAATCCTAATATTGGATTCATCCCTCCGCTGGGCTTCATTGCTTCCATTAAAAACACTATATCCGGGTCTATAGAGCGAAGAATCGCCCTCAATGCTCTAATTGCTCGGGGTCGACCCAAACCCCGGCAATTCCAGGACATAATTTCATGATAACCTGGAGGGCATGGCTTGGCCTGCCTCCTCGGCCACCCCAGAATTCTGGGCATTGGGGATTTGGTTTTGTGAAAGCTCGCTCCCATTACTACTTTCTGCTGCTGTCTTTTCCAACTCCTGCTGCTTAATCTCCACTTGTATTGGACTTGGATTGTATTTTCTTTATGTGCGTTTCCGTTTCCATAGTTTAACTTTTTCTGGGAACTCTCTTCCTTGACAATATCGTCGCTCTTATTCTGCTTACTGCCGCTACTATCCTAAGCGTTCGGGGGGTGGTAAGTAAATCTGTTCCCTTTTGATTAGTTTTCTTTCTTTACTAGCTCTTTTTCCCAATTTCTGGCTCATCGATTTGGCCCTGTATTTGTTCTGTTTACATGTTGATGGACTGAATGACACTGTTGGGTCTAATGACCCTTTAAAAATGATAGGTACCGCAAATAGCCTGCTTTCTTCCCGCGCCACCTCATTCAAATTGTCTTGCTCAGTGCCAGCTATAGCGGTACTATCGTCCTTCTCAATCACCTCGGGTAGAGCTGCCGCGTCACCTTGTTGGTGGTTGTCTGCCGATGTGGCTCTCCTTGATTTCCTCTGCCAGTGAGTGCGAAACTAGCTGTTCCGGCATCTGCGTTGTCACCAGAATGATTATTGACTGCTCTCTATCTTTCTGGAGTGCCTTTTCCCTTAACGCCTCGACATATAACGATGACCTTGCCAGAGCCGGTTCAAATCCGTCCAGCGACCCTCATCGGCCCATTTCTTCCATAGCGATCATGACCTCGTTAGTTT
The DNA here is from genome assembly GCA_002914805.1 of Parasponia andersonii. Taxonomy (NCBI): domain Eukaryota; kingdom Viridiplantae; phylum Streptophyta; class Magnoliopsida; order Rosales; family Cannabaceae; genus Trema; species Trema andersonii. The sequence goes on along the minus strand of JXTB01000546.1, from coordinate 15,273 downwards.
TTTTTTACTTTCTTCCAAAATAGAAATAGCAGTGTTCTATAGCTGATTTCCATCTTAACCATGGTCCGTAGAGGCACGTACACCTGCCCTCTGCATAAAAAATCTTCACTCGATGAATGGAATATTCCTTGTCAATATGCCTGATAATGCCACACTTAGAGCATGTCAATGGTAACCTTTCATACTTCATATAGACCCATTCTGAATGGCCTGAGGCATCCAGAGGTAAGGAAAGTCCGGAAATCAATGGCTTTTTTAGACTTACCGCCACTCTGAACCTCATGAAATGATCACAGAGCATACCATTCTTAAACATAGGCTTTGCTTTAAGCACCTTACCAACTCTTGAAGCAGTCTTCTAGACATTGTTCTCAGTCATGAACTTGAGGAGGTACCCAAGAGCTCTAACCCAAATCAGCGTGGTCTGTAAATCTGTCGAACTCCATCTCCAATCCTCTGGCATGGGTTTGAGCAGCAAGAAACCGTCACAGGGTGACCAAGGGCAGTTTTCTAGTATGAACTCTACTCCTTTTTTTGTGTGAATATGAAAATAAACGTATTTTTAGATACTTCTTGCATTTTCCATCCAATCTTTGGTTGCCAGACCTTTTCCCATAATCGCCCGTAGAAGGCCATTAGAGACTGGTTTCTCCGTGAAGAATCTCCCAACTAACAACTTACTGATGACGCTTCGAGCTCATCTGACTCTAGGTCTATACTGAAATCTTCCAAGGCCAAGTTCTCTACCTTGTTAGAAACTATTCTGCTGTCTAAAACCTATATGTTACCTATATATTAGTCAATGTCAAAAATGGAAACTAAGCGAACAATTTGGACGCATTAGGTCGCATGATAATTTTTCTGATCAAAATGCGACCTCCTTCGACTAAGTTAAGTACGACCAGTATGAAAAGGAAACTAGATCAAACTTCATCAAACAGGTAATCTACAAAGAAAGGGAAACAAAGTTTCTCTTTGAAAATCGACCATTCGTTCCATTTAAGTTATTACTCAATTGTAGTGTTACTCAAATTGTATTTTCTGATTACACACTTACCCATTTTCACAATTGGGAAACGTTGAGCTACTCTCACCTATATAAGGAGAGCTCAGTGTTGCTGGGAAGGATTTCTCTTTTCCGGGCTGCATTCTGTATCTCTCTCTCTCTTGACTCTCTGATCTTGAGACTTAACGAAACTCTTGTAATTCCTCAGAAAATAGTAAAGAACAGTGGACGTAAGCTCATCTTTTTTGGGGCTGAACCACTATAAAATTCTCGCCTCTTTACTTGCTTTGATTTGATCAACCATTTTCACACATAAGCCACATCTTGTAATTTCCTAAATTTATTGTTAACAAAATCTCCGTCAATAATTGACGCTAGAAGAAGGGTTATTCCAGCAAAAAAATTTGTCAATTACGCTTCTTTAACAATGGCAAACACCAGAAACGCCGGAACTAGCCAAAACCAATCCCAAAACACTGCTACTGCACAGGTAGATCCTGCTCAGGATCAGCCTGCTGTGACCGCATCAGAAAATATTGTTCAGAGATAGGATCGCATGGAGGAGGCACTGGTGAACCTTCAGCAATTACTAATCAGATTAATGACTCTCTACGACGACTTACTGAGGGACAGATGGTGACTCCACTATAGCACGAACGTCCTACTCAACTACCTGAGAGAGGAATTCAGATCTTAGAGACAGGGAACTGCGACCAGCATAAAGCCCAACACGAGCGTCATGAAGATCGCACTTCCAAAAGAAAAGGCAAGGTCGCAGACTTGCCTCTGGAATCTGGTACTGAAAGTTCGAGTACTGATCGTGATCGTGGACAACCTTCTCGGAGAGCAACCATCAATCGTGATTGTCTAAACAACGAGCACAAATGTCAATCGAGGAGTGTCATAAATGAGTTAACTTCTTTATAATCCAGCAAAAGAAAAAAAAAATATATATATATATATATTCAAAATTAGTCCACAAAAAAACTATGGTTTTACTAAAAGAAAACTCCAATCTAGACATTGTTTGGATATATTTTATTTTCTGTAATCTACTTAAATAAACAACAAAAATTACAAAATTTTGGAAAACATGCTTGATAATATTGTCTTTATTTTCCTTCAAACAAAATTGTTTTCTATTTAAAATAAATTGGAAACAAAACTTTTAAAAATAATGGAAGTGAGAATTTTTCACTTCGAAAATTTTTTTTTAGACAAAAAGGTAAACCCAGAAAATATTAAAGATATTTTGCAATCTAACTTTCAGATTCGATATTATCATAAATATAATTCTAAAAAAGTAATATTTTAATAGACAGTAGTTTCTACAAGAAAATTTCGAAATTGAATATTTTTCTAGTAAAGTTTTAAAATGGTATTTTTTTTAATTCAATTTTTATAGTTACACGGAGTTACCAATCGTGTTTATGTTTTTCGTTTTTTCAAATTAAAAGTGATTTGATATGTTATCAAGTAAATTTCTTACTTTTAAAGTTTAAAAATATAAACAAAATTTTCGTTTTTGTTTTCAATTTCTATAAACGAAAAATTGAAATTATATCATATTCTAAATCTCAAAATATTTTATTTATTTTTTTAATAGTTACAGTTTACAATACACTTTGTCATTTTTTTTATAATATTTTTCTTTGTAATATACTCTATTATATATAAAAAAAAAAAAAAACTATAATCCGTGTGCATAGTAGATAATTAGGGTGGGGCCTTGTGATTGTATTCCTGCACATGGCTAAGAATAGATAAACATAATCACATATGAAGGCTAGCACGTTTAAAGCTAATATTCTCGCTATAGGAATATAAAATTAAAAGATAGATTTAAAAAATAAAATACAACAAAAACACCAAAAGAGACATTATTGTTATTATTATGGACTAATATATATGGGAGAGTTTTGAATACAGATTTTTATTTTTTCTTTATGAATGAATATTTTTTACTCAATTAAAAATGACCTGCTACAACAAGTTAATTTTATCTATTTTTCTTTCAATTTCATATTATTAGGGAATAATTTTTAAAAAATATCAAGTACCTATGTCCAATTATTAAAATAAATTTTTTCTTTTTTTTAAAGTTAAATGGAATAGAAAAATTATTTTTCAAAATTGTCTAATTCAATTTTTTCGTACCTTCATTTTTTAGTTATCATAGGACTTGCGAGATAGGTAAAAAAGAAATTATCAATTATTTATATTTCTTCGTTTTTTCTAATAACAGATTTCTCGTTTAAATAACTTGAAAAAGTCAAGTCAAGAAAGAATTTATAAGAAAAAATGTTGAGAATGGTTCACATATAATAAACGAAATACATCAATCATTTTGGGATAAAGTTTTTATGTCATTTGTTTACTTAGAATAAAAAAAAAAAGTAATAAATATTAGCAAGTAAACTAAAAGAGATGCTATTGAAACAAAGGGAAACAGAGAAACACATGGAAAAAATCTAGAAATGAAGAGTGGGAAGATAGAATTTGGTTGATTTGAATTATAAATCATCTTAAAATACGTGAAACAAAAAAAAATTAGGTAATTAAATATGTGATACGTGAAATCCAAAAAAAAAAAAAAGAGAGAATTTATATGATCTCAAAAATTAAATTGGTTAACATAGGAAAAAGAAAAAAGAGCATGTTAGAGTAAAATTTTTAAAAAGAAAGAAAAATATATTTGTCTATAATTAGTAGTAATAATGATGAGAGATAAGAAATGAAAGGGAATGAGAAAATAAAATATAGAAATCAATAATGGAAGGGGAATGAAAACCCCCCAAAAAAAACAATAAAAAAAAAAGGATTGAAAAAAAAAACTATCTAACTCATAGGTCACACAAACAAGTTACCAATTTTTTGAGTCATAAATAACTTTCTATATTTATATACGTATTAATTTGATTTTTTATTTTTATAAAATTACTAATATTATTATAACCGTCAGATCAATCCAATAACCCAAATTAGAATATCTAAGTAAAAACAAAAATCTATATTGAAACATCACTCTATATATCCATACAAAAACTATGACTTTTAGCCTTTTATGAAAAAAAAAATCCATATTTTTACTAATATCAAATAAAACTTTCTATTTATATTATTCTATCAAATTTCACTAGATTTACGTGTATAATTAAAATTGAACTTAAAATTGTTAAAAGAGAAAATTTTTAACTTTTAAAATCAGATAACAGAATTCAAAAATAAAAAAAAGAATTTTGTATGTTTGAAAACTTTTATTGTTAGATTCTTAAGAGATTATAGATTATTTTTTTAGTCTAGATGGTTGCATTTCAGTTATTTCTGTGGATGCTAATAAGCAATTTATTGAATAAAAATATTTCTACAATAACTTTAAACTAAAATTTTAACTGTATATGAGAATTNAAAAAGAATTTTGTATGTTTGAAAACTGTTATTGTTAGATTCTTAAGAGATTATAGATTATTTTTTTAGTCTAGATGGTTGCCTTTCAGTTATTTCTGTGGATGCTAATAAGCAATTTATTGAATAAAAATATTTCTACAATAACTTTAAACTAAAATTTTAACTGTATATGAGAATTTGTTGAAATTTAATAAAAAATCACAAATAGAACATTTTATTTGATTTTAATAAAAAGGCGTTGATTTTTTTATATATAAAATGTTGACCTATGCGGCTTTCAATCTTATCTTATTTTGATAATAACAAACATATAATTTAATTACTAATAATTGGCTTGACTTTGTAGTTATGAAGTTGGAAAAGAAACTGATAAAACTCAAGAAATGAAGTTCTCAAAAATAGAGCATCATTGATAAACCTCGAAGGATGAAGATGAATGTAAAAAATCAAGATTCTAGACCAAGTCTAAATAGGTTAAAATTTATTTCCTAGTCTTGTACTTGATTTATTATATTGCACAAAATATTCTCTTTGATATGGCTCAAAAATCTTTCAAATGATTTTTCAAACCAATCTTCAAAAAATTAGTTAAACTTTAAATCCATTGATTGTTTGAAAATAAATATCTTTTCGAATCTAGCCCAAATATTCTCAAAAATACATTTTCTTAAAGTTAAAAATGTTTTGATAAAATGAACTTTTAAAAACGACCAAATTAGATCAAAGAAACAAAATACCCTTTGTCTGACTGATTTTGGTCGACCAAGCTTGGTCGATCAAAATAAAGGCCAAAAATGGCCATTGGAGCTGAACTGGCATTTAGGACTCCAACGGTTAGTTTTTTAGTCGACCAAAAATATTTTTGATCGACCAAAATTCTGGCAGCAAGATACCAACAGTCGAAAATGGCTAGCTTTTGAAGGATAGAATACAAACCTATATTGATACCCAATCAGTTTCTAAGTGCAAAAGCTCTCTTTTACTCAACTATAACTTTCAAATCTATTTGAGCTATTCCTAGAACATCATTTGTGCATTGTTCTCAAATCACCTAAGCTTATTTGTATTATTTCTTTGAAAGGTGATTCTTTGAGTGAGTGTTCACTTGTATTTTCTTAAAAACATTATTGAAAGGTGAGGTTTGCACTAGAGTCATAAACAACCCGGTATAGGTGAGGTTGACACCGAATTCTAAACAATCCATGGTTAGGCGTAATAGAGCCGGATTCAAGATTATTGTAAAGGCATGGGTGTGCCTAAGAAGAAATCACTCTGGATTGTACAAGGGGTCGGTCAAGCCCATTATTTTGATCCGATAATGGAAAGCTCTAAGCAAGTTGCGGAGAGCCGGGGACGTAGGCAAACTGTCGTGTTTGTCGAACCTCGTAAAAATTACGTTTGCATCTCTCTATTCCTATCTCTTTAATTTATTTACTTTGGTATTGTGCTTATTTGCTCTCTATTTTTACTTGTCTTATTTATTATTTGCTCAATCTTATTACTTTAATTAAAAAGTTTGAAAAGTCTTAAAAACCCAATTCACCCCCTGTTTTGGGTTAGCTATTCTTGGGATAAGAATTGATATCAGAGCTTAGTGATCAATTTTCTAAAACTTAACCGTTTTTGAGATGGCTAATCCAAACAAATTTTCCTTTAAATATGAGGGGTTGTCACCTTCCAAACCACCTTTCTTTAATGGAAATTATTTCAACTATTGGAGAAGTTGTATGGACACATATCTTAGATCTATAGATTTTGATTTATGGTATATTTTCAGTAGAGGTCCATTAAAAATGACAAAGATTGTAAATGGAATTGAAGTAGAAAAAGATTTTGAAGAATATGATAAAAAGGATAAAATGTCCTTTACTAAAAATGGAAAAGCTAGAAACATTCTTATATGTGGTCTAGATAGGAACGTATACAATAATGTCAAAAAAGCTAAGGATGCTCATGAATTATGAAAATGCTTGAAGTGTCATATCAAGGAACAAAATCCATGAAGGAAACTAGAATTAATATTTTCACAAGAAACTATGAGCTATTCAAAATAGAAAAAGATGAATATATTTCTCAAATGTTTACTAGATTTACCTCAATCATTAACTCTCTTGGTGCTTTAGGGAAATCCTTTCCAAATGGTAAGTTGGTGAGTAAAATTCTTAGAAGCCTCCCTATAGCATATAGAAGCAAGGTAGTAGCTATTCAAGAAGCAAAGGTGCTTAGCAAACTTACTGTAGAAGAACTTATGGGTTCTCTCATGACCCATGAAATTCTTATGAAAGAAACTAATGAAGATGAAGGAGGAGAAAAGAAAAAGAAAGGAATCGCTCTTAAAGCCGCGCTACAAGAAAGCAATGAGGAAGAAGAAGAATTCGCGGATAGTGAGCTAGAAGACATTGCCTTACTTACTAAAAGGTACAAGAAGTACTTAAATTTCAAAAAGAAGAACATCAATAAAAACATCAAAGGCAATGACTTTCGTGAGAAGAAAATGAAGGATGATCCCATCACCTGCTTTGAATGAAAGAACCCGGGACATATGAAGAACGAATGCCCTTTGAGAAGAAAAATGAAGAAGAAGGCAATGAAGATAACTTAGGATGATAGTGAAGAAGAAGATTCTAATGGAGAAGAACAAGAAGAAATTGCCAACATGTGCTTCATGGTAATAGAAAATGAGGTAAGCTCACTTGAACCTAAAAGTAAATTTGATGATGTTTGTGATACTAGTAGTGAGTTTAGTGATAGTGATTGTGATTTATCATATGAAAACTTGTTGAGTTATGATTTGCACAAAACCTATGAAAAACTCATTATCAAGAACAATGCTCTTAAAAAGGAAATTCTTAGTTTGTCAAAAATAGTTAAAAAGTTTACCAAAGAAAAGAAAGTAAAATTACCTTGTAGTAGTTGTGATATTTTGTCAAAAGACAACACTTACTTAAATGACAAGATTTTTGACTTAATTAAAATTGTCCACAAATTTACAAATGGAAAGAAAAACTTTGACATGATGCTTGGTGGACAAAAATGTATTTTTGACAAAGGAGGTGTTGGGTACAAATCTTATATAAAACAAAAATACCTCAAGAACTATTTTGTAAAAGCTAGTACAAGTAACACAAAGCACACTTGCACTTATTACAATTAAGATGGACATACTAGTTCTTCATGCTTTGTAAAGAAAAATGCATATTTTGGTAGAAAACTAGCTTGGGTACCAAAAGAATCTAGAACTAACACTCAAGGACCCAAATTAGTATGGGTACCAAAAATCAAAGTTTGATTCTTACTTGTAGGTACAAAAGAAGAAGAACTTTTGATTCTTAGATAGTGGTTACTCCAAACACATGACCGGAGACTACTCTTTGCTCTCATCATTCACAAAAAGAACTGGAGGACATGTCACATTTAGAGACAACGCTAAAGGTAAGATTTTGGGTATAGATAACATTGGTACTACATCCTCACCTATTATAGAAAATATTTTACTTATTGATAGTCTTAAACACAATTTGCTTAGTATAAGTCAACTTTATGATAAAGGTTATAGAATCATTTTTGAGCCTTCCAAATGCTTGATTGAGGATACTTGTTTAAAAGAAATTATTTTTGAAGGGAAAAGAAAAGACAATGTTTACACTATTGATATTGAAAAATATTTTAGTCAAGATAAATATTTTTCGACTTTAAAAGATGATTCTTGGCTTTAGCATAGAAGACTTGGACATGCTAGCATGAATACTATTTCTAAGATTTCAAGAAAAATCTTGTTAGTGGTCTACCGAGTTTACTCTTTTGAAAAAGACAAGGTGTGTGATGCATGCCAATTTGAAAAATAAGTAAAAAGCTCTTTTAAATCCAAAAACGTCATCACTACTTCTAAACCCTTGCAACTACTTCACATGGATCTATTTGGACCATCAAGAGTAGCTAGTCTTGGTGGAAAACATTATGCCTTTGTGATAGTTGATGATTTTTTAAGATTAACTTGGATTCTATTTATTGCTCATAAAAATGATGTTTTAAATGTACTTACTATTTTTTGCAAGAAATTACAAAATGAAAAAGGCTATACCATCACATCTATTAGAAGTGATCACGATGGTGAGTTTGAAAATGATGAAATGGAAGCTTTTTGCTATAAAAATAGTTTTGATCATAATTTTTCTGCTCCTAGAACTCCACAACAAAGTGGAATTGTAGAAAGAAAGAATAGAACCTTACAAGAAATGGCACGAAGCATGCTAAATGAAAATGGTTTATCAAAATATTTTTGGGCCGAAGCGATAAGTACCGTTTGTTATATTGTGAATAGAGTTATGATAAGGCTAATCTTGAATAAGACACCTTATGAGCTTTGGAAAGGTAGAAAACCCAATATTGGTTATTTAAAAGTTTTTAGTTGTAAATGCTTCATTTTGAATACTAAAGATAATTTGGGTAAATTTGATTCAAAATCTGATGTTGGTATTTTTCTTGGATATTCTACTACTAGTAAAGCTTGTAGAGTTTTCAACAAAAGAACCTTGATAGTAGAAGAATCTATGCATGTTATTTTTTATGAATCTAACACTCTCCATAAGGGGAGAAATATAGATGACGATGATGTTGTAGGTTTGGAACAAAGCTTAAATGAATTAAATATCAATGAAAGATCGAACGAAGAAGAGGACATCCAACTACAACAAGACAAAAATCTTAAGGAAGAAAGATGCGACAATGGTAATATTCTAACTATTCCTCAAGATTTAAAATTTAGTCATGCTCATCCTAAAGACCAAATTCTAGGTGATCCCTTACAAGGTGTCACAACTAGAGTATCACTTAGAAATATTTGCAACAACTTAGTTTTCCTTTCTGAAATTGAACCAAAAAAATTTTAAAGATGCCAAAAAAGATGAATTTTGGATTTTAACAATATAAGAGGAGCTAAATCAATTTGAAAGAAGTGATGTATGGGAATTAGTTCCAAGACCTAGTGATCATTCAGTTATTGGAACAAAATGGGTCTTTAGAAACAAATTAGATGAGCATGGGGTGATTGTGCGAAACAAGGCTAGATTAGTGGCCCAAGGTTTCAATCAAGAAGAAGGTATCAATTATGAAGAAACCTTTGCACCTGTAGCAAGATTAGAATCCATTAGAATACTCAGCATTTGCATGCCATAAGAATTTTATTCTTTACCAAATGGATGTTAAGAGCGCATTTTTAAATGGATATATTTTAGAAGAAGTTTATGTAGCCCAACCCCCCGGTTTTCAAAATCATAAGTATCCGGATCATGTTTACAAATTAAAAAAGGCTTTATATGATAGATTAAAAAACTTTTTGATTTCAAATAAGTTTTCAATGGGAAAAGCATATACTACTCTTTTTATTAAAAAAAAAGGGGTGGACATGATAATTGTGCAAATCTATGTTGACGATATTATATTTGGAGCTACTGATATTTGTCTATGTGAAGAATTCTCTAAGTGCATGCATAGTGAATTTGAGATGAGTATGATGGAAGAATTGAACTTCTTCCTTGGACTTCAAATAAGACAATCTAAAGAAGGAATCTTCATTAATCAAGCAAAGTATATCAAAGAGCGACTCAAGAAGTTTGATCTTGAACATTCAAAACCAATGAAGACACCAATGAGCTCGTCAATCAAGCTTGACAAAGATGAAAGCGGTAAAGTGGTAGATATTACTAAACATCGAGGTATGATCGGATCCTTACTTTATCTTACCGCTAGTAGACCGGATATCATGTTTAGTATTTGTCTATGTGCTAGATATCAATCTAATCCTAAAGAATCTCATCTTAGTACGGTTAAACGTATTTTGAAATATTTGCATAGCACTATGAATATAGGATTATGGTATCCTAAAGGCACACACTTTAATATCACAAGTTATTCGGATGCGGATTTTGCCGGATGCAAAACCGATCGAAAGAGCACAAGTGGTACTTGTCACTTTTTGGGATACTCATTAGTCCCTTGGTTTAGCAAGAAACAAAATTTAGTTGCTCTTTCCACCACCGAAGCGGAGTATATATCTGCAGCTAGTTGTTGTATACAAATTCTTTGGATGAAACAAACTCTTTTAGATTTTGGCATGAAATTTGCACATATGCCTATTAAAGGTGATAACACTAGTACTATAAGCTTATCTAAAAATTCTATTTTGCATTCACGAGCTAAGCACATTGATATAAGACACTATTTCTTTCGTGATCACATGCAAAAAAGTGATGTTTCTCTTGAATTTGTTTCCACTAAAAAATAATTAGCGGATATTTTTACAAAACTCATGGTGAAGAACGATTTTGTTTGATTAGAAAAGAACTTGGCATGCTTGATTTTGATGAAATTTCCTAATTTTACGTTGTCATATTTTTTTATTCTATCTCATTTTATTTGACCAAATCTGAAATTCTCAATTGATTCTTTAAAAATATATATTTTTTGAGTGTTTTCGCCAAATCAGAAACTTTTCAGATTTTGTCGACCAAACTTGGTCGACCAAATTTGATGGTTGCTTCAGAAATACGAAGCTGTGCTATTTTGCTGTTTTTTGGATTTTGGTCGACCAAATTTAATTTTGGTAAATTTGGTCGACTAAAATTAAAATCAATCGACCAAAACTGTTCATCACCTGTTTTTCAAAACCAACCCGAGACAGTTTCTTTGGTTTTTTCTCCATGTTTCCTCTCATCCCTTTCACTCGAAACTCTTATCCCCTGAACAAAAACCCTAACCTTTTATTCCCTTTACCTCTAATCTTGATTTCTATGAGTTTTCACTCCAAATTCTTCAAAATTTCATCCTTTCTCCACTAAACCGATTTTGCTCCTTCCAATTTTGTGATCAATCTGGCTATTCCTTTTCTCTTTCCTGCTCAAATCCGAGATGCCATAAAGCTCGTACCAACAAGAAGTCAGGGAAAATGTCATTGGAGAAGAAGATGAAAGGAGATCAAAATCAAGGTTTGACATTCCTCTTTTCACTAATCCTAGAATTATTGAAGATTTCCAAAATAATTTTACTAAGAGGTCTTTAGTGAATGGAAGAAGTGTGGATTGGATAGTAATGGAAAAACTAGTAGATTGGAAACATATATTTCATAGGATGGGATAGGTTTCCTTTTCTAGTATTAATGGATTTACTTACTCTAGGTAAGTAAAAGGAATCTATGCTGCTATAAACTTAAAGAGTGAAGTTTATGGAATCACTTGTACACTTAAAGGGAAGGTTATTGATATGAAAATGAGTGATCTTTGTGCTATTCTAGAAATACCAAATGAAGGTGGTCGTCCAATTGATCTTATGGGAGATTTTGATGAGGTGACAACTTTGAAAAATCTCACTAGGGATGGCAACTATTATTCAAATTGTACCGCAAATCATTTGAATATTCATAGTAGACTCCTTCACCACTATATCACCTATAATATTCTTCCTCATACTGGCCATAGAGAGATAGTCCATACTCTTGATATTTTCCTGATTAACTCTATACTCATGGGAAAAGCTATAAATTTAGGATATATCCTTATGACCCAAATGAGGGAAGCTGGTTCTAAGAAGATGGGGTGTCTTTCTTATGGAAGGTGATTACTCGAATTTTTGATCATTTTGAAATTCCTCTTCATGATGAGTTCGTCAAAGAAAAACCAATGTCTCCTTATGATAGAACTGTCGTCGAGCACATGCATTGGTTCTTTAATGCGACCAACGGTACTTGGACATACAAGGGGCCCGAAAAGGCCGGTGATCCTAGTGTACCCATAGAGACTCATGATTATGGTGATAATGAGGAAGGTGACCCATCTACTACTCGTACAACTCCTCCTACGTTTAACTTTGAGGAAGCATTTCAACTTATGAATGCTCGCTTAGACACTCTTGTTGTGGACTTTAATGCATTCAAGGAAGATCATGGTAGGCAAATTCAAGCTCTTTAAGACTCTCAACAAGCACAGTTTGATCGCCTCTTTGTGCACCAACAAGAGATGTGGAACTATATGCGTCAAGGACAAAATCCTCCTCCATCCTAGAGTCTTTCTCTTGCTTATTTACTTATGCTTTGCATGATTTTTTTTCGGTGTTAGTATGTTATTTTTGAACCTTTTGAACTCTATTTGTATGTCTTCTTATTATGGATGATAGAACCTTGTGTGAGACTTATGTCTATCTTCGATTGTGATCTATTATTCTCGCTATGCTTATGATATTTATGTATGGTATTTCAATTCTTGGTGCTTTCAATTCTTTTTGCTGATTACAAAGGAGGAGAAAATATTAATGATTTTTGTATGTATCTATTGAGTTAAAAAGGGGGAGATTCTTTTAATTTTCCTCGTATATGTTGAGGGGAAATTTCTAAAAATAATAGTAAGGTCATGTATGCTAGTTAAATTATATCTTTATTTTTATCTCAAAAATCAATATTTGTCATCATAAAAAAGGGAGAGATTGTTGACCTATGCGACTTTCAATCTTATCTTATTTTGATAATAACAAACATATGATTTAATTACTAATAATTGGCTTGACTTTGTAGTTAAAAAATTGGAAAAGAAACTGATAAAACTCAAGAAATGAAGTTCTCAAAAATAGAGCATCATTGATAAACCTCGAAGGATGAAGATGAATGTAAAGAATCAAGATTCTAGACCAAGTCTAAATAGGTTAAAATTTATTTCCTAGTCTTATACTTGATTTATTGCATTGCACAAAATATTCTCTTTGATATAGCTCAAAAATCTTTCAAATGATTTTTCAAACCAATCTTCAAAAAATTAGCTAAACTTTAAATCCATTGATTATTTGAAAATAAATATCTTTTCAAATCTAGCCCAAATATTCTCAAAAGTACATTTTCTTAAAGTTAAAAATATTTTGATAAAATAAAGTTTTAAAAACGATCAAATTAGTTCAAAGAAATAAAATACCCTTTGTTTCTGTCTGATTTTGGTCGACCAAGCTTGGTCGACCAAAATGAAGGCAAAAAATGGCCATTAGAGCTGAACTGGCATTTAGGACTCCAACGGTTAGTTTTTTGGTAGACCAAAAATATTTCTGGTCGACCAAAATTCTGGCAGCAAGATACCAACGGTCGAAAACGGCTAGTTTTTGAAGATACATTTAAATAGAGCCAAGTTTGATGACTTAAAAGGATAGAATACGAACCTATATTGATACCCAATCAGTTTCAAAGTGCAAAAGCTCTCTTTTACTCAACTATAACTTTCAAATCTATTTGAGCTATTCTTAGAGCATCATTTGTGCATTGTTCTCAAATCACCTAAGCTTATATTGTATTATTTCTTTGAAAGGTAATTCTTTGAGTGAGTGTTCACTTATATTTTCTTAAAAATATTATTGAGAGGTGAGGTTGGCACTGGAGTCATAAACAACCCTGTATAGGTGAGGTTGACACCGGATTCTAAACAATTCGTGGTTAGGCGTAATAGAGCCGGATTCAAGACTATTGTAAAGGCGTGGGTGTGCCTAAGAAGAAATTACTCTCGATTATACAAGGGGTCAGTCAAGCCCATAATTTTGATCCGATAGTGGAAAACTCTAAGCAAGTTGCGGAGAGCCGGGGAAGTAGACAAACCTTCGTGTTTGTCGAACCTCGTAAAAATAGCGTTTGCATCTCTCTATCCCTATCTCTTTAATTTATTTACTTTGGTATTGTGCTTATTTGTTCTCTATTTTTACTTGTCTTATTTATTATTTACTCATTCTTATTATTTTAATTAAAAAGTTTGAAAAAGTCTTAAAAACCTAATTCACCCCCTTCTTGGGTTAGCTATTCTTGGGACAACATAAAAGACTAGAAAGGGGGGTCTTTTATGATATTATCTCTTACTATTTTTTTTTTTTTTGGAAGGACTTATCCCTTATTATTATTATCATTATTTTGGAAAGGTACAATTATTATTATTGTTTTTTTAAATGGTATACTTAATATTATTTTGGTAAACGAGAAAAACAATTAAAAGGAACAACATGACACAATTTTAATATTTAGGTTTATTATCTTCTTTATTTGTTTGAACTTAGAAAAGGAATGAATATATTTGGAATCTACGTCCATTCCATCATTTTGTGGAACTCTTATTCTATTCAAATAGGTAAAATAGGGGTGTTTATAGTTCGATTTGGTCAGTCTGAAATCCCACATGTTGACCAAATCGTACGTTCAATTTTGCTAAAATACTAAATTATACGGTCTGTCATGGCTAATTCAAATTGGCTAAATCGCACCTATATTTCACGATGCAGTTTGGACAGTTTCCACGGTTTGAGTTTTGAGCTTTGTTAGTTATGAGCTTAAGTTTTGACCTTCATTTTTTAAGCTTCTTTTTTTTTTTTTTAATAAACATATCACTTTTTTAAACAAAAATATATATATATATATATATCACATCTTTTAATCTTAACAAGAGTAACAAGAGTAACTCTAAAATCTAAAAATCAAACCAAAAATTATTGAAAACCATCTAAAATATAAATCATAAAATGTTACAATCAAATCAAAGTATCACATTAAATTTAAAATTTAAGTTACAACCAAGTCGAAATCGAATGTGTAAAATATCTTAAAATAAAAAACAAACATCTAACAAATCATAAGTCTAAGAATAACTTAATAGTAAAACAAGTTACAAAACTAAAAAAAACTTCAAACTTTGTCACACTTCAACGCTACAAAAAATAAAAAGTGTTAGACACAAATATTACACCTCAATATCTATTGTAAAGAATTTATATATATATGTAAGAAAAATATGATATGATTAGGAATTACTATCAAACCTAATAAGGTTTAAAGGACAACTCATTAATGACAA
>JXTB01000545.1:216772-263894 GCA_002914805.1 Parasponia andersonii | reverse complement strand
TTTTTTAATTAAAAAAACCATACTTTTAAGGCTTTATATTCTTTAGTTTTTGTTTGCTTCAATACACCGGTAAATGGCCTTGAAAGCTCAGTTCTATCAAGTAATAGTATTGCCCTGTAATTCTCTCATTTTATCTTTTTTTTTTCCAATTTATTATTGTAGTGTTGTACTTATTTGTGGGAGGAAGTGAGACTAAAAATCTATGTCTATGTAGTTAATTTCTTTGTAAAAATGCTTTAGACAAGGAATCTATGCCACGTGAAAGTTTTTGAAATCATATCATTAGATTGATCTGATGCATTAGCTTAATAAAAAAAGTTGCGTGTCCTAAGATGGTACGTAGTTTGTTTTTGGAAATATTTTTTTAATTATTTCTCTCAAAAAAGATGGGGAGTAGGGTGAAGAGCGTCAGGGCCCCGCCCAGCTCCAAAATTCAAGGACTATTAGGCCAATTTATTTTGAATAATACTTTTCGTTGGTTAGGGTTTCCCCTTTTTTTTTTTTTTGAGTAACTATACTAAAGAGTTTATTTCATGTTTGGCATCAGGATTTACGTAGAACGTCTCGATAAGCTTTTTGAGTTGTTTATATTTTGATCTTTGAGTTGTTTTTTAAAAATAGTTTATTGCTATAGTATCTATATTAGAGGAGAAAGAATAGTGGGAAAGCTAGAAAATGGTATATTCTAGCAAGAACAGAGTGAGTTTTTTTAATATATGCAAACCATAAGTCGCTAATGGAAGTATATATACCATTAACTTTCGTCCTGCGTAGAGTGAAATATTATCGTGGGTTAATTTACTATTTCACAAACGTTGGGAGAAAATGTTCTACTATGAAACATTTATGGGTTGTCTTGACATATGCGACGAGGCAATGGATCCTTTTCTTGACTTTTTCTTCGTTGAAGTGTTATTGTAATAGATATTTTACTCATTGAAGATTAAGAATATTATAAGTTTCAAAAATTTGTATTTTTCAATTCCTCAATAGTTTATGTTATTTTATTGATGATTTTGTTTTTTTTTTTTTTTAAGTAATTGTGAGATTTGGGCCTCGAGACTTAGTTGAGACACAAATCTGCTAGTTTCAACTTTTCTAGTTTTCCATTACTCGTGCTACTTATGTTCCTAGGCAATCAAACTTTTTTAACTGTGGAGTATTTATTCATAATAAATCATGAATCATAAGCAATCATAGTCAATTACATGGCTAGTAGAGGATTGTAAATGGGACGGGGCAGAGTGGGATGGGCTTGCCCCGCCCCGATTTTGTCTCTGAATTAACTATATAGTTCAATTAATCTTTAAACTTATATTCAAATAACAATTTAGCCCAAATCACTAATGTGTTAAATTTTAGACGAAATTCTCAATTATATATCATACGTGCTCTGTTAGAAAATATAAAATTAAAAAACAGAAACTATAAAAAGAAATAAAAATTTTACTTTTTAGCTCTCTCATCACCTTTTTTTGTTTTGGGTCGCTTGATAGCTATCTCATCACTTTGACACCTTCATTTTCTTTTTCTATGTCCCTTAATTTTCTATTGAAAATTAAATTAGGTGCTTCTATTCTTCAAATGCTAAACAAAAAAATTGTGTAATTTATGAATTTTGACTTGAAGTAATACCATCCAAATTTTAACAATTACAGTGAATACAAAGATTAATGAGGCAATTTATTTAATTCAAAAACCATCCACAACCACATTCCAAAAAGTTGAGGAAGACAGAGTGGTCAAACTCCAAAGCATTTTGCTAGTGGTGAGTGAGAAATGGCAGCAGTTTCATCATGTTAGATTTTTGGGCGTCTTACTAGATTCTCCCATTCTTAACTCCTTACAAACAAAACAAAAGAAAAAGCTTAAAATAAAGCTCTCAACTTTTTACAAACTCATCGATCAAACAATCCAGATTCCAGCAGTAGACCCTCTCATACTCCCAATGGCACTTCTCATCATCTTCTTCATCGCTCTAACTACAGGTACACGCAACCCCCACTCTCCTTCTCACAATGATTTTCCATGTTTGTTTCCTCAGAAAATGCGTCGAGAAAATGAGATTGAAAATCCTCCAATTTAAGGTTGATATTCATTTGACTTTGAACTTGTATTTCAGGTCTGCTCGAACTGGTAGTGAGTGAAGATGGGTTTTGCTCTGCGCCTCCCTCTATTATCAGCCCACCTTCCCACTCCAATTATTTGTATTGGAAGGTCACCAATCCCACACTTTCTCCTTCTCATCTCCAAGGTCATTAGTAACCAATAATTTATTATTATTATTATTTTTATTATTTTTAGGATCCCATATGGGCAATGATTTTATGGGTATATCCCAAAATGTGAAAAAAGCACAGAGAGAAAAAGCCATTTGACATTTTTCATGATATATCAAATTGTGAAATATTCTCACTGATGTTTCTATGAGTGAAAAATGATTAACATCCATTTATTGAGGGTTATTTTCAGATTCTCTAGTGCTGATAAAGTATTTATATTAGACTACATGTGTGTAGCAAAAGGATGAGTAGTAAGTTGCAATCAACAATCAAATAGAAGTTGATTGTTGTACAATTTGGTCTTATAATCTGTGTTTATTTAGAAGACAAAAGATGAGTGTATGGTGACCCTTGATTGTTCTATTTTTAATTGCAATGATGCTGAAAAGAAATTAAATCTTTGAATTCTGTTGGTGTCTGTGTTTGGCAGACTTGCCAGGTTTCACGCGCAGTGTTTACAAAAGAGACCATGCTTTAATAACACCTGAAAGTCACGTCTTCAGCGCTTTACCTGACTGGTATATTTAACTCTATAATGCGAAGTGTTGTTAGGATGCAATGATTTCGTTTTTGTTCGTTCATCCAGTAATCAGAATCGTTTCTCACAGGACAAATACATTAGCAGCCTACTTGATTACGCCGGCAATAGGCTCACACTTTGTGATGTACCTTGCAAAGATGCAAGGTTTGGTGAACATTTGCGAGTTTACTGTCAGTATATTGTATTGCATTCATGTTGTATGCAAAATTTTATTTTGTTGGTTATTGATACCTGCTTTTATCTTTGCAGGAAATTCACAATCTGGACTCCCTGATCATGATGTTGAGAGGTGTGATGTTTCTCTCTTTTTCCTTGTCGTTTTATTTTTCTTCCATGTCATAATGCTACTCCTGTTTTGTGGAGAATTCCACTGGGATTGATAACCTTTGTTTCTATTTCCTGTTGTGCATGTTTATCCCACTAGGTTCGTATTTGTGGTTCAGGGTTCTGTGACACTGACTAATGTTTCTGGCGTTAGACACAAACTTGAGGTAAGAGCTTGATTTAATTTAAATTTTTTCTATGAGCGCTTATTTTGATAAATCACCTGTCTCTTTATTTAGAACATTTTTGCATCTATATTTTCTTTTGCATGCTAATTTTCTGATTTGTCACCAAATACTTCAGGGGAATCGATCACCTTAAATCTTCATCATGGTCGTGGTTGTGATATATATATATATATGTGTGTGTGTGTGTGTGTGTGTGTGTGTGTGAATATATATTATGCTTAGCAGTTCTCGTTTTAACCATCTTCAACCTCTCCAAGGATCTGAATAATTACCAGTCGCGGTTGTACTGGTGCCAAACTTTTTTATTCAAAAGAAAATGAAAGAAAGACGTGGTTTAAGTTTCAAAGGATTCGTCAATAAATTTATCTCTGTTTCTTATTAAAAAAAAAGTTCCAAACGATTTGCTACAGTTTATGATGTCCTGTGTTCCCTTCATAACTATTTTTGCAATGAAAGCTTGAACCTAATTACAAGGATTGTTGGTACAAGTATATACCAGATGGCACTCTGCTATAAATCTTTTAATTCTATGAGAGAAAGAAAGATTTGCAAAGTACATCAGATGGCACTCTGCTATAAATCTTTTAATTCTATGAGAGAAAGAAAGATTTGCAAAGTACATTAGATCTATATTATTTGGTTGAAGATGGCACTCTGCTATAAATCTTTTAATTCTATGAGAGAAAGAAAGATTTGCAAAGTGCATTAGATCTATATTATTTGGTTGAACTATTTGTTTGCTTCAAGCACAAACTTGATATTTAAAGTATTTATTGTTGGGATGACTATTGAGGTTTTAATTTATCAGCATGGTGTGACACTTTAATGTATTGTCAACAAATGTTAAATAGACTTTTTTTGTTGTTCATGTATGAAATACAGGTGGATTCATATGCCTATCTACCTCCTAAGTTTGAACATTCAATCAAGTCTGAAGCATCTGCAACTCTTGTGGTATTTGAGAGAAGGTTTGTTTGCTACATTATGAATTCGTGATTGATGAATGAATTCATCAATTTAAATGTTGTGCCATCTTCATGGCTTACAGTCTCATGAACATTTATTTTTGATATCACCACATATTAAAGCCGGTAATCTCTGTTTTTTTTTCTATTATTTTTATTTTTATTTTTTATGTGATGGTTAAGTTTTTGCATCTGTTTTTACATTTACTCACTTTTCAAATAGTCATGATAGTACTCTCTCAAGTGCCTTGTATACTCTGTTCCATTTAGACATGCTTCTTTGGAGAATCATTTTACTGAGCAGATTGTAGGTTCAACAGATCAGCAGCCGCTGCTTGAAACTCCAGGAGAGGTAAGTACTGTATTTATTTGATATCTATATCTATATTCTTATATCTTCAGTTTAAAATAAGTGCGAAAAAGTTTAAATGGACAACTTAGTTTTGGAGTCTTGGAATCAATTCTTGAGACAAAGTACGATGAGAATTTCCACCTAATGTTTGTCAGGTTTTCTTGGAAATTATATTGTGCTGAGTTAATAGAAAGTGTGCTGTTTTTGTTGATATATATATTGTTAGTCTTAGATATTAGTCGTAATTTGTTAGAGTTTTTGTCAGATTTGCACTTCGATGTTAGATTGAGAGCTTATAGGCTTATGATTCACTTTTCTTTACCCATTGTCAGATCTTTGAGCTCAGAAAGCTTCTGCCAACATCTTTACCTTATGACTTCAATGTCCATGTAAATCCTCGTAGCCTTTCAGTTTCAAAATTCTTTTTTGTGGTTGTGTCATTTTACCTTCTTGGACCCTTGCCTTTGCAGATTATGGATTTTCAGCCTGGGGAGTATCTTAATGTTAAAGTACTCTCTCTCTCTCTCTCTCTCCATATATATATATATATATATGTGTATCTGTATCTATCTTATCAGGTTGAATCTTGTCTATTGAGTTGCATGACAATAATACTGCAACTTTGATTGTGTTAAAGTTTTGGTATATAACTGGAAATATCTGTAGGTGAGTATACAAGTTCCTAAAGTGTTGATTATGACTCTTTATAAAAGAAATTAGTCAGCTTAATATTCCAATCAGATTTGCTTTCTTTTACAAAATTTTTTTGCTAAATAATTAGTTATTGCGCTGTTTTGTACCTTATTAGTACAGTTTGGCCTCATTAAGACTGTTTTCAAAATTTGGAAAAAGGAAAAAGAACCTAATAGGTCAGGATTTGTATGGAACTACTTTGTTATATAGATCTCTGGCTTCTTGAGGGTACTCTCTTCTCCTGCCAAATATCTGGTGGTTTATAACATAATCTGGATGTTTTATTTGTATCTTCAGGAGGTCCATTATAATCAGCATGGTTTGTTGCTTTTGGAGGGACAGGGCATTTACCGCTTGGGTGATAGCTGGTAAGAATTTAATTTAAGAGGGCTGCTACTGTCAAGTGCGATTGGCGCATCATAGCATTCTGTTGAGATGGGACCCACATAAGCCCATTATGGGCCCTGCCTAATAGAGGGTTGTGATGTGTTCGGGCGTTTGATACTAGCCCAACTCTTATTTTGAAGTAGAAACTTAAGGTTTGCATACATATTTTACACCTGTTATTTCAAGAAATTTCTCCTTTGTATTGAGTTGAGAGTTGTTTATTCATACTCTTGTTAATATTGTAAAATGAAGTAAGTGGTGTGTACTGGCAGCAGCAGGACTTCATTTCATGGCAGAGTTTTGTTTTGGTTTCATGTTATCATCTTTTACCTTATGCCAGCATTCTGTCTGCTGTTCTTGACTTCGTAATTGACTTTCACATTGGTCAAATCTGTTCTCATTCGATTCTTTCTTGACTATACCGTAAACAGGTATCCTGTTCAATCAGGTGATGCAATTTGGATGGCACCATTTGTTCCACAATGGTAAGAAATATATAAATCTTGTCTTCATGAGATGCACAAGGTCCTTTTCCCCCTCTTATTTTTGTCCTCGGAAAAAATGTAGTCTTTTATTAAATTTTTGGAAATATTTTTTCCTGTATTTCTTTAGTACAGATATCAGATCCATATCATACTCTGCAACCTTTTTCAGGTATGCTGCACTGGGTAAAACACGGACTCGATATTTGCTGTATAAAGATGTAAATAGGAATCCATTGTAGCCACGTTTAAGGTCTGTAACAGCGATTTGGGATAAGCTACATGCATCATTGCCTCAGCAAGTGACATTAATGGCTTATAACATGTATTCTGATGTTCCAGATGACCTTTTATATCATACATGCATGTGACTTCTTAATGTATTCTAGTGGCACTTGCAACTTACATTTTTTTTTTGTTATTTACTTTTTTTTTCCCCACATAATCTTATCATAGACATTATAAATCATTATCACAAAAAAGGGGGAAAAAAAGAAGAAAGGAAGGAGATATCTCTTACTCTTGAATTTTGCTCGACTTTGCTTTGATGAATTTCATAGCTTATTGATGTACAGTAATATATATTAATCAAACGAAATTATTAAGGATTTGTTCGACAAAGTTTCTGCTTTATGTTTTATTATTTATTTCTTTTTTGTTTTTTTTTTTATTAAAAGTGAAATGAATGGAGGGGTATCTCTCAAATAACATATTGACATCTTTACTCTTCGTTTTAGTTTTAAAAACAAAAAAATATAAATATTGCCAAGCAAATCCTCATGCTCTTTGTGATTAGAACGATTAGGTAAAACAGGGAAAGGCCCTTGACACTAGGAAAATAAAAATCAAGGAATCAGGAGCTGATGCTAAACCAAAATATTTTTAAAGCTATTCCCTATTGTTGCTAGTTTTTGTTGAAATTGAATCAGTTGCTGTCAAGGCACTGAGGAACATTCCACTAGTTACAGAAACAAGAGGCAATGGTTTGTATGGATTAAATTTGATAATGTAATGGCTTGTCCTTTTGAGTAACAAAGTAGAGAATTTTAGAATCTCTTTTCAACATAACCTTTGAGTTAAATTATCAACATTATCATCAAACGCTTGTTTATTGTTTACACTTTTCTTTCCCTGACTATCATCACTTGCTGCCTAATAACAAATATCTTGGTGGGCATACGGATAATTGAGCATATGGTTGATGTACCTCCACGTGGCACATGATGGACCACCTAGGATGAATCATTCTTGGGACCCACACACATATATATTATATATTTTTTTGTGATGACATAGAGCACCAATATTTATCAAACCCACCACTACCACCACCACTACCACCACCGGCCCATTTCCCCCCTCCACCACTCCTTTCCCCAGGTAGTTTCCCCTTACAGCTTTGGTGGGATGCTCTCCATATCAACCTTGCCCAAAAGGGAATATTATGATAAATTTCATCTGCCTTTTCTACAAGAAAGGATTTTATCTTTTTCTTTCTTTTTTGAGCTGCTTTCTCTAAAGCTATCATTAGTGGCATTAATTTTGCCACAAAAATTCCCCTTCCTTTCTAAAGGTTTCTTCTTGGTCATCAAATTCTCTTGCAAGTGCAATGACTCCTTTTTTGATTAACTCCTCTGACTAAAATATTAGTAAGAAATTATATTTATTAAGGTAGGATGTACATTCAAGTATACATAACTACTTACGGCTAATAAATCTTTTGAATTATAGCATATATAATTACCTATGAGCAAGACCTCAATTTTCACTTTAGAAAGGTGCTATCTTTTTGCATTTGAAAAAGAATTTTTTTTTGACATATGATGATGTAAGCGTTATTATCTTTATTGAAAAAAAAAATATAAAAAGGATCCTATTATAAGTGAACTTAATTTAAAACAGTTGCACTTTTCTTATCTTGAGATTTTGAACTTTGGATTAATCCAGTAGTTAATGCATTTCAAATTTTGTGTTCTAAGCTAGGGAATGATATAACACACTGCCTTCTTTCTTTGTAATATGGGTGAATTTTCAACGAGTATATTTGTTTTTGCTCATGAGTAAATTTGTCTAATTTAGAAAGAAACCTACGATAACAAATCATCTCATTAATTATATTAATTTTCAATTCTTTTTTATTTATTTTCTATTTAAAAATTCAATTTAAAGTTTAATTTTTTAATTACTTTTAATTTAAAACTATATGTAATTATATCTTCAGTATTTTATAAAATTTCTTTTTTACTGTACAAAAAGTAAAATCTAAGATAGTATAATTTTCATATTATGAATAAGTTGATTTCTTAAATAACAAAAAATGAATAAAGTAACTACATTAAAAAAAATTGTTTGAAAAAACAATTATGCGTGAAATAGCTTAAACTTTGTACTTCTTTTGTTGTTGTTGTTTTTTTTTTTTTTTTTTTTAGCAAACAAGATAGTTGAGAGTTATTTAGAATTATAAAGTATTTTTTACTAATTTTATTTTCTTATAAAAACGAAAATAATAAAATTGACCAACTCATCAGGTTACTCATCTTTTTTATTTTAAATAATTTTCTATATTTATATATGTATTAATTATAATAATTTTTTTAGTAAATGACCCAAATTGGAGTGCCCATCTATAGCGTAAAAACAAAAACTATATTGAAACATCACTCTTTTATATATATATATATATATGGGCCCAGTAGGTATTTTTTTTTTTTACCTATACATAGGTATCAATTTGGCCAATGAAAATTTAGCATGTATATTTTTTTATTGTAAAAAATAAGAGAGAGAAAGAGCATTAATGATACACATCTTTTTATGTACTTTATTATAGCCATTGGATCACCATTAGATGATGATCCAACGGCTAAAGAAAAAATACCTACTCATAGGTAAAGAAAAAAAATACCTATTGGATTGACAACCTATATATATATATATATATATTATTTATACCGGAGAGTTTTCAATGAGTATTTTATTTTTCCTCCATGGGTGAAATTTTTTGATCAATATAAAAGTGACTTACACTAGTAGGTTAATTATACATAATTCCATTTCAATTCTAATTCTTGTAAAGAAACTTAGTTTAAGTAAGTGTGACATGAGATAAAAAGATACCACTTTAGTTTATTTCAAATTACCTTTTTTTTCTTCTTCTTTTTTCTTCTTAGGTTTTTATTTTATTTGAATTAGTACGAATGAAATGTTTTATAGAATTTAATTATTATTATTATTTTGTTTGAATAAGTATAGTATGTTATTTTATTAGTTGTTTAAATTTTGGAATGCCTATAATATAATTTAATTTTGCATAGAATTTAATTCCAGAAAAATTAAAAATGCATTCTACACGAAACCAAAAACATTATTAGTACTTACATACATAAAAATAACCCATGTTAGAAGTAATTAAATTGAAAATTCAGTGACTACCATGATCGATGCCTTTGCATTTTTTTTTCTTTTAGGGACGATGGCATTTACCTTTAGTCAACTAACTATTTGTGAATGGTAGATTGATAACTTAACATTATAGTATTAGGAATCGGAACAAATTTCCAACCCCTCTTTCTAGAAATTGACTTCTCTTAAAATAAGAAAATTCCCGATTTCATGATCGCAACCACAACAATTAAATTCTAGACGTGCAAGTCTAATTAGTAAAAATACTATAAAGGTGGTATTAAAACTTTGGATAAAAATGGGATCCTTATTATTATCCTAAATATAGAGAATCAATTATACATATAGCTAGTTTCTTTTCTTTTTTTGAATTTTTTTAGTTTTTAGAAATTGGGTAATACTTATCTTTTCAATATATATATATATATATATATATATATATATATATATAAAATACTTTATTATATGTTAAAAAAGATTTTTCTTTGGAAATGTGCAATGAAAATCGATTAAGGAGCATAAAATTAAGATCACCTATTCATCAAGTGGATAAGGTAATTAACCTTGTAAAATGCTTTGATATCCATTCAACTTATGACCAATAACCTAGTCGATAATGATGGATATATTGCTTGCTTAGAAAAAGATAAAGATTCCAGATGATGGGAATATGTCCAATGTGACAACTTAATACTAGAAAAGAAAATTATTCAAAAAAAATATTATAGAAAAGAAAACGATAAATTAATATATAAACCATCCCATTAGTCAATTGGATTGTAAAAGGCCCTAAAAATATTACAAACAATTCCATAAGATGATAAGAGGGTGAAATGCAGGGCATAAGGTATTTAATTATTACTGCATGTCATACTCAGTGGACAGACTATTTGCCTCCGACTAATAACAAATTGGATTTAAGAATAAGCAGCCTTTGATCGTTAATTGGATTTAAGCATAAGCAGCCTTTGATCGACATGTACATAGTGAACAATTTTCCATATAAAATATTAATAAATTCATTTATATATAAGGTGTTTTTCGAGGGGTATCCTAACATTTATCCATTGCGGATGCTTTGATTTACATCGTTTAATTATGATTAAAGAACTATAATGAACTAAGTATTTAAACAGTTTTTGACCGACATGTACATAGTGAACAATTTTTCATATGAAATATTAGTACATTTACATATATAGGTTGCTTCTTCAATTAACTAAATATACAAGATCAGAGTAACAACTTATTTGTACTCACTGAGTTGGATTTTTTTAATTTTAATTTTATTAATGGATTTTTAATACTTTAATTCCCATAACTGATTAATTAATTTTGCATTAGATAATTAAATTAAATATAAATTTAATTCATATTTAAGCTAGATTAAAAGTTAACGGGAACACATTCTAGTTGAATATTAATTATTAGTCAAAACATTTGCTCTCGAAAATTAAATAGACATAATGTTTTTTCTAGAAAAACAAATATGTTATTGAAAAAAGAAAAAAACAAATCTTTACAACAACACATCTTATTAGAAGAAAAATTTCTCTAACTAGATAAAACTTATTATCCTCCACTCCTAAAATAAATTTAGCTAAATCATGTGCACTTTATTAGGTAAATATGGTCGGTTAACCACAATCTCATCATGAAAAAGTAAAAATAAATAAAATTCACTCAATAACCAGATAAGCTCATCTTTCTCTCCTAAAACAAATTTAACTAAATTATGTCTACTTCATTAGGTACATATGGCTGGTTAATCAAAAATAAAAGTAGACAATACGTATTCAACTATAATTGATCAAACATTACATGGAAGACTAAGCCATAAACGAGAGATTGAATTATTATCGTTAATACATCTCACTCTATACATAGGTTCGAGATTTTAGGCCAACATATTTCTTCAACTCTTTCAGAAACATCGTCCACCATCCAAGTCGCCCTCTTTTAATTAATGATAAAGGTCTTCCACAGAGATCAATACAAACCGATATAGATTTTTTTTTTTTTTTAAAGATATTCACATCAAAGTAAAAGTTCTTTGATTTGGTTGGCCCTAGAACTTATGCAGCTTAAAGTTATATTTATTTCTGAGTGAAGATATTTTGGTAACAACTGATCTTATAATATATATATATATATATANATATAGTAGGCTTGGTATATGCCCTTGGCACATGTGGCATTAGCATAAAATGGCAAAATATCATTCTAAGTTTACCGAAGTGCTATAAAATCTAGCATTGCGTACAAATTATACCTAAGAACCAAAGCTACACAACATAAGTATCACGAAGGCAAAAAAAAAAAAAGAAAAAGAAAAAGAACTAAAACTGAGCATTATAATAGAAAATAAATATAGTAAAA
This sequence comes from Parasponia andersonii, assembly GCA_002914805.1. Taxonomy (NCBI): domain Eukaryota; kingdom Viridiplantae; phylum Streptophyta; class Magnoliopsida; order Rosales; family Cannabaceae; genus Trema; species Trema andersonii. The sequence goes on along the minus strand of JXTB01000545.1, from coordinate 251,899 downwards.
GCACATAGTGGAATTCCAATTCGTCAAGAATACTATATTATAAATAACAAAAAAGACAACGAATTTCTTATTTTTTTTCTCCCCCGAAGAAATTATGAACATTATAGCTTGTAGATATATTCTTAAAATCTCAACTTAATGAATATATCTACAGAAGGAAGAAACGTATTTACTAGTGGATCGAAGTAGAGAGGAGTAAATTTTGGAGATGAGTTGAAACCTGTATATGTTTCTTTAGAACCGAAAGGGTTAAAGAGAGGCTAGGTAAGAGAGATACGTATTAGGTGTGAAACGGTGCCGAAAGCGTCGTATTTTTTTTTTCACCGTTAAATAAAAATAACATGGATGACTAACATAAAAATAGAGGAGCCAAGTAAAAGTAAGAGGATAAAAAAATAGAACAATGTTAAAGACACTAATATCTTAAACAAAAAAAATTTACACCACATAAAAGAGATTCATTTCAACTTTTTATTTTTTAAAAATAGAACCACAACATTCAAAATTATATAATTAAAAATAATATCAGGTCATTAAGTTTTCGATATCCTAATTTTTACTTATAAAGTAAAAAGGTAAGCAAGAGTAATTGGACCGTGAATTCTGGCAATAAAATAAAATAATGGAAGCCAAAAAGTGAAGCCGCTGAAAATGGCAAGCAGGCTGCAGGATATCTGCTTTTATTATATATGTATCAATATCGATATGGATATTGAACTGTGAAATAAGAGTTTTAGTTTTTGTAATTAAGAGTATATTATGCTAATTTCATCTCAATATATACTACTGATGATCATCTGTGATTAAATTTTAATTTTAGTTGTGTTTAGAAAATCGCCATTAAAAATTCACGTTTTTCTTAATAGTCATATTGTCATAATTCAGTCTTAGTGGAGTGAAAAAAATCCTTTAATATCCCATACATTACATGTATATGTACATTTGTCAAATTGACTTTATATTCAAATCTTCCAAGGCCGAATTTCATATATAATATATTGTCGTGCAATCTCTAATTAAGAAAAATCGCACTTCGCATTAGTTGACAGATCAAACAGAAATGGAAAGCTTGACCCCACGACAGTTCTGCTCGCATGTTGGATATGTAATATGCGATCTAATAGCATAAAGTATCTTAGATGAATCTTCAACAAATTAGCCAACTACACTTTCAGGCAAATCAACTTAGAGACACGTGACTAGTGAGGAATAAGGCCAAATGGTCAATATTGCTAGATAATTACTCTTTCTTGTATAGTTATCCAAAATTATAATTACTATTCATGTACTCTTTCCCATTCACAAAATTATGAACATCTTTACACATATAAATATGAATTAGTCTCGTAATTTATACACGTTGATGGAGGTTTTATCAACAATAAATTTATAAATTATTAAGAGATGTGGCTAGTGTAAATTGAACAGATAATCAAAGCAAATAAGGAGAGGAGATTTTATAGTGGTTCGGCCCCGAAAAAGATGAGCCTACGTCCACTGTTTTCTCACTAATTTTGTGAAGAATTACAAGCACTCAAGGTTACAATACTCAAAAGCGATTGGTGAATACTAAGGACTTAGACTACCCAAACTCGAATTTGCTCTGATTTCTATTCTCTATGACTTGTTTCTGCTTAGAGCTTGATTGATTTTTTATCGGATCATAGAGTCCCCTTTATATAGATTGTAGAGACCTTATGTCCCAAGGTTCCTTATATCTCTAGGATCCTAATTGTATAAACGGGTAACTATACAATTGGGTAACATAAAACTGGATAATTATCCAATTGAGTAATTGGATAATTACTCAAAACGGACAACTAGTTAATCGAAAATAGGAATCTTCAGTTTCCCTTTCCTTGTAGGTTTCTTCCGTAATAAGTCTCCCTCTTCTTGTAGTCTTCCTTTATGACATTTACCTTTTTCCTTCTCCTTATAGGTTTCCTGTTTGTTAAGGCAAACTATACGGAGAAGATCGCACAAAACCTGCAGAAGCGGTCGCATATAACCAAGACGAGAGAGGTCGCATACATCATCCTGGAGAGGTCGCATACATCATTCTTAGAGGAGGTCGCACATATCCTTCACAGAGGAGGTCGCACATATCCTTCTTAGAGGAGGTCGCATATATCACTTATGCAACCTTAGGATTTTTTAGACCGCACAACAATACACATAACTCTATTACAAGTACAACTATGCGTTATGCCAAATTCTTCTCTTAGAACTCTGATCTTGAAACTCTGAATTTCTATTGTAATTTTTCTCAAAATGAAACAATCGTTTCCATTGTAATTTTTCTCAAAGTGAAACAATCGTGGACGTAGGCCATTTTTTTGAGACTAAACTACGTAAAACTCTTTATGTTGTTTACTATTTACTACTTTTTACACAATTTATTCATAATCTTTGATCATAATCTTTGATCGCAATTATCTTGTTGATAAATCCTTTGTTAATATATATATATATATCAAAACCATTATAAAGTTTAGCGATTTCAAAGAAAAAAAAGGAAAAAACTCATCATTTTATTAAAGCAAATATGTTTTTCTATCTAATCTCACTAAATTCGTATATATAATTGGAATCGTGGTAGAAAAATACGTCTTTACCCTATTTTGGCAACCACATGTATAGTCGATAGTTGAAAGGAGGATTCCCTAAATGGCTCGTTTAAATGTCAACCATCTTGATTCTTGAACAATTAATGATCTTCAACCATTGACAATTCAAACTATAATAGTTTTCAAGCACACTTTTTTTTTTCCGAATTATGTTTATTCTATTTTAAAAGATGAAGATATTTTTTTAAGAATCTAATTTGACCTTATAAATAGACTCGGTGAGATTTGATAGAAAACCGCATATCACTTTTTTTTTTCTTTTTTATGTGTTAAGCATTGTGGGTTCTTATTTTGATAATTATCTCTTACTTTTTTTTTTTGTATCAAATCAAACTTATTAATTGTTGACTGTAACTTGTACTTTGCTTATGAGGCCGTTGGCATTCTCGTTGGTGACATAATTTAGGGAAATTAAGTGGAATATGAGTATTTTGCCTCTATTTTATATTTTTAGGAGTGTTTCTCAGAAGTACATTTCTAGGAGTCTCAAAAAAGCCAAAAGACTAAAATACCCCGAGGAGAATAAGACAGACATAAATTTTGTTACTAGCAGTCATAAATGAGGATTGCATGACATAAAATTATGACTGTCATAAATTATGTGACTGTTAGTATCATATTTATGACTACTAATAGAGAAAATATCGTGGTTTTTCTTGTAAAATTAGATTTGTATTAGAAAAAGATTACTAAGTCATTGTTGGCCAATAAAGAATACTTATCGTCCTTTTATAAAGTTGACAAAAATTTTATGACTAGGAGTCATAAATCACGATAATATATCAAAGTTATAAATTATGAAAACATAATTTCACAATATTTGAAACGATATAAAATATATTATGACATTTTTTTATCTGTAATTTTTCTTTTATAGTACTACGTTTTAAAAGGAAAATTACAGAAATAAAAAAAATGCTTTGTTTATAATAAGATAAAAATCCATGTAGATGTTGACAAAATTTTTTTCCCAAAGTGATCGAAATCTAGGATATCGAACCCCAATATGACGCGTGCGTATATGTAAAGTATGTCTGTGGACCACTCTTAATTTATACATAAAAATACTTTCCAAATATTCTCCAGCTATCTATGGATGCTTTTCATATCTACGAGGAGAAAAATCTATGACTTGGAGGGGATGATGGGGAGATGATGATGATGTATCCACCATATTTTTAATGATTTTCATTTTTGAGATACTCCTCTTAAAAATAATAAGACATAAATTGCCTCCAATGGATGCTAAGCCTGAAATATTGTATTATTTGATTCATATTTATGAGAAAATAACTTTCTTTTTAATTAGAAAAATTATCACTAAAATACTCGGTTTTAAAAAAATATGAATTTTTTTTTGTTTTTGAAAATTCAAAATAAGTATATTTTATTTAACGAAAATTATTACTAAGATACTCCTTATTTAAAAAAATGTGAAAAAAATTCCTTTAATTATTGAAAATTCAGAATAAATATATTCTATTTTAATTATCATATAATTTGTTATATCTGACCAGTTAAAAGCTACAAAAAAAATTAGTAAAATTAACGTTTTACCCTATATATATATATATTTGAAAGAATATCCCTTATTATATTAGACACACACCATACTTAAAAAAATGAAGGAATAGAGAATACATATGGTTTAAAAAAATCTTCCCTCCATAGTTGCAGCTCTAAAAAAAAAAAAATCTAAAATTTTTAGAATTTTTTGTCACTTTCGAAATTTTTGAAAATTTTAGATTTTTTTTTAAAGATTTGTGCCACAATAGTAGAGAAAAGAGTTTTTTTTTTTTTTAAAGAGGTTTTAGATGTATTCTCTCTCCCTTCATTTTCAAATATGGTGTGTATCTTAAAATAATATAATATGGGTAAAATATTAATTTTACTAATTTTTTTTGAAGCCTTTGACTAGTCAAAAATAGTAAATGATATGATAATTCAATAGAAGATATTTATTTTGAATTTTTAATAATACGAGGATTTTTTTGCACTTTTTTTTTAAAACAGAGGATATTTTAATGATAATTTTTGTTAAATAAAATATACTTATTTTGAATTTCCAAAAACACAAGATCTTTTTCACACTTTTTTAACACAAAGGGTATTTAGTGATAATTTTCCTTTTAATTACTAGAAAAAGGATAAATATAGGAATAAAAAATTTTAAAAGTAGAATAGAAAAGAAGGCTATATATTGTACAAGATAATCTTCATATTGTGGTGTTTTTAGTGCAGCAGCACCATCACCCACTTGTGTAATATTAATACAATTTTACTTTATCTTAACTGTCATCAACCGCCACAAAATGATTCCTACATCAGCTTTTCTCCACTTTCATTAGAAGAAAAAGCTAAGTAAAGTAGATTTGGGCTGCTCTCTTTTTGAGTATATTGGATTCTTATTGGAGGAGCTAACTTACCCAAATTCTCACAAGCTTAAGATTATAATTTGCTTGATATGTATATCCGATTAGGGGTTGTGGACTTCAAATCCTATAGCTAAAATGCAAAGACATTGGCTGAAACTGATAGAGTTGTTTTTCCAATTAATGAATCTAGTACGGATAGAAACTATGCCAAGGCATATACCCTATAGAGCTAGCTATAAGGTATGACTAATTAACCTTAAAAACGCCTGTTAAGCTAGAGGGAATGCGCAGTTTGACATTTGTAAGAGAAAGAAAGTTGGCACATGAATGATATATATTCCATCAAGCATATGCTAAGATCGTTTACCAATCAATTGCATTTGCTATCTGATTTGATTCTTGATAGAATTTTGAATTACACAGTTTATAATAGGAAATATTCAATTAACAACTGAAAAGCTATCTAATTAATTCATAGTCTCTACTATACTAGGGTTGAAAATGAAACCCTACAAAACTTGCATTAATAAAGTGATCGTTAAAGCCTTGTTATAAGACATATTTTACAAGTGAAGAATGTGTATCTAATATGCATTAATAAAGTGAACGTTAAAGCCTTGTTATATGTGCTTAATTATATAGGAATGAATGAGTACATGAATACATATATATATATATATGTATATATATATATATATATATGTCCATGTGAAAATATATAGGATTTCCAAATCATGCATTACAACAATATATACATATAGCATGTGTTTTATGTATAGCTTAGTCGGTTCATATATAGCTTAATTTTCAACGCTAAGAGTACCGCTTTGGCAGCTTTGAATTTGGTATTTTTAAGTTGCATAGGATGCTAGGCATTAAAACGTTGCACAGGTTATCAAGAATGAAAGCATTAAAACAACACACACCCACATAAGGCACACACGCGTATACTTAATTAAGTTACACAAGCTGTGTAGAAAGATTTCACTAATAAAATAGTAGTGAACCATAAATTATTAATATTATTGTTCAAAGATCTCTCTCTTGGTAGCAGTATTTGACCAGAGTGCTCAAAACCACTCATTTGGCACCTCGAACAGAATTTTTCTAGCAAAGTTTTAAAAAATTATATATGTGGCTCCGTTATGTACTTGATCGTATCATTCTTCTTAGTTGATCAACTATATATAAAATGGTATAAATCAGGTTTTCGAAAAATTAACCAAAAACAAAACCGACAGGTAATATAGTGCACTAATACGTGTTTGGCTCCAAATTACTGCCAGAGGCCGTTTTCTGGAAGCAGGCCACACCATTAACTGTATCATGATCAGCTACACTATATTGTGTGATATATATTCTGTAGTTATTGAGGAATCAAGTCCAGTTATTCTTTGAGTGTTGAAGAATCTTTAGTAGTATTGCTTTTAACAAAGTAGTTTAGGATGCTTGTCACTTCTTTTCAAACTTTCAGAAGAGGAAATTCCAAAAGATTATTGGGTCAAAGTCCCCCCTACTTCACAATAAAAATATTAATGTACAACACTCGATTCTTCTTACAATAATAAAGCTCAGTACTGTTGTTCAAATGGCTTGCCCTTTTTCTTTTTCCACACAATTTTATTTGCATGCTTCCACAACAGAAGAACCCTTTTTGGGGGCTCTTGGGACTCTAAAAAAAGCAACCTGTTGCGTGTGACTATGATCTAATATAAGTCCATATAACTAAAAATATTTTTGCATTTAAAAAAAAAAGAAAAAGAATACTATATATATGTAGATATATGTGAGAAAGACACGTCAAGAAGGGGTATAATCGTCATTATAGGTACTTTTGAATAAAGCTAAGGAAACCCCATTTGGGTTCTCGTCATGATCAACACTTTAGTGAGAGAATCAAGCAATGTAGTCAGTTATCTCTCTCCAAATGCATATTTAAACCCTGCCCCCCCGGCCTCCAATTTACATATCCCCCTCATGGAAGCCAAAACACATTCTTTCACAACTATGGCTAGTGGTACTGCAGATATGCAAATTAGTACTACTAACACTGCTAACAATAGTAACATCTTCTTTCCTAATTATCTCAACTCCCTCTTCCAAACACCCCACAGACTTAGGAAGAGAATGCTAGCTACTTGGACTCCTGACCAAGAGCTGAACCAGGTCCGCCAAAGATCTGGGGCTGACATGAAAAGGAAGCTCAAATGGTATGACCTAATGGCCCTCGGCATAGGAGGAATGCTTGGCGTCGGAGTCTTTGTCACGACTGGCGAAGTCATCAAGGAACATTCTGGCCCTGCTGTCTTCATATCATATATTGTCGCCGGGATAGCAGCTCTTCTTTCTTCCTTGTGTTACACTGAGTTTTCCGTCCAAATCCCAGTTGCTGGTGGTGCTTTTAGTTATCTAAGATTGACTTTTGGTATGTGGTAATATATTGATATTCATGGTGGTACATCCTAGATCATATATCCTATATGGTCTAGCCGCTAGTATCTTTTTCAAATGTGATATTACTTCTCTAATTGAAGTCAATCTTCGTCTGTGTTTTATATTCTTAATCAACTTATTATGAATGTTGTAGGAGAATATATGGGGTATTTTGCCGGGGCAAATATACTCATGGAGTATGTTTTGTCAAACGCTGCTGTGGCAAGGACTTTCACCGAGTATCTGTCCAGTGCATTTGGAGAAAGCCCAGATGCTTGGAGAATAGGAGTAGGATTAATGAAGGGCTATAATAAGTTGGATTTCCCGGCTGTAGCTCTTATTCTCCTTCTAACTCTCTGCCTATGCCACAGGTTTTTTCTTTTGGTCTTGCTCATTCTATTAATTTTCTTAGTTGATTATTAATATCATTGATGTTCTTTGACCTTAATTTAGAAGATGTAATCTATTATCATCAAAATCTTTCAGTTGAAATATATTAGTGGCACTTATCTTCATTTTCCTTTATTAAGGGCTAGGTATATATGAAAATATCATTGTTCTTATATGTATTTATATTTATAATTTTTAGCATGTATAGAGCTACTATATATAGTAGATAATTAATAATATTTTATAGCATTATTGGGTTCATTAGTGGATCTTGAAAGTGACCGGTGTTTCTTTTTTCGGGGGATTTGGGCAGCACAAAGGAAAGTTCCATGTTGAACTTGGTCATGACCGTGTTTCATGTGGTTTTCTTTGGATTCATAATAATTGCTGGCTTCTACAATGGGAGTGTGGATAACTTGGTAACCCCTAATGGGTTAGCTCCTCATGGCATTAGACCCATTATAGATGGAGCAGCAATAGTCTACTTCGGCTACATAGGCTACGACTCAGCTTCAACCATGGCAGAAGAGATCCAAAACCCTTCAAAGAGCCTTCCAATTGGCATAGTCGGTTCAGTTGTCATTACCTCCGTACTTTATTGCCTTATGAGCTTGTCTTTGTGTCTAATGATTCCTTATCATAAGGTCAGTAGCTTAAACCAAACATATGTATATACATACATATAAATATATATATATTATATAATTGTTGTGTTATAATTAATTGTATGCTACAGAGTGCATAAATTTCCATATATAACATAGGAATTTTTGTATATTAATGTGTAGATTGAATTAAAAGCATCATTTTCAAAGGCTTTCCAAAGTATCGGATGGAAATGGGCTGGGAATGTTGTAGGGGCAGGAGCAAGCTTGGGAATTGTGGCTTCTCTTCTGGTGGCCATGTTAGGCCAAGCCAGGTATCTTTGTGTCATTGGAAGGGCTCGGTTGGTGCCGTCCTGGTTGGCCAAGGTGCACCCTTCAACAGGCACCCCTTTGAACGCCACGCTATTTTTGGGTAATTGATCTTTATTTTTAATTTTGATCAAATATTGGCTTAATTTGCTTAATTTTCTTTGACATATAACCTCAAAGTAGAGTACAGGAAAGCGGATTTATCTACAACATCTCAAAAACCAAATTTCTTATGTTTTTAATTGTCTGATGACCTAAGATTTTTGGGCAAAAGTGGAAAGGAAATTAATTATGTTATCTTTCAGAACAACAACTTGAAAGAACAAAATTCGCAAAGCCATGCAATTTTTCTAGCTAAGTTAAATTTAAACTATTTATACTTTTTACATTTTTTTTGGCGGAATTAGATAGTACTTTTAACGGTGCGTAGCACATTTGACTCCATATATGTATATACAGATTACGTACATATGTATAAATGTATACACACATTGAGTATGTGTTCTTATTGGGCTTACGAATCTGCCTTCCATTAATTTGGCTCAAATTAAGTACCAATATGTGCTTTCGTGAACTCTTTATCTTTAATACTTAATCTTCTAGCGACATCTACTGTGGAAGAAACTGAAGTCACCGTAATATATTTGTCATCTTTCTTCTCAATCCCATTTAATCAGAAATTGATAATTTCATGATAACAACTCAAACATATCAAATCACGCAAAAAGATATCTCTTAAATTTGCTTCACAAAAAAAAAAAAAAAGCAAACAACAAAACAACAAATCCCATGAACGATCTTTAAAGAAAAAAGAATGAAAGAAAAAGAGAAACCCAAACAGGAACTTCTATTAGTTTTTTTTGGCTAGAAAGGAACTTCTATTAGTTATGCTCAATTAATTAAAACTATATCAATACGTATACTTGAACAGTACTCGTAACAAATTTGATAAAAGTATATTAACATTTGACACTTCAAAAACATTAATATATATATATATATATATATATATATATGATAATTCTGTCAATGATTTATCTAGGACTTTGCACAGCATCAATAGCGCTATTCACCGACCTCAGCATAGTCCTCGAAATGATCTCTATTGGCACGCTGGTCGTATACTACCTCGTCGCCAACGCTCTCATTTACCGGCGATATGTCATCATCGGAAACAGCCCTCCCTCGCAAATCCTCCTCTTCCTCTTTCTTCTCTCCCTGAGTGCCATAGGATTTTCCTTGTCATGGAAATATAAGCACCACTGGTGGGGCCTATCCCTATTCGGTGGGTCCACACTCATCATAATAGCCCTATTCCAGTACATGAAGGTGCCTTGCCTGGCTCAGGCAGCTCACTCTCCCGCGGCTTGGTCAGTGCCCTACATGCCCTGGCCTCCTGCCTTGTCTATTTTCCTCAATGTCTTCCTCATGACCACTCTCAAGAAGTTGTCCTTCCAAAGGTTTGGGATATGGACAGTTCTCATAACTTTGTTCTATATGCTATATGGGGTCCACCAGACTTATCAAGCGGAGGAGACTGAGATGATCAGTGTTGATCATGATCGTGATCAAGTCGATGCCAACTCTTCGGTTCAGCAAACTAAGTTGGACAACATTCAAGTCATGTCTGTAATTAGTCAAGTTTGAGTCTCGTACTTGTCATGAAGTTTTTGATTATGTATTACTCCCCCAAGTTTACAACGTCCGAAAGCTTTCTTTTTCTTTTTTTTGGTCTTTAAGGTTTTTGGGATGATTGTGACAAATGTACATTAATTTATGGAGTTCCTATCTCAATGCAAAAGAGGAATTTCCATAAAAGAAAAGAAATACATAATAATTAGCACAACAAGAAAATGTGTGTCTCAATATTCATGAGAGAGAGAGATATGAGCATAAAGATATAGAGCATCTGTTTACTGTAACTTTTCCCCATTTTGCTTTATAGATTTTGTTAGATATTTGATGAGCCACGTTGATCAATGTATTATTATGTAAAGGGCTAGAAGCCAAGACCAGTAGACTCCTCTTGTGAGTGATCAAGATCATGATTAATCTAATATTCTTGAACCACATGATCAAGTAACGACGAGTATAATTTTTTTTTTTTAAAAAAAATAATGATGGACACTCAATTGTGTATCTCCTGATCCATGACGTATATACACATGTGTAAACCTATTGACGAGGGAGATCAGAGAGAGGAAGGGCCAAAGGTAAATGAGTTTCCATCCTTATTTTCTCTTTTAAACTGACATATATACGTATGTTCTCAGAAAAGTTTTTTTTTTTTTTTTTCCTTTCTAGGAGTGGAATTAACATGCGCAATTATATGTGCTTTATTCGTGTGTGAAAGCGGAGACGGCGGCAGATCATAGGTAATAATTAGAAATTTTACAATAAAAGGGATGTCATGTGGATTTTGCTTACACAATCTTATCAATCTTGACTGCCAAACAGCACTTTAATGGATTGCTGAGATCGTGTTTGCAGTGTTCACACGTAGAGATCTGCAATGTGCTCTTCAGTGGTTGAGAGGAGGCCATGAGATATGTATGCATGTATGTTTGACTTTGCAATTGCATATATATAGTCTTAACAAATATGATCCGTTGCAAGAAATCAAAAATATTCTTTTTTCCTATCACCTATATTATAGCAATTTGAAATCATATTATTCGGTCAGTGTGCTAAGAGTCTTCGTGATTTACGTAATCCCCTTTAAGAAAAAATTAAAGTAAATTTCTTACAAATCTATCAACTTTGTTACACAGTGGAGAATTTTTAGTTTGGTCTCTCGTGTGATCATGATAAGCGTCCGGTGATTGATAAGACGAATACTCTTTACCTTCCTAAGCTGGTGTTATTTTTGACACATCAACATTTAAATCAATTTTAATGCAATGCCTCTTATTCTAAACTTTGCTGAATTGTACACATAGCTAGTTATATATAGAATTGTCTGACACGTCGTGCTAATAGGGCCTCATCCGTGTCTTTTTGTCTAGCTTGTCAATCACAAACTAGTGCGTGTTATGTCGTGCTATGCCGGTTCAAAATCTGAAATCACTAGCCCAATTGATGTGCTCTATTAATTATCCCATGTCCTTATGTATCATATCCTATCAAGATTGTTTATGCCGTCTCTAAACGTGTTAGTCTATATTGTGCAGTCTAAAATCCTATGTCAGGTCGCATGAGTAAGATTAAGTGTGACCTCTTCCAAAAGAATTGTATGCGACCTCAACCGCATAAGTTACGTGCGACCTCTTCCGAATAGGTTAAATGCGACCAGAATGAAAAGAAGACTAGTCTACACTTCGTCAAACGGGTAACCTACAAAGAAAGGGAAACAAAAGTTTTTTTTTAAAGATCTTCTAGTTACCTTATTTAAGTGATTACTCAGTTATATTGTTATTCAAATTATATTGTCCGATTGTACAGTTACTTATTATCACAATTGGGAACATTGAGATACCCTCATCTATATAAAGGGAGTTCAAGGTAGGGGATGGAGGTTTTTTGGATCTTGAGAGACTGAGGAATTTTTGAGAGAACCTTTTTAATTTTTTTTTCTTCTTTCCAGACAACAGATTGTAACTTTGAGTTCTTGTAATTCTCCAGAAAATAGTGAAAAACAGTGGACGTAGGCTCATCTTTTTTGGGGCTGAACCACTATAAAATTTTTGCCTCTTTATTTGCTTTGATGGATAACCCTTTTCACACAAGTCATATCTCGCAATTTTTCTAAATTTATTGTTGACAAAACCTCCATCAATAACTGGCGCTAGAAGGAGGGCTATTCCGGCAAAACAGTTTGTCAAATTTTGCTTTTTTAGTAATGGCAAATACCGGAAACACTACCAAAGTTACCGGAACTAGCCAAAACCAACCCCAAAGCACTGCTGCTGCACAGGTAGACCCTGCTCAGGATTAGCCAACCATGACTACATCAGAAAACCTTACTCAGAGACAGGATCGCATGAAGGAGACACTGGTGAACCTCCAACAAATCACTAACCAGATCAATGACTCCCTATGACGACTTGCTGAAGGACAGATGGTGACCTCACCACAGCACGAATGTCCCAGAGAACGTTCTGCTCAACTACCTGAGAAAAGAATACAAATCCTAGAGACAAGGAAACGCGACCAGTCAAGAACCCAATAAGAGCGCCATGAAGATCGCATCTCCAAAGAAAAAGGCAAAGTCGCAAACTTACCTCTAGAATCTGGTACATAGAGTTCAAGTACTAATCGTGATCATGGACAACCTTCTCACAAATCCACTGGAAATCAAGATCGCTTAAACAGCGAACAAAAACGACAATAAAGAAGTGTCTTCGAAAGAATCAGCAGAGAGTCGAGACAAAATCCTACAGACTTAAGACAACACTTGGAGCGGCGACGTAGTCATGAACGATCCGTATCGCATCATAATGATCAAAGCTGATCTCGTCGCACTATTTCGTTGGATTCCTCTCACAGATCGCAGAAGACTCTACTTGACCAACCCGCCATACATCGAGACAACGATCAAAGGCCGCCTTTGCCGCCAGCAAGAGATAATGCTCTCCCTCCGAACATCGATGTTCACAATTTAAGGATTGTATTAGATGCATTTGCTGGTTGGGACGATGAGCTCGCTGATGGGTATCGTTAATCGCTATTTAGCGAGGAAGTTCGAGTCGCTGCCCTACTTATTGGATTTAGACTTCCCACCATAAACACTTTTGATGGGAAAACTGATCCACAGGACTATATGGATCACTTCAGCAACCTGATGGAATTCCATCGTGTCAATGATCATGTACGTTGCAGTGTTTTGCTATAACTCTCTCAGGAGCGGCAAAGTAGTGGTTTTGAGGACTCAAGTCCAGCTCAATCTCATCCTGGCAACAACTTCAGATGGTGCTCTTAAGACAGTTCCAAGCTACAAAGAATTTCACTGTTCCAATTATTAGCTTGTCTACAATTCGACAAGGTCCAGAGGAAACTCTACGATCTTATCTCAATCGATTCACCTCAGAGTTAGCAAAGGTCAACAATCCACCTAAAAGGGGAGTTTTAACTCTCATGATGGCCGGGATGCGACCAGAAACTAAACTCTGGGAGGAATTGCTTGAGTGAGAATGTAGAACTCTAGAAGACTTCTACCGAAGGGTTGGTCGGCATCTGAGGATAGAATCTTCATGCGAGAATCTTCAAAAGACAAAGAAAGAAGGAAGGAAAGATGCTACTAAAGATGTGATCATGACTAACAATAACGGTAATAAGAAAAACAAAAGGAGTAATGAACAGTTGACGGAAAATCAGCCTAGAACTAAAAAGTAAGAGATTTCAAGAGCTCCCATGCGGTTCAACAATCGTACCGAGTTAAACGTGCCTATAGATTATATCTATACGGTCACAAACCAGCAGGAGCGATACCATTAACCGGAACCAATGAAATGGGATAGAGCAAAATGCGACCCCAATAAGTTCTGCCAGTATCACAATGACATTGGACATGACACCGATAATTGCTATGCCTTGAAGGATGAAATTGAAAGATTGATTAAAGAAGGGTGATTGCGGCAATACACCAGGCAGAACAACGAAAGGCGAGAAGAAAACCAACAGCGACCTCCAGAAATTCAACGCGAAGTACGAACTATCTTTGGAGGACCGCATGTTGGCAGAAATTCAAAAAGAGCTCAAGACAGGTATGTACGAGAAGCTCGACAACAGTCATTGACTAACGTTATGCATCTTGAGCAGCGACCACGCAAGCTACAACGAGTGCCGGATATGGACATTATCTTCACAGAACAGGACGCGAGGAATGTCCATTATCCGCATAATGACGCATTGGTTATAAAAATTAATTGTGGAAGCACGCAGTTGTGGTGAGTATTGGTTGATAACGGGAGTACTGTTGACATCTTGTACTATGCTCGCTTTTAAGAAGATAGAGTTGAATGAGAGTGACTTGAAGCCTACCATCACTCCGCTCTATGGTTTCACTGGTGACAGCCTAATGCCTATGGGCATGATTGAATTAATGGTCAACGTTGAAACTTATCCTAGGGTTTCAATGATAATGACCCAATTTTTGGTGATAAATTGCCCCTGCGCATTTAATGCTGTGCTGGGAAGGCCGATACTGAGGGAACTTCGAGCTGTCACTTCGAGCTGTCACTTCAATCTATCATCTCACTATGAAATTCCCGACCCAACACGGGGTAGGCGAGGTGCGAGGAAACCAATATGATGTGCGGACTTGTTATAACAACTCGTTGAAACTCGCAGCAAAGGATGCGATGCCTCGCACAATGATGGTCCAGCTATCAAAAGAAGCGTCAGTCGAAACATCGGGCAAAATGCCAGTCGAAGCATCAGTTGAAGTGTCAGACAAAGCATCAGTCGAAGCGTCAGTTAAAGCGTCAATCGACACGACTAGTGAAGACTTCGATCCTCGAGAAATAGACGAAGAGGTCAGAACTGGATCCATTGAAAATCTGGAGGATTTATCATTCGACATGTCCTCCAAGACTTTAAAGATTGGAATGAAGATTCAAGAACCTGTGCGAGCTTCATTGGTCGCTTTTCTGAAATCTAACTTGGATGTCTTCGCATGGTAATATTCGGACATGGTAGGGATCGATTCGAATATCATATACCACTGTCTTAACATAGACCTGACAAAGAAGCCTATACAGCAGAAAAAAAGAGCTATGAATCCAGAGCGTTACGTCGCGTTGAAAGAAGAGGTGGAGAAGCTGCTAGAAATTGGATTTATAAGGGAATCTTTTTACCCCAATTGGCTTGCTAACCCAGTTTTGGTAAAAAACCCCAATGGGAAGTGGAGGATGTACATCGATTTCACTGATCTCAACAAAACGTGCCCAAAGGACAGCTTTCCCCTTTCGAAAATCGACGAGCTTGTAGATGCGACATCGGGATATGAACTCTTAAGTTTCATGGACGCGTATTCTGGATACAATCAAATCCCCATGTACGAGCTAGATGAGGAGCATATCTCGTTCATCACTGATCGAGGATTGTACTACTACAAGAAGATGCCCTTCGGACTCATCAATGAAGGAGCGACCTACCAGCGTCTTGTCAATATGATGTTTGCAAAATAAATTAGCAAGACAATGGAGGTATATGTCGACGACATGTTGGTGAAGTCGGAGAAAGTCGAAGATCACATCAAGCATTTTGATGAGATGTTCAAAATTCTTCGGAAATATCAAATGAAGCTAAATCCCCAGAAGTGTGTATTCGGGGTAAGATCTGGAAAATTTGTGGGTTTTATGGTCAATCAGCGAGGTATTGAAGCTAACCCTCAGAAGATACAAGCGTTGATTGATATGCAATTTCCTCGTAAACCCAAGGATATACAGAGCCTAGCAGGAAGAGTAGCTGCACTGAGTCGGTTTGTATCCAGGTCAATTGATAAATGCCAACCGTTCTTTAAAGTATTGAAAGGATTAAAGAGGTTCGAATGGACGAAAGAATGTGAGTAGGCATTCCAAGAGTTAAAAGCACACTTGGGTTCTCCTCAACTCTTGTCGAAGCCAAACCCAGGAAAAGAATTATGCTTATATCTCGCTGTTTCCAAATATGCGACAAGTGCTGCGCTAATTCGCGAGGAGGAAAATATATAACGACCTGTCTATTATGTAAGTAAAAGATTACTTGATGTCGAAACTAGATACCTAGAGATGGAAAAATTGGCACTAGCACTCGTCATCGCATCAAGGAAGCTTCGACCTTATTGTCATGCTCATTCCATCAGATTTTTCATGAATTTTCAGTTGAAATAGGTTCTACAGAAACCTGAGGCTTCAGGACGGCTACTCAAGTGGGCCATTGAATTGAGTCAATTTGACATTAATTTTCAACCTCGCACTGCCATAAAGAGCCAGGTCCTCGCAGATTTTATTGTAGAATTTACGTATGATGTCGATCTTCCCACAGGAGTTCTCAAAAAACCCGCTTCAGATACATCAAGGTTGTGGAAACTTTATGTTGATGGGTCATCAAATGAGAATGGAGCAGGTGCGGGCCTAGTTTTAATCAGTCCTGAAGGGCATAACATACATTGTGCGCTTCGCTTCAAATTCTCAGCATCGAATAATCAGACTGAATATGAAGCACTGATAGCTGGGCTAAAACTTGCACAGGAAATGAAGGTCGAGATGATTGAAGTGTACAACGACTCCCAGCTAGTCTTTTGTCAGGTTAAGGGCGATTACCAAGTAAGAGGGGAGAGAATGATAGCCTATTTGCAGGAGGTACAACGATTATTCTCGACATTCATTGCTTATAACATTCAACTTCTTCCTCGCATTGAGAATACCCGGGCGGATGCACTTGCAAAGCTTGCTTCAACGAAAGATGCAGAGTTGTTGAAGGTTATTCCTATTGAATTTCTTGTATCACCAAGCATCGAAGTTGAATTCCAGGTAACCATGCCAGTTGACGAAAAACCATCGTGGATGGATCCTATAATGCGATATTTACAAAATGGTGATCTTCCCGAAAGTAAAGACGATGCAAAGCGACTTCGCATGAAGGCAGCCCGCTATATCATCCAGGATGACAAGCTTTATCGAAGAAGTTTTAGCTCGCTATTATTATTATGTGTCAATGATGAAAAAGCACGCTACATTATGAGGGAAATTCACGAAGGAATATGCAGAAATCATTCTGGGGAGCAAGCACTTGCAAACAAAATTCTTCGACAAGGGTATTTTTAGCCGACTATGAAGAAGGATATAATGGAATTTGCTAG
The DNA here is from genome assembly GCA_002914805.1 of Parasponia andersonii. NCBI lineage: Eukaryota > Viridiplantae > Streptophyta > Magnoliopsida > Rosales > Cannabaceae > Trema > Trema andersonii. The sequence continues at coordinate 234,378 of JXTB01000545.1, read as the reverse complement.
GAGGTGTGGTAAATGTCAATGGTTTGCGACTATTCCTAGAATACCATATGTTCCTTTAACTATAATGACTAGTCCATGGCCATTTGTTGTTTGGAGAATTAATATTATCGGGATGCTTCCATTAGCACGGGGTGGATTGAAGTATGCAGTGGTCCTAGTCGATTATTTCACAAAATGGATGAAAGTTAAAGCCTTGAGCACTATTTCTGCAAAAAAGATGATAGATTTTGTTTACAAATCTATAATCTGCCGTTATGGTATATCGCATACTATAATTTCTGATAATGGGAAATAATTCGACTGCGATGAGTTCCGTAACTTCTACAACAACTTGGGCATCAAGAAGAGTTTCTCTGCTGTTGTTCATCCACAAGCCAATGGGTAGGTCGAAGTGATAAACAAAATACTTAAACAGAATATAAAGATAAAGTTGGAGGAGCATAAAGAAGCTTGGGCGGAAGTACTTCCAAAAGTTTTATGGGCTTATCGCACCACTCAATGAACCACTACTGGAGAGCGTCCGTTCTCTTTAGCTTATGGATATAAAGCAATGATCTCAGTTGAAATTGGTGTGAGTTCTCTACGACGATCTGTTTATGAGCAAGATCATAATGATGTATTAATGAGAATTGAGCTCGATTTTTTAGAAGAAAAGCGTGAACAATCTCAACTTCGAATCGCATCATATCAACAACGCATTGTTCGACATTATAACTCCAAGCTCAAAAGTAGACATTTTGAAATCGGTGATCTTGTCCTTCGAAGAGTTCTACCTAACAATAAAGAGCATGGTGCTGGTGTATTTGGACCTTCCTGGGAAGGACCTTATGTTATTGATGATCTCATTCGACCTGGGACATACATGCTGGCTCGCATCAGCAGACAAAAGATCGAACATGCTAGGAATGCAGAATAACTTCGACGTTATTATCAATGAATCTTCATGTTTATCTTCATGTATTTTCAACGGCTTTCTGTATCTTCATTATTTCGTCATTCGATGTCATTCGTCAATAATATTTCTTCGGCTATTACTTCAACTTCATTTGATTCGTCTTTTATAGTTCTAAGGTAATTTTCAGACACCATAAAACTCGAGGGGCAGTAGGATCAGAATATTATCTCCTACTTATTTCCTAAGGGACTATGCAAAATGTCCATTTAGAGGGGATGAAATTTTAGATCGTCGGAATATTTAAAATTCCTTAAAATCCTAGGATTTTCTCCTCACTTCATGCCTTAGCATGTCGTATTACGCAATTTTCCTCCTCGAACAATAAAGTAACTAAGCAAAATGTTCATTATTCGATGTGATATATTACTATATCCTCTTTTGCCATAGAACTTTTGAAAAACAGTATTGAGTTTGTATCACTCGTACTTGCTGTTTTCTTAAGCGACCTAACCTATCCTAACACTTAGAACTCGTTTTAAGTTAGTTGGATTCAAATCACAACAAGCGTACCGATCAGTCATCTAGTGATTGACCACTTAGTTAAAAATACAATGTTGTGTTTTGATTATTTTGCAAGAATATGTCTGACAAGAAAAAAAATATTCATTAAAAAATTGCACCCGTATACAAGCAAAGAGAGAAAGGGGGACCAAGCCCGCATTGTTCTAAAATAAGAAACAATTAAATACAAGTGTTTATTATGCAGAAGTGCTCGCACCACCATATCCAGTTTTGGCAGTATCCTCCCTCCAACTCTGGACAAGCTAGATCACGTCCTCACCAAGGATAGAGAAGTCAAAGTCCGGATGGTCGCAGAAGATGTTAAAAATAATGGTCGACGAGGCGATATCACTGGCTTTATCTGCGAGCTCTTTGATTTCAGTCGCCTTAAACTCTTTCATAGCTTTGTGAACTGCCTCTGTTGTCGCCTCCTTCATGCGATCCGGATACTCAGAGATGGTTTTCTCGAGCTCTTTGACTTTCTCCTCGAGGTTCTCCTTCTCGAGCTTCTCCGTGGCCAGGCCTTCGAGCAACTCCTGTCTCTCCAAGTCAAAGGATTTTTTCTCCTCCTCCCGAGCTTTCTCTGAGTTCTCGAATGCTTGGGTTATCTCTTCAATTTTTTCGGCCTTTTCCAAACATTCGAGGACTAGATCATGCATTAGGACAGCAACAGCCGCGGTCTGAAAATATAAGTATTAATACCAAGAAATAATACATCTGAGGAGAGAATAAAAAGGTGCTTACATTTGCCAGCATCCTCATCGCAAAACCGAAGGCAACCTTGGCAGATCATCGCTTCATCCTCTCCTAGCCCTCCTCGGAAGTGAAGCGATCAATGAAGGCTGTGCTCATACTAGCCTTCTCTGGTAATTGATTGAGGAGCGCGAAGAGTTCCTCGTCCTTATCTACCAGGTTCGGTTCTGAAGAGGTGGCAGCCTCCTTGGGTGGTTCAGGATGGCTCATTGTTTAAGATTGTGGAGGAGGCGATCTTGACGGGATGTCCTCGAAGGCAACTTTTCATTTTTTGGAATTATCGACCTTCTCTTTCCCTTTCGATGACGGAGGAGTGCTCTTGGGTGTCTTGGATTTTGCCATGGACTCGAGAGTGGAAGGTGGTGCTCGTAGGCCTCTACCGATAACCATCTTTGTACAAATATGTCAGCAAGCGAGATGACATAATACAATGATGACTAAAATATGTATATATATATATATATATATATATTTATATATATATATATGATTACCTTCTTGCTATTGAGGAGCTGGTCGAGGAGCTAGTGGTGATGCTGTTTCTGGAGAAGATGGTTCCAAAGTTGAAGGGGTGACAGGTGCTTTTCATTTCCTAGGTTTGGAAGATGAGTCACTTTTATCCATCTGCTTCCTTAGCTTCTTTTTCTTCGAGCTCGAAGGTCTGGACGAATGGACGGGGGGGTCAGGGAACACGGCTCCCTTTGGAAGTAGACCGCAAGCGACCAAATTCTTGGAATTACCAAGTACCTTCTAATCAAATTCCTCAATTGGAAGGTCGTTGACTTTATACACACTTGCGAGCTATTCCCTGGAAAGTCCGGCCGTTCCCTGTTATCTGCGATGACATATGAGCGCGATCAGGATAAATATAACAATACAGAAAAAGACGATAAATTGATTTTATGTATGGATGAAGTGGGAGGTGGATACCGCACTTGAGAACTGCTTCAGAAAATGAGGCAATTTCGCGTGGTGGTGTGTGTGGTCGATTGAATTCTATGGGTAGGTGAAGAGGGATGGCGATCTTATAGTTGCACACGATTTTGTTGAGCTTGTTCAATGTGCAGCTTGTCCTTATATTGGTACATGACCAATTCCCCTCTATGTATTGATAGCCCGATGCGAAGGCAGGGGCATCCCTGATATGTCGAGGCCACTGGTCCTGAGGGAGGTCGCCTATGCGAGGACTATTTTGCCTGAATCCTGTTATCTCTACTTCGGGTTCTGGCTCAAGGTAATCTTCAAGGCTTATAGAGTTAACACTGGAATTCTTAGATTCTCCTGAGAATGTATTCCCTTTCCTAAAATCCTTACTACTAGACATCTGAAAAGAAATACGGATGGGTTTAGTTCTATGTGAGCATCAAGGATCTTCACTATATTCTAGCAAATTTTGAGGGTTCACCCTAGGATTGTATTAACAAGCAAGCTCATCGATTTTTTTCTAATCGGTCTATGGATTCATAAAAATTGGTCGAGCAGTTCGTCAAAAAATAATAAATAGGGTATTAGACCCTAAAAACTCTTTCACGAGTTTGTCTTTGTCCATTGTCTAGAAAAGAGTCTATTCTACGAACTGATAAAGGGGATCTGAAAAATTCCCATTCCAGTCCATCTGAATGTGGGATGTGTTTCAATTCTTAGAAATAAAAGCTGAAAAATAAGTTTTTTCGAGAACAGATGAAGAACAATAGGAGAGGAGAAATATACTAACCTTTCTTTGAAAACAGAGGGATTGAGATATGGTCTGAACTCTATCGGAAAAGATACAGGAACTGTGCGAGCTGAAGAATAAAACGACACTGGAGAGTTTACTCTGAAATACTTTGGGTTTTAGAAAGATAGAAGATGAGAGAGTTTATAATGAAGAAGAAGATTGATTTTCGATATTTATCTCTCAAGCATCGCTAAATTATAGCCGTAGATCAAGGTATTTGATTTTCAGATCTAAAGGCCGAAGTTCACGCGGGAATTGATTTTTTCTGAAATTAAATCAGTATCTTTCAAAATTTGAAACTATTTGATTTAAAGACGATAGTTGGCATCATCGTTATCATTAAGTCTCCTCGAGTTCTGCTATTTTTCTTAGAAAAGGCGACACGTATTTTCATTTGTCAGAAAAAGGTGCGCGTGATCTTGAGAAAGGTGAGATTTGAGATCTAGCGACTCTTCGACTCTTCAAGGGTCTCAAGTCTAGGACGTGACGTCGCATTTTTTAAGCTCGCACTTATATTAGAAAGAAGCTCCATTTTGTCCTAAAGAACTAATGGAGCTGAGGGGCAATTATTGTGCGGTCTAAATTCCTATGTCAGGTCGTATGAGTAAGATTAAGTGCGACCTCTTCCGAAAGAGTTGCATGCGACCTCAACCGCATAAGTTATGTGCGACCTCCTCTGAATAGGTTAAGTGCGACCAGAATGAAAAGGAGACTAGTTTACGCTTCGTCAAACGGGTAACCTACAAGAAAGGGAAACAAAAGTTTCTCTTTAAAGATCTACCAGTTACCTTATTTAAGTGATTACCCAGTTATATTGTTACTCAAATTATATTGCTCGATTGTACAGTTACCTATTCTCACAATTGGGAATATTGAGCTACCCTCATCTATATAAAGGGAGTTTAAGGTAGGGGATCGGGGACTTCTCGGATCTTGAGAGGCTAAGGAATTTTTGAGAGAATCTTTTTAATTTTTTTTTCTTCTTTCCGGACAACAGATTGTAACTTTGAGTTCTTATAATTCTCTAGAAAATAGTGAAAAACAGTGGACGTAGGCTCATCTTTTTTGGAGCTGAACCACTATAAAATTTTTGTCTCTTTATTTGCTTTGATGGATAACCATTTTCACATAAGCCACATCTCACAATTTTTCTAAATTTATTGTTGATAAAACCTCCATCAACAGTCTATATGTGCTAAAATTAGTCCATTTATTCGTTAAATTCTAAATTGTAATGTAGTTTTATAATTTCTTTTCCACAAGTTATTGAAACAAAAAAAAAAAAAAATTCTGAAGATTACTAAGGTATTCTAAATTGTAATGTAGTTTTATAATTTCTTTTCCGCAAGTTATTGAAACCAAAAAAAAAAAAAATTCTGAAGATTACTATGGTGAGAAATTGACTTTGAAGATACTGAACGCGCGCCCAAAAAAAAAAAAAAGGAAAAAAAAAAGTTAGAGAAATATGAACTTTTAAACTGAAAAAATTATATAATGGGAATACGATGTATAGAAATCATTTGTTTGACATGCAATTGTTTTGTGCCTAATGTATGCCAACATCCTTGCCGTTCCGTGCCACATATGTTGATAGGCCACGTCTTGACGTGCTATGTTTGGCTTATTGTTTTGAGCCCAGCACGATTCATGTATTGGCATGTTGTATTGTGTTGTCGTTTAATAGATCAGCACGACCCTTTAATAATTCTACACACGACAACCACATAGACATATGTATTTTACTAAAAAATTGTCTTGGATTCAGATAATCTAAGTTCATAAAAGCTTATTTGACACATGTGACTGGTTAATTGGTTGGCATAACAAACGATATCCCTAATTGTACAGGGACAATGTGCCAAAGATCCAGAGGTATAAACAATTTACCCGAATATATAATAATCACATATTGTTTGGAAATATGCACCTGTGGCACATAATAGGAGCTAATAAAGGCATAGTTAATGGCTTACAAATAACTTATAGTTATAGTGTTCATTCAAATTGAAACGAACTTGAAATTATTTAAATTACTGAATTTCAATATCCAATTAAGAGTATATTAATGGTGACTATAGTATGAAAAGATGAGATAGGTGCATTAGTATTCAAAAATGTATACTACTATATGTGTGCACAGGAATTTTTCTCATCGGATTATTAATTCACTGTATTGTTTGATTGCTAGTCATCATTTCTTTAGTAGATAAGTATTGCTAGAGCAAGAGTGTATTGGGGAGCTTTGAGCATGCTTAAACGTGATGCAGATTAGATTATTTCCTAAACGACTGTCTATGGAAATAAGTCTTAACATATGTTAGGTGCTCTTAATCCTGAGGTATGCATGTTCAAAGGTTAAGTGCTAGATCCCTTTGATATCAAAGCAAGACCCATGGTATATAAGCTAGGAACATTGGGTGATTGGTATCTTAATCTTGTGTGTAGGAGTGCACACATGTTAGGTATTAGGTTTAGGGTTTTTAGGTTCGAATTTGGGGAAAGAGGGAACCGAAATTCAATCGAATAAGATTCAACTATTTTCATTTTTTTTGGGCTTTCTGGTCGGTACGTCCGGTTTCGGGTCAGTTTTTGTTAGATTGGGCCTAATGGGCTCGCTATTCTACCCGTTTTCATATTATGGGCTATGTCTAAATGGACTTTGTTTTTTAGGGTATACAATAATGCTTATGGCTATTTTTTGGAGTGTTTAATACAGGCCTGGTTTATAGGGGAAGAGGTACTAATTTGGGACAAAACGATTTTTTTAGTCATTCTTTTTAAATTAATATTTTTTATTAATTTCATAAATTATGTGACGAAGGATCACAAAATTTATTATTATAAAATTATGATTTTATTAATATTAATTAATAGTCATAAAATTATGTGACACTGTCACATAAAATCACAAAATACTATAAAATCACAAAATACTAAAATAATATAAAAAGTTTTTAAAATGCAAAAAAATAATTCTATTTAAAATTATTAGTATTTACGTCAATTTCCTGTTTTACAAGTATTAGTTTTGGAAGTGGACTTTAAGCTTTATATTCTTTTATATATATATATATATATATATATATAGGAACTTTAAGCTTTATATTCGTTGTTCAAAAAGGTTTCAGTGTGCTAATGACTAAAAATTCTCTTTGTGGTTATTATTAAAATGCTTAAGTCATGTTATAAGGAATAAAGCATAAAGATTTAATGATCATTCATTCCGTAAGCCACCTTAGTATTCCTTCAAAATGAAACTAATTTTGTTTGAAACTTCTGTATTTGGCAAGAAATATAAAATATGTACTGTAGACGACAAGAAAACTAGCAAAATTGTATATGAAGAAGGAAAACATATTAATTGGAGACTAAGATATTTCTCTATTGTGGAACAATATCTATTATATTCGAATATTTGTTTTTAAATCTTAAGCTTATTTTTGGCATACTAGCTTATTTTTAGAATCTCATCATTTCTCATTACGCTTAAAATGATTATAATTCCTAAACAATAAAATAAAGTGCTCTTAATAAGGGAAAGAAAAAGTTGGGATGATACGTTATCACGGACATTATAGCCAGACGACTACTAATGACCCTGTTATAGACTTGGGGCAACAGATAAAAAGGAAACAAATAAAGAACCAAATTTGCATAATTAAAAGTAAGATGATAATCATGGATAAATTCATAATTCTAGATTACGTGTAAAAAAAAAAAATAGCAAAGTTTACTAAGATATGTTTACCATAGCACATAGAACGACCAAAAAGTACAAGAATAGCCAAAAGCTAAAACGATTGTTACTTCAATAGCTAAATAGAATATTGTGAGCTAAATAAATCCTACAATATTTGTGACCTTTGAGATTTATCATGAAGATTGTCGATACGAGAATATTGTCATGTTAATTACCAGCTAAAGACAATCTTTTCCACTCTATAGAAGTGATGACCTTCTCAAACTTTGAATCATTTTTCCTTGGCACCGTGTAAAAAAATAGAATGAAATTAGAGAACAAAAGATCAAATGAGACAAAAATTGGAGAAGACTTCTTTACATTAAAAAGACTTGCACTTTCATGGTAGTGAGAACCATCTATTCATACAAGTTAATACGAGAGGAAATTTGATTTTATATGGTAAAATTTTAAATTAATTAAAAAATTCGAATTTTTATTTGTTTGAAAAACTCCAAATTTATTTAGACAAATACTACTTTGAAAATATTTAGAAAAATAATTGATGAAATACTTGAGATAACTAAAGTAGTTAACTTAAGTAATTTGCTGGTTTGCCCAAGAAATCTGACTGAAAATAATAATTTTGAAGAATAAGTTGTATTTTTCTAAATACATTTGAAAATGATAATTTTCTAAAGAAAATTTTAAAAAGATAATATTTTTCTAAATGATTTTTCAAAAAATTCAGTTGATTCTAAATTTTTCAATTTTTTGGGATTTAAGCCTGAATTTTTGTAGGAAGCACCGATAATAAGCACAAAATAGATGGTCACTGATGAATATATTTTGGGCTTCATGCAAAAACTAGGCCCAAATCCAAAAGTTGGAAAATACAGGGCTGTATTTTTTGAAATATTTTGGATTGATTTAGCAGATATCATTTTTAATATTTTTTTTATAGAAATAACACTTTTTAAAAATATTTAAATTATCACCTTTCTTTTAAATTGGTATTTTTCAGTGATACTCAGGCTAATTAGTTGGGTTGCTTGGGGTATTTAATCCATTTATATGAGTAATTAGTCTGATTACCTCAGATAATTTAACCAGTTACTTCAAAATCTCATCAATCAGTAAAAAAAAAAGTATTATTCTAAATTTTAAAGTGATTTTTTTTCTAAATAAACCCAGGATTTTTCAGACATATTTAAAATATGGGTTTTTTTTTTTAAATTTACCATATAAAATCAAATGTACACGTTTGTGTTTATTTTTATCTTAATTCCAGTTTTCTAAAGAAGGAAAATAATTGCATCCTAGAAGAAGAATTACAACGTACAGTGCCCAAAGCAGATTTCCTTTCTAAGCCCAACTTATTACGTGGGTTTCAATAAAAATAACGAGTATTTATAAGAAATTTTCCCCTTTTTAAAAATCAATTTTAAAAAATGACCTTTTTTACACCTATTTAATAAATGGCTGCTTTTTAGTTGATCTATTTTCTTTTTTTAAAAAATCAATTTAATACAAAATAAATCAATATATTTCGATCTATAAAATACGAAAAATGGCGATGTTTCAAATTAGTTTCGAAATTTGGCCCTTTTTAACATGGAAAAGGGGAATGGAAAACGGGAATTTCTAATAGAGATCCAAAATTTGGTCATTGGGCTTAAAAGCCCAAATAATAATGCCTAGTAGCTTAGTTTTTAGAGTTTTTATAACAGATAGCCATTTTTTAACTTTGTTTCAGGAAATTAAGACCTTTTTCGTCAATTTGGTAAATGGCATCTCTCTATTTTGTTCTTTCTTCGTCCATGTCCTAAATGGTTGTTTATCAATATGACAGTACTAATTTAATTATGTATTAGTAGTATATCAATATATAAATTTTTAGGAATAATTATATTTTTATTCTTGTGCTTTGAATTTTTTTTTCGAGAATTTAATATTCGATTTTAGTACTATCAACATTCACCCCCTAAATTTGATATTAATGAATTCATATTTTTTTTTTTTTATCAATTTTGACTAGTGGGACTACTAAAATTTCCCTTAAGGCTAAATTAAAGACAAATAACAAAAATATTTATTATTAAAAAATCTAAAGAATGTGAAGAAGGTGGAATCTCTTTTTCTCCCCCATCTTTTTTTTTTTTTTTTTTTTTTTTTGCCCCGTGCTCCCTCCCCTAATCTTATCCATCTCTCTCTCCTCCATCTCATGTTTTTGTTGACACTCTCAGTCATGTCAATATTTCCGGCAATACAGGGAAGGCTTGTGGGATTGGAAGAGAGTTCTTGTTGTGAGATACCAAAGGTCGCACCAGGAGATTGGGGAAAGGTAATCTTTGTTGGGGTTTTTATTTTCTTTTCGTTTTTTTTATTCTTTAAGTTATTAGATTTTGATTTCTAAATCTCATGTATATTGATATGATATTGAGCATATTCTTTGATTATTGATTTGAATCGAAATCAATTGAATAATGATTTGGATTGTGGGTATGTATTTATATATTTTCATATTGACAATTTAACATGTCACATGGGCTTGCTCATCTTTTCTTAGCTACTATGAAGATTATGATGAGCCCCCTCTTTGTAAGACAAAAATTATTGCTTGTTATTGGTCTATATGGTTTGCTCGTAATTAGGCTGTCTTTGAGTCTCCTACGCTTACTTTTAATGGTCATTTCTTTTTATTTGGTATTCGATTTGAGACGCAAATGTTTGCATTATGGCACTATGTTCATTTTGCAAAAAACCTTCAAGTCTTGAAATGTTTACGATTTTCTGAAAACTCATCTCAGGTGCTCAAAATTTCTCATGCTAATTTGTATTTCCTTACTCCATAGTAGATTAACATTAATACGGATGGTGTTGTGCATTGTTGGCCGGTTCCTGGTGGATGTAAAGGAGTTTTCCATAAATATCAAGGATTTTTCAAGGGTTTCTTTTTAGTTACTTTCATCTCCGGGTTTGCCTTTGAGGCCAAGCTAGCTTTTGGCTATAATTTGTGCAATAGATTATGCTTGAAGTAATGGTTGGCATGCACAATTTGGTTAGAGAGGTGCAATTCTAGACATTGCCAATTTGTTTTTGAAGAAAAGTTTTACCATTCCTTGGTGCTATACACATATATATATATATATATATATATATATATATATATATATATATATATATATATATATAGGTTGCCAATCCAATAGCTATTTTTTTTTACCTATAGGTAGTTATTTTTTTTTTAGCCATTGGATCACTATCTAATGGTGATCCAATGACTATAATGAAGTGCATGAAAAGACGTGCATTATTAGTGCTCTTTCTCTCTTTTACTTTTTACAATAAAAAAATATGCATACTAAATTTTCATTAGCCAAATTGATACCTATGCATAGGTAAAAAAAAAAATACCTACTAGATTGGTGCCCATATATATATATATATATATATGTATATATTTCTTTTTTGTCTCGATATCTTTGTAAAATCTCTCATATGCATTTTAAAGTTTCGCACATTTATAAAGAAGGAAATGATTTTGGTAATGTATTGTCGTGACTCGATTCGGAATGGCATGACTTCAGAACTTTGTTATAATTTTTTTAAGGATAATTTTTTTGAGAAGTTTGTTTGTCATTAATTTTAATGATTTGGGCTATGTACATATTAGAAATAAAACGTTGATCACTTAAATATTATTACAAAAAAGAATTTCTCACTTTCACTCCTTAAGCTCACTCATTTACAGTTATGTTTCTTTTTTTTCCCACTTAGAAGTATTGTTTCTTTTTCTCATTACTCTTAGAAGACTTTGCTTCTTCTTTTGATACTTAGAACTCCAATAGAGAAGGATATTTATAATTAGCACAAATCATTCTCAACCACATAAATTGGTCTAATTAAATAAATACAAAATTTACAAACACTACACACTTAACCTAATACAAATCACATGATTCATAAGTAGAACTTTCTAGAAGTTAGGTTATTTTTCTAATTGGATTTCTCTTTTATAGGTTTTGATGAACTTGGGACAATGGTGCTCAAAATTGTTTGACTCCATATTAATGAGCTTATAGAATTTTCTCATGGACTTAAAAACAAGTTTATTTTTAACATCATCCTTTAAATTTGTTTTATAACACTAAGCTTATCCTTGCGAAGTCTTCAAACTTTAGTAGCTTGATAAAAATATTAGCAATCTGATCATGAGATCTGACATACTCTAATTGTACTTCTTTATTTGCAACACATTCTCTTATGTATGATAGCGAGTATCGATATGCTTGTTTCGGTCATGAAAGACTAGATTTTTAGCGAAAGTTATTGCTAATTTATTATCGATGCAAATTTCTGTTGGCTCCTTTTAAGGCACGCTTAACTATTTTAACAACTTTCTTAACTAGATTGCTTGACTAACACATGACATACTAGTTACGTACTCAGCTTTACATGTTGAGAGAGTGATAATCGGTTGTTTCTTGGATGCACAGTTGAAAATAGCTTTTCTATGCAAAACACAAAACTAGTTGTACTTTTTCAATCATCAATATCTCTGACCCAATCATTATCATTATATTCAACAAGTTTGTAATGATTGGAAACCAAATAAAACAATTTCAAGATTGATTATATCTTTTAGGTATTGAAGAATTCCCTTTGCAACCTTAAAATGTGTGATTGTTGGAGTTTCCATGTAATGACTTACTAGTCCAATTATATAGAGAATGTTAGGTCTTGTACATATCAAATATTGTAGACATCCAACAAGGCCCTTGAAAAGTGATTGATCGATCTTTTTTCTGCTTCATAATCTTTGAATAGTTTTATTCCGCACTCCATTGGTGTGCTTATCGACTTGCAATCATCTATGTTAAATTTTTTTAAGATCTCTTTTGTATAGCTTTCTTAGGAAATGACGATGCCTTTTTTCCTTTTGCTCAAATTTTATACCGAGGTAGTATGCTATATGCCTATCTGTCATATCAAATTCCTTGGTCATTACTTTCTTGAATTCATCAAACAAGCTTTGATTACTGCCACTAAAGATTAAATCATCTACATATAGGTATACAACAATAATATCTCCATTTTTGAGTTTGATATAGAGTGCATATTCGTAAGGATATTTTATGAAGTCATTCTATTGGAAATATTTGTCTATTTGGTCGTTCCACTCTCTTAGTACTTGCTTTAGCTCGTAGAAAGCCTTCTTCAACTTTAACACCTTGTCTTCATGCCCTTTCATCTCATAACCCAATGACTGTTTGATATAGACTTCTTCTTAAAGAATTCCACTTCGAAATGTAGACTTCACATCCATCTGATGGATCTTCCATTTGTTCTGACAGCAAGAGAAATGATTAGTCTTATAGTTTCTGACTGTGCAATAAGAGTAAATATTTTGTTGTAGTCAATGCCGACTCTTTGAATGTAGTCTTCCACCACTAGCCATATTTTTTTTTTAATCTTTCTATCTTTCCATTGGCATTCATCTTCACCCTATATACCCATTTGACACCAATAGCTTATGACCTTTGGGAAGAGTAAATGGTACCCAAGAGTTATTCTTCTCTATGGCCTTGAGTTTTTCATCTGTCGTATTTCTCTACTTCTCATCTTGTACAACTTTTTAGAAGTTCAACGGTTCACAGTCAAGAAAAAGGTAAAAAATAGTGAGATTATCAAGCCTCTCAATTACCTCATAGAGACCTTGAAAACTCTTTATGCATTTTTCGTTTCTTCCATTTAAGAATAATGGTGGTGAATCTTTATAAGTGGATGATGTTGATGAAGTAGGTGGAGTAGTTTTCCTTTGATGGACTTCTTTTGCTTGCTCAGTGTTTCTTTATCTTCAAATTGTGGAAAGAAATTTTAATCATTTATTTGAGAATCAAAGTCTCCTTCACTTATTTCATCGAATATTATATCTCGGCTAATGATTACTTTTCTATTGATAGTATTTTACGACTTATAGCCCTTCGAGTTTGTGCCATAACCAATGAAGATAAAGCTTTCACTTTTGTCATCAAGTTTGGTTCTTTTCTCATCTAGTACATATACATTGGCTATGCTACCAAAAGCTCTAAGATAAGAGATTCGTTGCTTTTGTCTACTCCACGTTTCTTGTAGTATCTTTCCCAACACACTTTTTATTGGAGATAAACTGTACGAGTAGACATCACATTCAACAGTTTTTGCCTTCAACTCCTTAGGCAATCTCTTACTTTTCAGCATGCTTCGAGCTATATTGAGGATAGTCTGATTTATACTTTCTGCACACCATTCTGCTGAGGAGATCTTGGAACAATTAATGGCCGCCAAATTTATTTGCTTTATAGAATTCTTGAAATTCACGTGAAATAAATTCCTCTCTTCTGTTGGATCTCAGGGTTTTAATCTAAAGACCATTTTCTTTTTCCATCGCTACTTTGAACTTATTGAAAACATCAAAGACTTCTGATTTCTGTTTCAAAAAATAAACCTAAGTTTTTCTTGAGAAATTGTCAATGAAAAGTAAGAAGTAATTACTTTTACAAAAAGAACTTGATTTGATAACACCACACATATCTATATGCACGAGCTTGAGTGGCTTTTGGGCTCTTGAATTTTACCTTTTTTAAAAGCTTTTCCTAAATTGATTTCAGCATCCTTCACAATGCTAATCAAGATGATAGATACTTGGCAAGCCTCTCACCATCTCTTTCTTAGATAATAACTATAGTCCTCTAAAATTGAGATACCTGAATCTCAAATGCTATAGCCATGATGAATACGTATAACATGCTTTGAAATATTTTGCCCTATCATTTTAAATGTTCAACATGAACATTTTATTTTTTGATATAGATACCTTGGCTATCAAGTTCATATTGTTTCTCTTATAGAAAGATTGTAATTTTCAAGTGAATATCATAGCCTTTCTCTAAGAGTTATCTCAAACTCAAAATATTTGTTTTCATAGTAGGCACATAATAAATATTAGAAATGAATTGATATCCCATATTTTTTAAGTAGATAAGAATTTTACCTCTTTTTTTAACCCCCACTTTCGAATCATCATCGAAAGAAATATTCCCACTTATTAATTCATCAAGCTCCACGAACATTGATAAACGCCCATATATATAATTACTAGCACTGGTGTCAAGATATCATGTGTTGTCTTAACCTTGCTTATTATCTTTATATGCTAGTAGTACAATGCCATTCTCTTATCTCTTTTCTTCAACATAATTGACTTTCTCTTCAATTTTGTGATTGGGTACTTTACTTTTTCTAGTATAATATCCATGTTTGTAATAATTATAACATTCAATTTGAGACTTTCCATTCCTCAAGTTCGACCGAGCTGTACTAGGACCTCTCAAAGAGCTTCTTCTCTTTCGAAATTACTGTTATGATGGTTGTTGTTATTTTTGAATTCTAACCCTGTCCATGACTATACTTGCACCACCTCCTCAGCCTTGTTATCCACTATAAGCACATTGACTTCTATCGCTATACTGGCTATTTTCTTTCTCTGTGAGTTGTTTCTTGAGAAGTTGTTCCTTGAAATTTGGCTTTTTTTTTTCTTTTTCTTTTTCCTTTCTTCGTGAACTTGTAAGAAACCCAAGAGTTATTCTACTGTTATGGCTCCCAAATCTTTGGTTTCATCAATGACGATAATAATATTCTCGAACTTTGAATGTAATGATGAGATAATCGTTTCTATGATCGCAACACTTTTAAATTTTTCACCATTTTTTTTCATTTAATTGGAAAGAGATAAACTCTGTAAATGACCTAGTCTTCATCATGTGCAGCGGATCAAACTCTCTTATTAGATTTTAAATGTGGACTTTTTTAACTTTATCTTCTTCCTTATAACAGACATGAAGTTTCTCCTATGCTTCTTTGATAGAGGTTACATTAGAAATTTTCTTAAGCCCATCGTCATCTAAAGCTTGGTAGATGAGGAACAAAGTTTTTTTGTCTTTCTTTCTTGAATCCATTAAGCTATCATTTTATATTAAGAATTGTAATGCCCCAAGTCCCACCTCGGGTATGCTCTGGGAAGATCATGAGTATTTAGGTAGTAGTCCATGAGCCCAAAAGTACCTTTAAGCTAGCACTTTTGGGTGAGGCCCAGTGGTGTTACATTTGGTATCAGAACTAACTCAGTCCATACCTGTGTAGGCCTTGGAAGGCTGCCACGGGCCGAAATCGTGGTGAATGTGGACCCCGCCCATAGGGGTTATATGTGGGCTATTGAATATGGGCCTCTAGCGAGGACGCTAGGCCCTTAACAGGGAAAGATTGCAATGCCCTAAGTCCCACATCGGGTATGCTCTGGGAAGATCATGAGTATTTAAGTAGTAGTCCATGAGCCTAAAAGTACCTTCAAGCTAGTACTTTTGGGTGAGGCCCAGTAGTATTACAAGAATAGTGTCACCTCATCTATTGGCTCTTCGTAGCCTTTTTCTATTACCTACCAAATATCATGTATTTCAAAGAGTACCTTCATTTTGATAGTCTAATTATCAAATTTACTGCCTATAAATGGTAGAACTTGAATAAAAGTTAAACTGTTAGTAGCCATATGTCACGACCCTAGTCTCAAACTAGACAATTGTACAGCATTTAGCATAGTCCGTCGTACTAAGTCAACCTACTAACACTTAAGAATGGGAATTAGAATAAACTGTGAGATAAAGTGGGAAGGATAAGAGAGTTTAGGTGAATGAAAGGTTTGTATTACTCTTAGAATGCTTACAACTTTCACAAATGAGACTTGTGTACAAATGAACCTAAGGGGTCCTTTATATAGGTAAAGCCTAGATCAACTAAGGGTTATGATTGTGTCAAGTGGCATGATCTTACAAAGGGTCTAGAATATTCTCAATTAAAGTGGTAATATCTACAAAGATATTTACATAGAGAAATCTAGAATAAGTATGGCCTAGATCCTTCTAGGAGGTTCACCCACCATCTTGGCTCTTCCAAGTCATTCTAGGAACTTCTAGGACCGTCCAACCCATCTAGCACCATCTGGCCTTATCTAGAGCCTTCTAGGACTTAGTAGCGCCATCTAGAATCTTCTAGCATAGCCAAGACCTTTCTTGATCATTCTAGAAGTGTCCACCATATTCTAGGGCCTTCCTCTATCCTTTTTAAGTGAGTAGTATATATAAAGGACCTTAGAGCTATGAGCAGCAACATTTGGATTTTTGGGAGCCAAATGAGTAGGGTGTAACATCCTCCTCCACTCAAGTTCGCGACATCTCCGTCGCGTCATCAGCCTTGAACTACTCGATATGATTTTTGAATTGCCACAAGGCATCTTTATGCTCCCAGCTAGCCTCGGCCTCAGACAAATTCTTCCATTTCACTAGATATTCTTGATAATTAGGAACACCACATCAACAGATCAAGCGATCAACTAAAATACACTTCACCTCTTTATCAAAAGAGGTTACCACCATGGTAGGAGCCTGATAACTCTATAAAAATAGAGTTATTTGGTATGTTTTTGAGTCTTGGGATAGCTATTTTAAAGGATCAATTTGTCTAGTTTAAGTGTCTTTCTTTATTTTATTTTTGTCCGTAGTGTTTCCGATGATTACAATTCAATATAATCAATATCTATTTTATTTATTTTTTTATTTCTAGAAGGAATGCTGAATGTAAGTAAAAGCTGGAAGTAACTTTGCTATAGCAACGCGCCAGAGTAATACTGAACAGCAGAATTCTTTTTCTAGCTGGCATCTTTTACGCACAGCTGGTGCTGACAGCTAATATTAAATACCAGCTAAGGGAAAATAAAGAAAAAGTGGTCCTCACTCCATATTTGGCTAACACGTGTGTTAGGGTATCTTACCTATTCTGATGTAAAAGGAAAATGTATTGTAAAGAAGAGGGGGAGGACGGCTGACCAGAGAGAAAAATAGAAAAGAAAAGAAAAGAAAAGAAAATAGTACAGAGAAGAGAGGACGAAGGAGAGGAAGTACTAGCAG
>JXTB01000545.1:205264-216639 GCA_002914805.1 Parasponia andersonii | reverse complement strand
CAGCAATTGTACCCAGATTTGCAACCGAGGAGGATTCAATCATCCCAGCTTAATATATCTATCCATTTACAATCTCTTATTTAGGTCATATTGTTTTATGTTTGGAATTTACATTTTTTTTATTTTATTTTGCATCTGTCAATTCTTATAGTTTCTTAATTCAGCTTATTTGACATTAGTTTTATCCAACTAATTTTATTAATCAATCCCTGTGGAGACGATACTCAACTCATTACTATATTACTTGTTCGGCACGTGCACTTGCGTAGCAATTATAAAATAACACCAACAGAGCCCTTTTGGACTCTCCTCTTAAAGGATCTTCCTTATCTCTTTGGTAGGGTTTTAGCATGCTTAACATAGAAGATAAGGAAAATTTTTAACTTAATAAGGAGTTGAAGATTATAGGATACCTTACCCATGTGCTTGAGTATCGGAAATGGACCTTTGTATTTGTGCACTAACCCTTTATGTACCTTCCTTAAAGTTTTGAATTGTTGGGGAAATAGTTTGATAAGGATTAAATCCCCCACTTGGTACTTAACGTGCCTCTTCTTTTTGTTAGCCTACTTCTTCATTATTTTAGAAGTTTTGTTTAAGTAGGCCCTAGCCAACTCCGTTTGCTCATGCCATACCTTAGTAAACTTGAATGCTGCAGGACTCTTCCTACTGTAGTTTACCGTTAAAGCATGTGGAGTCATAAGTTGTTGTCCCATGACTATCTCGAAAGGGCTCTTGCCCGTAGACTCGCTCCTTTAGAGGTTAAAAGAGAATTGGGCTACATCAAGTAATTTTACCCAATCTTTTTGGTTGGCACTCACAAAGTGCCTCAAGTATAGCTCCAGCAAAGCATTCACCCTTTCCGTCTAGCCATTACTTTGAGGGTGAAAGCTAGTAGAAAAGTTCAAGTCAGAATCCATCAACTTAAACAATTCTGTCCAAAACCTTCAAGTGAATCGGGGATCACGATCACTTACGATGTTTGACAAGACTCCCCAAAGCTTTATGACATGCTTCATAAAGAGCCGCGCAGTCTCATCAGCGGGTTAATCAGGTAAAGTAGGTATAAATGTGGCATACTTGCTGAAGTGATCAACCACCACTATAATGCTGCCAAAGCCCTCTGACTTAGGCAGGCTAGTGATAAAATCTATTGAAACTCTCTCCCACGGGCTCTCAGAAATGGGATAAAAGTTAGAGTGCGTTCTGACCTGGGTGACTAGCCTACAAGGAATCGTGACACTCTTTGATAAGCTCTTTTCTTAAGTTCTCCTACTTAGGCACATAGAGTCTATTATCCTTGCCATAAAAAAGTCCATTGCTCAGCCAAAAGCATCAGTCTTTCCTTCCATCGCTAGAGGCAGCAGGCTTTTTGCAAGAACATCGTGTTCTTGTCCTTCCTTGATTTTTTTAATCAATGTGCTATCAAGCCTGCTTAAGGCAGCCAGCTCTGCCTTTCTGCTTAGTGTATCCACGACTACATTTGCCTTCTCTGGCTTGTATTCAAGCTTTAATCGAATTCTGCCAAGAAATCTTGCCACCGAGCTTGCTTGGGACTCAACTTTTTTTGAGTTTGAAAGTAGCTTATGGCTATATTGTTGGTCATGATCGTGAAGTAAGTACCCAATAAGTAATGCTGCCACACTAGGCAATGGATGATGGCAGTTATCTCTATTTCTTGCACCGTGTAGTGTTTCTCAGTGTCATTGAGCTTGTGATTTTCATAAGTAATTGGACGCCCTTCTTGCATTAGTACTCTGCCAATGGCAAAGTCAGAAGCATTTGTGTGAAGCTCATACACCTTAGAGTGGTCAGGTAAGCTGCAAACTGGCTCTTCGCTTACTGCCTTCTTCAAGTCTTTGAATGAGACTTGGCACTCAGATGTCCACTCCCAATACTTGTTCTTCTTGAGCAGGTTAATAAGTGGCATTGCTCATACTAAGTAGGACTTAATGAACTGCCTATAGTAGTTCATAAGTCCAAGGAAAGATCTTAACTCTAGCACCTTAGTAGGAGGTTCCCACTATTTGATGGCTTGCACCTTGGCTTCATCCATCATAAGTTTCCCATCCTTTATCTTACGCCATAGGAACATCACTTCCTCTTGGGCGAATAGGCATTTCTCCTTCTTAATGAATAGTTGGTTCTCTCAAGACCTCGAATATCTTCCTCAAATGTTCTAGGTGCTCTTCCATGGTCTTGCTATAGATGACTATATCATCAAGATAGACTACCATAAATCGATCGAGGTAAGGATGGAATAACTTATTCATGGGGGTGCAAAAGGTAGCAGGTGCATTGGTAAGACCAAATGGTATGACTAAGAACTTATAAGCACTATACCTTGTCACGTACGTGGTCTTGGGCTCATGTCCCTTTGCTATGCACATTTGGTAGTACTCTGAACATAGATCAAGTTTCGAGAAGTATCTAGCATTCCCAAGTAGATTGAACAAGTCGGCAATCAATGGGATGGGGTACTTGTTCTTCACTGTTACCTTGTTAAGAGCCCGATAATCAATGTACATCCTTAGTGAGCCATCTTTCTTTTTCTGGAACAACACTGAGGTATCGAAAAAAGCTTTGGAGGGCCTGATAAAACCCGCATTAAGCAACTCCTTTAGTTGTTTCCGGAGTTCCATTAACTCCGGAGTGGCCATTCGATAAGAGCTCATTGCAGGTGGCCTTGTGCTTGGCTCAAGCTCGATTTCATGGTCCACTTCCCTCTTAGGTGGAAGTTTCTTGGGCAGAGCGTCAGACATCACATCTTAGAATTCATCCAAGATAGCTTGCACCTCCATGGGTAGGTTACCTTAAGGTTCGAACCGTTCATCATCGTGCTCCTTTACGATGGCCAAGTAAATCTCCTCCTCCCTTCTCAAGCCCTTCTTGAATTGAAGTGCAAAGAGTACTTTGTTTCCCGCTTTTATGGACTGCTCTGTTGGTACCATGCAAGCCTTTTTACCATCCATGATGCACATTAAATTGGCAAATGGAACAGGAAATGCCCGCGCTGCATCAAGAAACTCGAAACTAAGCACCATCACAAAATCATTCATTGGCACTACTGATAAGTCAAGTTGGCCAGCCCATGCACCTAGGCTAGCCTTAACACTATGAGCAACCCCATGGATGGGGTGTGTTGCTGAGTTTACTGCCTTAAGAGAGCCTCTTCTATTGGACATCGTCAAGCCCAACTGCCTAGCTTCCTCAACAGAGACGAAGTTGTGGGATGCACTTGTGTCAACCAAGGCTTTAGTAGCTTTGTCATTGATTGTTGCATCCATAAAGAGTAGGCCCTTAGCTTGTGACTTAGGAGCCGATTGCAAGGTGTTGAGGAGTTGTAAGGAATCAACACGTGTACCACCGTTTTTCCTATCACCTCCTTCTTGGTTTGGCTTGAAGGCAATTAAGGTGTTTGTTGTGAAAATTATGAACGCAAGTGTACATATCGCAAACAAGTAATATAGTGTGAGTATGAGTATCATCTCACGAAGACTGTTGATTTACTAAGTACCGAAATTTAGCTAACCCTAATTTTATTTGAATCAATCGACTAAAGAAAAATTAAATTAAATTAAATTAAAACTAAAAAATAAACTAAAAGCAATAAAAATAAACCAGAACCAAAATTAAAAGCGAAAAATAACACGTGATGTAAATCAATGAAATTAAACCTAGGATGTCCGATTTCACTGTAACTAATTCACTCTAAAAATTCTCTATCTCAGTAGCCTAAAATTATTCCCCTAGTTAATAGTCGAGATTCCCTAATTTATTCACTATTCTCTCCCGAGTACAAGCAAAAATATCTTTAATTGCCAATTCACTATATTCCTATGTGAATTAAACTAATTAAGAATTTAATAAGATCTATGGAAACTCATATAGCGACTACACAAACCATGTAAATATATTCCTATTTAACATATAATTTATGGCTTTCAATTCAACGAACTAGACACATAAATCTCCTTCTAATTTCATTATGATTAATAAATCATCTATTTAGTGGCCAATTAAATATAAGTATTAAGAGCAGAATTGAAAACTCAACTAGGAAAAATAATTCATAGACTAAATTGAAAGAAAAATATTGAAGCATCATAGTTAGGCTATATCGTAGCTCTAGAAAAGAAATCTAGAATATAATTAAACTAAGAGAAATAAAAATATTAAATGAAAACATCCTAAAGAAAATAAAATTCTAAAACTGAAATAAAATCAAACTAGAGAAATCGCGGTTAAAGAGGTTCCACTCCACTGCTCTATCTCCCACAGACTTTCTCTTTCTAGACTATTGTGTTTCTCTCTCTAAAATTGTGTATTTTTCCTCTTCTGCTGTAGTTCTCTTATAGCTAAAAAGAGAGTGTGTTTGAGTTATACACGGATTCCTATGCTCAAATATGATTGGTAGAATGATGTGGAAATTTTCCAATTTTTTTTTTCTCTCTCTTCCGCGTTTCTTATTCAAAATATGAAACTTAGGCAATTATCACATACCGATGAAACGCGTGAGCTCAGCTAAAAAATTGGTTTTAATTGGCTGAAGAAGAAGCTGACTTTGACTTGCTGATGTGGCGTTGTCTTGTTTGAGGAAGAAATCAATTGCACGGAAACCATCCGCATGTGATCAGACACGCTTGGAAGCCTCCACCAACTTTTCTTTTGGATGGGCCCCAGCTATCCCCCTCTGTTGCCTAGTCACTCATGTCCCTTCGAGAGTGAAGTACACTCGCCAATCTGGGCCCTTCAATCCGATTAATTTGACTGCTGGATTTAATCTGAATTTCTTTTTCTTTTATTTTTTTCTTTTCTTCTTTTCTTAAATCAAATTAAATTAAATTAAATTAAATTAAATCAAAAACCTATATCTTATAAAAATCTATTTCAAATTAAATTGACTTAAACTAAATTAAATTAAAACACTAAACCTAATAAAATAACATAATATTAAACAAAACTAAATCTAAATAAAATAAAATAAAACAACTTAAATTACTTAAAATCTAAATTAAAATTACTATAGGATACACATTTTTAATGAATAAAATAGCATAATTAACTCTATTTTTATAGAGTTATCAGTGTTGAGAGCTTTCTTCTTAGGACACTCGTATGCCCAATGTGGCCCATCACAAAGGAAGCACTTAACACTTGGTTTGGAGAAGTCACGGTCTTTCTTCTCCTTTCCCTTATCTTTGTGCCTGTATGAGGAACTATCTTTGTTCTATTTTTCTCCTTTTGTTTGCTCTCCCCCACTCTTTGCTCCACTACCCTTTTTGTCTGTAGCTTTAGAAAGGTCCTTGTTAATAGAGTAATCAACAAGGCTCTTGGCTACTGCAATAGCATTGGCCAAGTCCTGAACACCACGGCGCTTAATCTCTAACTTGGCCAAGTTCTAAAGACCATCCATGAACAAGAACAGGACATCTTTATCTGAAGTGCCAGTGACTTTGAGCAAGAGTGTGGTAAATTCTTTCACGTAGTCTCTAATACTGCCAGATTATTTGAGGCGGCGAAGATGACCTCTCGCCTCCTTTTCAGTATTCTCTGGGAAGAATTTCCTCTTTAGCTCCCTCTTGAAGTCATCAAAGGTGGCTATAGTGCACACCCCTCGTTGCATCTCCTTGTATCTCTGCCTCCACTATAGCATCGTAGTATCGGTTAGATATAAGATAATATTACGAATTTTACCGTCATCATCTATCATATCGGCGGCCTCAAAGTATTGCTCGAGTCCCTATAGGAAGTTCTCAACTTCCCTAGCATTGCGAGTACCATTAAAGATCTTTGGTTTAGGCACCTCAACCTTCCTTGCCTCAATGGTTATTATGGTGGTTACTCCCGTGGCCACCGCCTGCTTACACAAAGCAAGATTACCACCCATCTCATCTACTCTAAGTAAAATATTAGTGAGTTCTCTTTGGAAGAGATCTCCTACCTCGTACCTTGGCAATCTCCGAATAAAAGGACTCAATCTCGTACCTTAAGTCAGCCTCTAACCCACCAAGCGCATCTTTGATGCTGCTGTGGATCTCTGTATCCTCGGTTTCCAAACCATCGCAACGGCCATCTAGATCATCTACACACTCGCCTAATGTGCTCAAGTTGGACTCTAGTCAGGACACTCTAGCCTCCAAGCTAGTCATAACATCCCTCGACTTGCCACAGGTAACATCCTTCTTCCTTTCATCACGCCCATGTTCAGAAGCACCAACTTCGATGGGGTCGGGAGTTACAGCCATGGTCTTCATATAAACAAGAGAACCACTAAGATATAATGACCAATCAGAGCTCTGATACTACGTTGTCACGACCTTAGCCTCAAACTAGACAATCGTACAACACTTAGCATAGTCTATTGCACTAAGTTAACCTACTAACACTCAAGAAATGAACTTAGAGTAAGCTGTGAGATAAAGTAGTAAGGATAAGAGAGTTTAGGTGAATGAAAGGCATGTATTACTCTTAGAATACTTACAACTCTCAGAAATGGGACTTGTGTACAAATGAACCCAATGGGTCCTTTATGTAGGCAAAGCCTAAACTAACAAAGGGTTATGATCGTGTCAAGTGGCATGATCTTATAAAGTGTCTGGAATATTCTCAATTAAAGTGGTAATATCTACAACGATATTTACATAGAGAAATCAAGAATAAGCATGGCCTAGATCCTTCTAGGAGGTTCATCCATCATCTTAGCTCTTCGAAGTCGTTCTAGGAGTATCTAGGACTGTCCAACCCATCTAGCACTATCTGGCCTTGTCTAGAGCCTTCTAGGACTTAGTAGTTCCCTATAGAATCTTCTAGCACGACCAATTCATCTCTTGATCATTCTAGAAGTGTCCACCATATTCTAGGGCCTTCTTCTATCCTTTTTGAGTGAGTAGTATATATTGAGGACCTTAGAGGTATAAGCAACAACATTTGGATTTTTGGGAACCAAATGAGTAGAGCTTAACACCTAGCTCTTAATAGATTGAGATTTTATCAATTTCAACTATACGGATGGATTCCGAACATCAAATAATCTTAGGATTGACTGGTCAATTGACTTAGTTAAAGTCATTATTCTTAGTCAAAAGTCAAAGCCAGTCAATAGCTATGATCAACGGCTCGACCAATGGCTTAGATGACTCAGTTAATGGCTGGGTCAAATAACTCTGATAGCTTAATTAATAGGTTTGGTAGCTTAGCTTTGACTCAGCTTAGCTTACATTCGCACTCGGCTCAATTCAGTGAGTTTACTCAATTTTAGGTAGCAAACTTCCGATGACTTGTACAGGCTCGTTCGGACTCTGATTGAGCTGATTTTTATGGCAGTATGTTAATCTCATCGAGCTCTTTGATTTGATATATAATAGTGATAAGTTAAGGACAAATTTCCTACACTCTCATTCTCAATAATTCTTTTCTAATGTAGAAGATCAATCAAAGCTACATCCACAAAGCATACTTAAAATTTCAAGAGATCTCTCACAACTTTACTCTAATACTATTTTGTAGGAAATAAAATAAACTTTATTAATTACTCAAATATTATTATAAGAGAGAATTTTTCAACTTTTCTTCTCAAGCTTACTCATTCACTAAAAGCTATACTTCTTTTCTTCCTCATTTCACTCTTAGAAATTTTGCTTCTTTCTCTCTTTACTCTTAAAAGATTTTTCTCTCTTTACTCTTAAAAGATTTTGCTTCTTTATTTGAAGCTTAAAATTCAAATAAGAAGGGGTATTTATAATTAGAATAAACCATTCTCAATCACACAAATTGGTTTAATTAAATAAGTACAAAAATTACAAACACCACACACTTAACCTAATACAAATCACATGATTCATAAGTAGAACTTTCTAAGAGTTGGGTTGTTTTTCTAATTAGACTTCTCTTTTATGGGTTTTGATAAACTTGGGCTAAGAGTACTCTAAATTATTGGACTCCATGTTATTGGGCTGATAGCATTTTCTCGTGGGCTTGAAAATAAGTTTATTTCTAACAACACTTATTTCCTTTTTAGAGTTTTCTCCGTTATGAGTTTTATCTAGATGAGCCTTAATGATGTATATAGAAGAAGTTGTTAGGCTATCTCCAATTGAAAACTTCAAATTGGTGTAATTTTTGCACTAATTTACAGTTTTTTTTCACGCTATCTTCAAAGATATCTCCAAGCTAAAACTTTAAAGCTTATACTAAAAATAATATTCCCATTCTTTTTCTCAGTTTTTTAATTTATAAACAATTAATAATTAAAGAAAAGGAATCAAAAGGAATATAATTCATTACTTATTATATTTAAGGGGTAGAATTGGGATTAATAAAATTTTTACCAACTTTAAAGTTGCAGTGAAACTTTAAATTTGGTGCAACTGTTACCAACTCTAAAATGAAGTCCTTATTTTAAAGTTTGGTTGGAACAAGTTTTTTACTTCAATTGGAGTAAAACTTCATTTTGAAGTTGGGTTGGAGATGCTCTTAGGGTTTTCTTCTTTTACAGTTTTCTTTTTGTTGTTTTAATTTTTTTGAACTTCTTATATTCTTTCTTTTTTGGGATATATTAGCTCTTTTTAGTGTCGGACTCTCTGGGGTTGTCTAGTCGAGTGCCCACATATTTAAGATTTAGCTCGTCTTTCGTCCTGTCTATGCTATAAGGCAATTGGTTTATTTAGCGGAAAAAAAAGAAAAAGCATAGCACCTAACCTGGGACTTATGCTGTAAATAACCATTACCAAAGGAGTCATAGAAATATCAATTGACCTGATACGTTGTGAACTACATCTAATGAAAAAAGTAAAAGAAGTTCATATATTGTCTGTTTCAGACTTTTCTGGGAACTTTTCATTATTCGATAAACAAAATGTTGTTCATCTCAATTGGGCTGAAAACGCTAACATATATCAAATTGTTAGAGATTAATTTTCATGGCTAGCAACTAATTTAGTAGGAAGTAGTATTGCTATTAAATTCCTACAATTGTCAACAACAATTAATTGATGTGTGTCATTTTCTACCCATGATGAAAATCCTTTTCATTATTTAATTTATTGACGTAATATAAAATGGTTAACATATTCAAACCCTTCTAGATTGTAGGACGTTTTAGATAGTAATCGTGTATAGTTTATGTATACAATTCTTCAAGAGAGACTGTTATACGTACGTGCTGATGAACTATCCATACACAAACACAATAAAGAACAAGGATAATCAATTCCAATTAAATCTCAGTGTTTTGCGTTAAATATAGCTAGAAGAATAGTCAAACACACACTTGCAATATAATACATAGGCTATAGATTGGGAATTATTGGAGAAGGGTTCACATTTAATTCACTCATCAGTATATATGCCTAGGAAGATATTGCACAAACTGGCTATTATTTTAATTAAGCTCAACACAACCACCAATTTTTTCAAATTTTTTTTTTCAAGGAAAGAAAAAGGTTTGGTTTTGACTCGTAGGTCAAGTAAAAGTTTATTGTTCTGCCCCGTATTTAGAGAAATGAGATTAAAGAATTTCACTGTAGAAAGAATCTTATTCCATCAAAACAGAGTAGCTATTATAACGAGGCTAAAGCAGTAATCAAAGTAACTAATCACTTAATGCCACCTGTCTAGCCATTGTAACAGAACAACTAATTCTGTTAATTTTTAACAAAGCTTAACTAGTCTTTACAGCCTCCCTCTAACTCAAAGCGGAGTACTCTTCCACTTAGAGTTTGTCTAACAGTTTGAAAAATTTAGAACTTGAAATGGCTTTGGTAAATATGTCTGTTACTACCTAGCGGTTGTTTCAAAATCATGAGAGGTATATCAGATTAAATTACAAACATTTTTATACGGTCTAAAGCAGTCTATAATGTAGTATAATGGCCTTAATGAATATTTTTTAAAAGAAAGATATGTGAATAATTCTATATGGCCATGTGTTTTCATCAAGAAACTAGCATCTGGGTTGTCATTATTGCTTTATATATTGATGACTTAAATATCATTGGAACCTCAAAAGAACTTCTAAAATTTATGACATATTTAAAGAAAAAATTTATATTTAGTAAAAACAAAATTCTAACTCGGCTTGCAGATTGAGCGTTCATTAGTTGGAATATTTCTCCATCAATCAATATATAGAAAAAAAGAATTTTAAAATGCGTTGATATGGACAATCATACCCATTGAGTAATCCAAAGATCAATTGATGTGAAAAAGGACTCATGTCACAGAAGTTCTTGGCCATAAATTACCAAATTTAAGTGTGATTGGAGCTCTTATATATTTTGCTAATTAATTACATCAGACTTAATGTAGCTCTCTTCATTATTTTATTTCTAAAATATATCTCGTCGCATATACGAAGACATTGGAATGAAATTAAACATGTGTTTCATTATCTTCAACGGACTATTGATCTGAGATTACTCATTCTGGGAAAAATAATTCCCAGTTAGTTGGCTATATAGATGTAGGATATTTGAGAAAAATAATTCCCAGTTAGTTGGCTATATAGATGTAGGATATTTATCTGATATCCATACATCTCGATCACAAATAGTGTATTTGTTCTCATATGGTGAAACTATAGTATCTTGTCGTTACACAAAATAAACTATTGCAGTCAATTCCGTAAATCATGATGAAATCTTGGTATTGTATGAAACATATCGAGAATTATAAGAGGAGCGTGTGAGTTTCTTCAAATAAGAGAACAATATTATATAAGGATATTGCTACTTGGATTACAAAAATTAGAGGATACATCAAAGGTGATAAAACTAAACATTGATCATCAAAGTTCATAATTCTTCGAGCTCCATAAAAGCAACGATATTAACTTCTGATTATTCAATTGTGTGACAATCTAACCAATTTATTCACGAAGGCACTTCCTGGTGCAAGATAAATATTTTACTTAGTCCTAGTAGCATCAAGATCTCTGAATCAAAGAAAAGCTAGCCGATTATTATCTAAATTACTAATGCATATCACTAGTGGCTGGCCAAAAGAACCAATTATGTGCATGAAATGTGCAGCAAGGTTTTTTTTTTTTTTTTTAATGCTGAGAGATCTTTATCGGTTTCCTGTTTCAGCCGAATGGTCGATTTGAAACTCAAACAAAGATTTGTTTAAGCATATCTAATCATCATCCTGAGCACTGGCAGCCATCATGGAGTGGTAAATTTCTTTTCCGGGCGCACTATGTATGTTTTTCTAGTTGTATCCTGAGATCTAGAGTAGTCATCAACTCAAATCTGTTGTCAAATCCAACTCATCTGGTATTTAAATTGCGAATTGTATTAGGTAGCTTTGTATCGAGATCCATTCACCCTTCTATGGAGCTGAACAAGTTGTTTTGTCTTTAATATTAAATTATGTTC
>JXTB01000545.1:187053-205152 GCA_002914805.1 Parasponia andersonii | reverse complement strand
AATTTGCAATTGTTAGTAAGATAATTTCGTTAAAGAGCTTGCGTAATTATATAAAAACATTTTCAAAGCTTATTAAGTATTAGAGGACACTTTTCTTCTTTATTCTTTTCAATAAAAATAATAATTTTCTTCAACCAAATAAAGAGTAAAATAGCGAATCAAGTACAAATATCGAATTAGATGAAATTCATCACAATAAGCAATTCCCAAACTATCACGACCCAAATCCCGGGGTAATGGCAGAAGGGAAATTTCATAAAAATTGGATTTTTTTTTTTTTTTACAAATGTATTATGAATTCCAACCAGTGGATTTATTCCACAGTTCATAGTCACTAATAAACACAGACTGAAAAATTATAAAAAAAACCAAATTCTCAGATAGTTCACTAAGCATCATCATTCACACCTCAACATCAAGCTAGTATGACATATATAGTTACAGACATTTTCAAAATAACACACTTAACATAAATGCTAGTAACATCTATAAATTTAACAAGACTTAAATACGAGTCTTGTATTCACACTCCTAGCATTACCAAGTTTCAAACTACGAATAAAAGATAACTTTTTATTCCGCTTGTTGACCGTCAATGTCACACTGGACACCACTTGTGGAGAAAGTAGGGAGGGTGAGCATAAATTGCCCAGTAGGTTACCCAATTTCCCTTTTTGGGAAAATCCTTTATAAATTTCAAAACATCTACATGGTTAGTAGTACTGGAAAATATTTCTATACATATTAAGGATTTAAATCATTTACAGAAAATTATGCTAAAACTAAAACCAGATATCCAGGTCAAAACATATAAAAGTCTCAATTAAAATAAGCATAATGCACATCACATAAATCAACACATCACATGAGCTCCCATCCTCTCATCACTACTAGAGCAACTTATACTACANTAGTCCGCCTACTACAATACCGTGATGTCTAAGACGACTCTCATGCATAATCGTATGAAATGTGCAATATATATAGTCTCAAACAACCATACAATGGTTTAACATTCTAGACATACTCTGATTTTTAATTAAAATCCATTTTGTACTTTAAAATCCAAAAGTACAGTTTCTATGGTTTTACCAAATTCCAAGTATAAAAATTTGTATAAAATTATATTTAAAAATATCTAGAGTAGTCTACAATATTTCACAAATTCATAGTTCATTAAAATAATTATTCAAATAATTCAATTTAATAAAATCATGAAATTTCATTTTTCAGAATAAATTCCAATTTTAATGAAAATAATAGAAAATAAGGAAATTGAATCCCCTACATCGAAAAAGTAATTATGCTGAGCTAACGACGCTAGAAATATCCTCAATTGATCACCGGGTTGTTCAGACAGTTGTTCTCGAATCTCGTCACGTTCACTTGAAAAGTTGACTTTTCAAACGGAGTCTCGGATTGAGAAACAGAGGTCACCACTGAATTCAGAACACCCAAAAATGTTGGTTTAGATATAAGGTTCATCAAAAACGGGTCCCGGTGCGGAAACGGCCTGTGGCACACAAAACGGTGCAAATCACGAGCTATTTTCTCGATTTTCATGCCACTTCAGAAAATAGTAGTATTTTATATCAAACTTCATGTCCTGACCTCATTGAGTCCAAATTCGAAGTCAGAACTCAGTTTCGAGGTCCCGAACACTAAATGGGCTCAAAAATCAGAAAATTATAAAAATACCACATTTTGAAAATAATTAGAAAAATACCACATTTTCATCCTGATAATTAACGATCTTCCGGTTATCGTTTTAACACCTAAAAATCATTGAATTTCATGTTTCAAACTCTATCACGTGGTAAAATTTTCTCAGAAAAAATAACTCAATTCCGAAATAATTACGAAAATACCACAAAAATTAAATATTAAAATATTGCTACAGTAGTCAACTTCTCACGGGAGCCGAGTTGGAGACCGAGAGTGGTCGGAAATGAAAGCTGGAGTCTAGACGAATACAACGGTGGTGGTGGTGCGGTGATCAGACGTTGGACGGCCGAACGGCGGGCAAAAAACCGATCCGGTGGCGCAACTTTCAGAGTGCTCGATCTCCGGCGAGAGGCGGCGGAGCAAGACGGCGGCACCGGGCATGGCTTCGTCGGCGGCTGAGCAAGGATACGGGGCAGCGCATCGGGCGGTGCGGTGGCCGGAGGAGCCTTGGGTGAATAGTGGTATATGTGGGAGTTTCGAGGGCTTCCGTGGAGAAGAAGAGAGAGTTGGTGGGTTTTTATGCAATTTTCAAAAATCGAGCAGTGAGACACGTGGCACAATCTGATTCAACCAAAAAAAAGTTTCTGAAATTCCACTTTGGCCACAATTTTAAAAAAATTTGTTCACTTTAGTCCCTCCTTAATTACACTTTTGTCCCAAGTTTCAAATTTCTTTTTCACTTTTACCTCAAATGCACCTATATTTTATCTTGTCTAGATTCAACACTAAATTTATATCCTATTTTTATTTAATTAATCCAAAATTATTAAATTACCAAATTATCCTTGAAGTAAAATTACTTAATTATCCTTACAAAATTTAGGATTTTACACAAACCAATTTTGACTTACTGACGACGAAGGAAAAATATATGCGCATGAGATATTAAATACACTCACGATTCCACAAGTGAGATATTTAAAGTACCATGAGAGATATATCTTCATTTTGTTTTTGAATTTACTTTTATTACCCGAGTTAGGTAGCTTTTTTTTATTGATAGAGTGATGATCTTTCAAAGAAATTAATTTTGATGGAATAAGTATTGTTTGATATTTGCATCGCAAAAACTTCAAATCTCGAACAAAACTTACACAAATCTAGACTCAACAGATCTTGATCTCTTAGAACCTTCGTATAGAGTTTCTGAAAAATAAAATAAAAATGAAGAGAAAAATCTCACCGAAGGAGAACTAAGAATCTCCCTATCCAATAGGGTGAAAAATAAGTATGGGAGAATACTCAAATTGAAAATTATTTAAAACGTCAAATTAGTTATATTATATCATAGTCAAATTTATATATATATATATATATATATACATATATTTATATATTTTTTTAAAGTATCAAATATATATTTAAAATAGGAAAGATAAAAAAGAAAAAGAAGAAGAAGAAGAAATGTCTACTTATTTATAAGTCTTTCAAAAATGAAACAAACATTTGACAAATAAAACAGCATATTCTAATATCAATTAAATATTTTTAATTTCTAACATAATTTTTCTGTCACGACTGGAAATCCAAGGCCATGACTTTTAGTAATTTTAGTTGAAATGGTGATAAATAGTAATCTTTACAAAATTTCAGCAAATTTAAAATTTTAATTTTTAGTCCTTAAAAGTAAAAAGTAAGAATCCTCTCATTACTTTTAATTTCTTTAGAAAATATACACTTAATATTTAGAGGAATTCTATTTAATTTAATTGGAAACTTTCATTTAAAATTATGAAGTTCAATAAAATGAATCTAATGTCCAAACAATTCACATAAAATCATTTGTATTTCTAAGAGCTCAATTTAATAGCAAAATTTATCCTTATATATCCACTTAGCAAAATATGCTATTATTGGCTAAGTAAATTTGATATAGAAAATGGAAGATGATATAGAGTACGAACCAACCAATGAAGAGGATTAGAATTGCATGCACACTGCCAAGCATGCTTGTCGAGCCTCCAGAATAATTACTACAAAATAAATCGACACCTGAAAATAGGAGGAAGTAGGGGGTAAGCACGTGAATGCTTAGTAAAAACTCAATTACCTTTTTAAATGGATGTAATTTTACCAATAACTTTTCCAAATTTTATTTATAAACCAAGTTTATAAAATAATTATTATCCATAATAATCATATACTCAAAATCAAAACTAGAAATCGCAATATTGTACATATCATAAATCAATCCATCCTATGAGCTCACATCCTTTGATCACGAACTAGAGTAATTCGTACTACATGTACTAAATACTCTCTATCTGATATCTATCCCAGAAAACCATAGGGACACCCATGTGTCTAAACCTACTGAACCGGAGGGGCAACTAAATGCCTACACATACCGAATGGGAATAATCAAAAAACCCCGCGTAGGTTTACGGGCTCTCACCTAGGGCAGGTGTACTGGTCTGCCTACTACAACAATACGATGCCTAAGATGTATCTCAGGTATGATCCTATGGTATATACAATATGTAATAAGATATATGTAATAACCAAGCAGAATACAACCAAACAATGCTTTAAAACTCCACTTGATATTATTCTGGAATTTATTATATCTTGGGCATCAAATTAGCTGAATCACCCCAAAATTATGATTTTATAAATATATATAGGAGTCACATAGTCCACTTCTATAATAATCTAAGATTTTCCAACCGTTCATTAAAAATATCGTTCTATTCACAATTTTTCATAAATAAATTTTAATGCAATTAAAATCTAACACAGACATAAATATCAGGTAATTAAACTCCTAACTCAATCGAGTGTCGAAATAACATTATGGTACTATAGAGGACGTCTGGCGTCATTTGGGTGTCGTTCGGAGGGACAAGCATCGTTTTCGAACGTTTGATCAATAAATTTAAAAATTCGATTTTCCAACGAGACCTCGAATGGAGAAACAAATATTTCCATTGAATTCCTAGCACCTAATTTATCTAGGTTAAATATATGACTTGATTAATTTAAGTTCGGGTCAAAACCCAACACCGTGGCACACAAAATTAGATAAATCTGAGCTGTTAGATTTTATTTTTCATGCCCAACAACAAACATAGTTAATATATATCAAACTTTATATTTTTACAAATACAACACAAATATGAAGTTTATTCTATGATCTAACGGTCGGATTGAAAAATTTTAATACAAAACTAAAAATAACTCAAAATTATCAAAAATGGCAAAATTCAATCCGAGCAAAGTTATGTGGAAATATGTATACCATGATGATGAAATTCTAATTGTGTATATTTATTATGAGATTAGATCATTATTATACACTTAAAGTTTCATTAAATTCCCTAATTTAAAGCACTATTGTAAACATAGGCATAAAAGTAAGAATTACCCCTAATTTGTGCTAAATATTCGTTTCTGCGCAGGTTTCGTAAAATGGGCACAAATTCTAAACTACACGGGATTTTGATCCAATTCTTAAACTCTAGATTCTGGACTCAATTATTCACTAAATCTAATTTATAAGATCTGCCAAGATTATTTCAAAATGGGTCTCAAATGGACAATAATATAAATTAGACTGCATTCATGTTTAGCCTGACACCCTTCAATATTTGATCAATTCTAGCCTCATTACAATCTCAAATAGAGTGATTCTTGATTCTATAGATACATAAATAAAAATATCTAGATAATTTGTTCTTTGAGAAAATTCAAAAGAAGCTGAAATCTAGGTAAAAATATCAGATATTTCCATATCATAAGATCAACAATCAATTTTGACTCAACAGAACCTATCTTCACCATTTTTTTATAAGTCAAGAAATACATCTCCAATGGATGCAATTTTGGTGGCATATGACTTCTAAGAGATAAAGATTCAAGTTCTCTTCTTTTATTAAGATAGTTTTTGTCCAAATTTATGGAGTTTTAGATACATCTTTGGGAGGGACTGAATCTGCTAAAACAAGTTGCCAACTTGCTCTAATCTATAGTCTACAAATTTTGACTTTGTATCTCTAAGTTTTCCTATAAATAGATGTCTAAGCTATGCTTAGGAGGAATCTTGGTTTTGAGAACAAGATCAATCTCTTTTATTCTCCTCTCGTTAATCATGTTATTATAATCTTGCTTTGCCTTCAAAATAGTAAGAGTTTTGTGTTTAAAGTTATATTCATATTGTGTACATACTTGTTGTTCTTCTTCATCATGTTTATTTAATCTTACATGTTGCTAAGGTGAAAGGGTGAATCTATTGGAGGAAAGATAGGTATAATCTAAACTCTAGGTGGACTTCATTGTTTATATCTTTTAATCATTGTTATACATGTGCTACTTAATTTTCTTAATCAATTGTAATACCATCCTTGTTAAGTGGTGGGTCTTAATTCATTGTAGTCAACCTTTGACATAACAAATACTTAATTCCTTTTGTACCAGTTGTGCTTGAAAGGGAATTTGATTTGTTGTGGACATAAAGTGGCACCATGAATGCTTGACCACATTTGCAAGTGTTGGCGTTATCAAAAAAGGTAATTAAGAAAACTAATTTAATCACATAAATAACTAATAATGGACTTTTAATTATTAATCTTCCGATTGGAACCTCCGTTGTGTGTGGATTCCAATTGAGTGATAAAAAAGCTTAGATTATACTTATTTGATATACTTAAGAGTGGATCCCCTAATCTCAGCAATTGTTTAATTCTGCAATTTCATATTGTTATATTTCTATCACTTTGGTTCATATTGTCATAATCATCCTACAAAATACTTTTTCCTATCATTTTTATTCTTGTAATATATGTATTATGGTCTTGTATTATTCACTAACTTTCATGTGGATTGATCTCAGTCTCACCGAGTAATTTATTATTTTGACACTCCTGTACTTGGGAAAAGACTTCATTAGTAAGGGCGTTTAAGCCAATACTAGATATAAAACCTGAGGAAGATGTGAACCATAATCACAACTACCTGTACATATCCATGCTTTGTCCTTTTGTCGTTTTGTTAAAATTTTCAAACCTTTTTCTGACAACAGCCGACCTACCCTTGTAGGTGCTATCATTACATTATTTTTCCTATCTCTATAAATACATCACTTCTTTTCTCCATTTTTATTCTACTCAAACTTATTCATAAGTTTAAGAGGAGTGTTAAAATTGTTGGGTCCTCATCTCGTAAAATCACAAACATTTGTGTATTTTGTGGATCCAGTCCAGTGAAAGATAAAGAGTTCCTAGGGGTTGAAAATCACCTTGGTAAGGTGTTAGCTGAAAGAAAAATCCATTTAGTTTATGGGGGAGGTAGTCTAAGATTAATGAGGTG
The DNA here is from genome assembly GCA_002914805.1 of Parasponia andersonii. Classification (NCBI taxonomy): domain Eukaryota; kingdom Viridiplantae; phylum Streptophyta; class Magnoliopsida; order Rosales; family Cannabaceae; genus Trema; species Trema andersonii. Next base: position 198,123 of record JXTB01000545.1, on the reverse strand, counting down.
TGTGTCAACAACTGCATTTATTGGAGGAAGCTAAGTTTTGGGAATCATCCCAAAAGTTTTAACTGAAGGAAACATTACTAGAAAGATAGTTGGGGAAGAGTTGAAAGTGTTAACAATGAATGAATGAATATAAAAGATGTTTGATCATTTTGACGTTTTTATTACCTTACTAGGGGGCATTGGAACATTAGAAGAAAATTTTCAAATTGCTTCTTGGGCTCAGCTGAAAATCTACCGAAAACCCATCGGGCTGTTAAATATTAATGGTTTTTTTAATGGCTTGTTGTAGAACATAAGTTTATTTCAGACTCTTCAAGATGAATCTTCTTCTCTGCTATAACTCCTGGGCAGTTGATTGATCAATTATAAATCTATGTTCCAGAGGTTGATCCAGCCATAACTCGATTAGACTGGTCAAACAAAGAACGCCAAACAAAAGCCAGATTGGATCTGTCTCTTAGTCTGTAAAACTTTCTAGTCTCATGATTTTTCTCATAGCATTTTATTTTCTTTATGTATCTTTTAGGTTTTTCTTTTCAATAGTTCTTGTTACAGGTGATGTTTTCTATACTTTTCCTATTTAACTCAAGATATTTGGGATAATGTTTGATTCTGGTTAGGGGGAGGGGATAGTTGACACCAAAAAAAAGAAGAAAAATTGAAAAAAAAAAAAGAAAAAAGAAAAAAAAATCTTTTTGGTGTTATTAAAACCATTGGACATAGCGACCATGTCATGGCAGGGTAAGGAGTAAGTTTACTCTTGAGATGCATCATAGTGGATATGTAACATTTAGTCTAGATTTTTAAATTTCCTAATATTGTTTCATCATGCATTTCTTTTTCAATTATTCAAATTTTACAAACTCTTCGATTATGTTCATATACTTATTTAGCAAATATTCATAAACTATCCTCCGCATACACATCACATATGATTGTGGGTTGCAGATTAAACTGCTATGATACTTAAGTTCTTATATTTTATCAAAGGTTGCAACTAAGGGAAGGGGTAAAATAATAATAATAATAATAATAAGAAAAAAAAAGGGCACATATTATTATAAAAAAAATCGTAGAAAAGTTTGGTTTTGTAGCCTCCTTGACTCGAGTAACTAAGCCCGGAAGGGTGTCTTAATACCTAGTACCCTAAGGCTAACTGGCTTGGGAGTTATTAGCCCAAAACTCGTTACAAGGATTAAGGAGAAAGCTTAAGGAAACTAGATATTGCACTATCTATGGTTGTCTTATTTAATAAAAGTATCTGCAACCTGAGTTATTAAGCTCGTAGGGGTCTCTCAACACCTAATGCCTTGAGGCCAACTGGTCTGGGAGTCATTAGCCTAAAGCTCGCTACATGAGTTAAGGATGTATTGTTTATAGTATTATGGTCAAAAAATTAAAAACAAAAACAAAAACAAAAATTGCCCCATACTCAAAGAAGTTACCCTTGGTAAAATATTAGAACTTATATTATATTTTTCAATCAAGCCTCATGATTATGTGTTTTTACATGAGCACAAAAAGGAAGGTTTGTTAATATTTTAACTTAAGAATATTTGATTCAATGAAAATTGAGAGTTTTTTTATTTGGATAAATCAAAAAAAGAAAAAGTCGTGATTACCTTGGAAGGAAATTTTGTTAAATGATAACGCTTTAATTATTAGGAACTAGTAATAAGCTAATTATGTATATTTATTATGAGATTAGATCATTTTATACACTTAGAGTTTCATTGAATTCCCTAATTTAAAGCACTTTTGTAAACATAGGCATAAAAGTAAGAATTACCCCTAATTTGTGCTAAATATTCGTTTCTGCCCAGGTTTCATAAAATGGGCACAAATTCTAAACTACACGGGATTTTGATCCAATTCTTAACTCATAAATTCTAGACTCAATTATTCACTAAATCCAATTTACAAGATCTGCTAAGATTATTTCAAAATGGGTCTTAAATGGACAATATTATAAATTAGACTGCATTCATGTTCAGCCCGACACCCTTCAATATTTGGTCAATTCTGACCTCATTACAATCTCAAATAGAGTGATTCTTGATTCTATAGATATATAAATAAAAATATCTAGATGATTTGTTCTTTGAGAAAATTGAAAAGAAGCTGAAATCTAGGTAAAAATATCAGATATTTCCAGATCATAAGATCAACAATCAATTTTGACTCAACAGAACCAATCTTCACCATTTTTGCTATAAGTCAAGAAATACATCTCTAATGGATGCAATTTTGGTAGCATATATGACTTCTAAGAGATAAAGATTCAAGTTCTCTTCTTTTATTAAGATAGTTTTCATCCAAATTTATGGAGTTTCAGATACATCTTTGGGAGAGACTGAATCTGCTAAAACAAGTTGCCAACTTGCTCTTATCTATAGTCTACAAATTTTGACTTTGTATCTCTAAGTTTCCCTATAAATAGATGCTTAAACTAGGCTTAGTAGGTATCTTAGTTTTGAGAACAAGATCAATCTCTTTTGTTCTCCTCTTGTTATTTATGTTATTATAATCTTGCTTTGCCTTCAAAATAGTAAGAGTTTTGTGTTTAAAGGTATGTTCATATTGTATTCATACTTGTTGTTCTTCTTCATCATGTTTACTTAATCTTATATGTTGCTAAGGTGAAAGGGTGAATCTCTTGTGGAAAAGATAGATATAATCTAAATTCTAGGTGGACTTCATTGTTTATATCTTTTAATCATTGTTCTACATGTGTTACTTAATTTTCTTAATCAATCGTAATACCCTTCTTGTCAAGTGGTGGGTCTTGATTCATTGTAGTCAACCTTTGACTCAACAAATACTTAATTCCTTTTGTACTTGTTGTGCTAGAAAAGGATTTTGATTTGTTGTAGACATAAGGTGGCACCATAAATGCTAGATCACATTTGCAAGTGTTGGCATTATCAAAAAAGGTAATTAAGAAAACTAATCTAATCACATAAATAACTAATAATGGACCTTTAATGATTAATCTTCTGATTGGAACCTCCGTTGTGTGTGGATTCCAATTGAGTTATAAAAGAGTTTAGGTTATACTTATTTGATATACTTAAGAGTGGATCCCCTAATCTTAGCAATTGTTTAATTCTGCAACTTCATATCGTTATATTTCTGTCACTTTATTTCATATTATCATAATCTACCTGCAACATGCTTTTTCCCATCATTTTTATTCTTGTAATATTTGTTATAGTCTTGTATTATTCATTAACTTTCCTATGGATTGACTTCGGTCTCACCGAATAATTAATTACTTTGACACTCTTATACTTGGGAAAAGACTTCATTAATTTGAATCAGTCACATGATGATCTTCGTGTCGAGACGAATCCGAGAAGCCTATATTTGCGGCTTGAAGTAGGCAGAAATGGAGCCAGAATTGAAATCTTCCCGCAGATATTTTTCACATTTTCTAGTAAAATGGCGGTTCGGCGGCTTAGGGGTAGCAGCTGAAGCTTCGTGGTAAGGTGGCGAGCTAATCTGGGCAGCTGGTGTTAGTCATCAATGGCCGAAAGAGCTCGTGCAGTGACTCGCACAATGAAAAGGGTGGCTGCATTGCTTCAGCCGAGAGAGAAAGGGAGAGATTGGGGTGAAGGAGAGAGAAGGGAAAAATAAAAGAAAGAGAGTTTTTTTATTTTAAATTTGTGAGTCCGATCACTAAAAAAAATTATTATATTATATTAAAAATATTAGTGGGGTTTCATATTTTCATTTTTCAGAATTTGATTTGCTTTATTTTGAAAGCGAAGTTGTTAATTATAATCGACTATAAGCTGCTAACAATGATGTTGGACACTACATACTATGATACAAATAATAAATAACACATATTAGAAAGCCTTTCGCGCGACGTTGTATTGTTATTTGTTTTCTTTAACCAGAGATTTCTTTGCATTTTCTTCTCTTTTTCATTAATAATATTTGCTATTTTGGACTGATTGAGTAGGGGGAAAAAATTAGTCGGTTCCAAATGTAACTATTTTTCTCGTGCTGATTCTCTTAGTTTAATTTTGACAAAGATAAAAAAAAAAACTTATATATCATTTTTTTCTAAACAAACATCAAACCCGAAAAAAATATCAACAGAGGAGCTAATTGTTGGATTGTACGCTCTTCAAAGCATATTCCATCATGTAATAAATATTTTCTAGAATTAATAAAATTTTGTTAGATATTTTTATTATATCTGTTACATATATATGATTGAATAAAATTCTATTTAATTACATAACATGTATCTTTGTAATCACGAGGTAGATTCACAGAAAATATTAATACAAGTTATTTCGTAATTAAATAAAATTATTCATAGTTAACAAAATAAAGTTGGGTTCTTTATTTTAACCGTTGTAAATTCGTTGAGTAATTTGTCTTTGTAATACGTATAGATTTTTTAATATAGTTAGACTACATTAAACGGATCAATTATGAGATTTAATAGACTTCAAATAATTATTAGACTTATTAAATCTCATTTAGCATTGATAATACTTTATTCTCAATCCTGAGTTAATTATAAGTTCATGTTTGTTTATACTGTAACATTTGAGTTACTAAAGGGTGCAACTTTAATTGAGGGATTAATATTCTCAATAACTTGGTAGGAGGTATTTATGAATAGTAATACTTATAGATTGATAATATGGAATTTGTACATACATATCCCTTGATAGGTTCTCGGTACTTGATCATAGAATTCTCTAGCTAGAGTGTGTCAATATATCTAATTAATATGTTGAAAATGATCATTAGAGAAAACCAGTAAGAGTCAAGAAATAAAATATAATTAAATTGATTGGTTAATTGAGATGTCAATTTAATTATGATATGGTATAAAGGATTAAAGTATAGATATCAATGTGACATGTATTAATTATTAATAGTGTGATAATATCTGTAAAAATATCATTTAATAGTAGAGTGTAATTCTAATCTTTTAGTGGAGTACATTTGGAATTTATAATTGAACCAATTAATTTAAGGCATAATTGTGGGAATCATTATTATATAAGCCCAAAGATCCTCGGACTAATCTATAAATTCGGTTGTATCATTATAAGTCCAATTGATGGAAGGATAAAAGCAATTGGGCCTCACAAGCCTAGCCCAATAGCTGAGCATAGGCGTGTGGCACTGTGCCAGCCACATTGCCAAGTGTGTAGTGCACTCCCATTATATGGGATTTGTAATTTACTAGAAGATAGATTATTTGAATTTTAGAAATTCTAAGAAATTATAAATTATTGTAATAATTAATTTGGAATAAAATTCAAATAGATAGTCTATCCGTAAAAATCTGTACATATTATTTTATGTTAGTCAATTTGATTTGACAACTGTCAAGATAATGAAAATAAATATCTTTTACTTAATTTCTAGATTTGAATTAAGAAATCTGAATAAATAAAAGATAGATATTTATTTGAATTAATTTCTAATTATCTTAGGAATTAAATATTATTGGAAAGTATTTTGAAATTTAAAAATACACCTTTATAAGCTGTAACACGTTTTTAGCAAATAATTTCTCTGGCAAAAAACCGTGTACAACAATCCTACTAATAAATGATTACCCTCGTACATTGAATCTGGATAGATATTTTTCTCTTAGAAAATAATATTAAAAGAAAAATATAAAAATCCGGATTTTGGGAGGATAATTTGGACAATTTATCAATTTTTCAGATAAAATATTGTGGGGATTAAATTGCAAAATTTTAGTACAGAAGGACTAAATTACAATTTTTTAGGGACTAGATTGATAGAGATTTGAAATTTGGGGACTTATGTGCAATTTTTAAAAAATTGCACAGCCCTATAAGACAGGGCCACGTGCCCTGTCCTTTTCTTTTCTCTTCTCTCTCTTTTCCCCCGATCTCTCTCTGCGTTTCTCGACTGCACCACCAAAGAAAGCCGCGACCGCTGCTCCGGCCGTCGTCCACCTGCGCCACCAGCCGGCGTCGACCCGGTAGACTGCGCCAAAGCTCCGCCGCCCTTCGCCAGCCGCCGCCATCGCCTGCAATGCCAGAAATCCTCCAAGTTGCCATTTCGGTTTTTTCGTCACCGACGACGATTTCGGCCACGATTCGACCTCCAACCAGTCCCGTTGGATTCGTCTCGTCTGAAAGATCATCAAGGTATATATATATCTCAACCCCATTTTACCCGTATTGAAAGTTACCTTTTTTGGATATTTTGAGTTTAAGTTATGAGAATAAATGTGATTTTTGGTTTCTCGAATATCTGTGATGGGAATTTGTTGTATGAGATATATACTGTATTGCTCTGGGAATTTTCTGAATGTAGGTTATTTTGGGTATATTAAAAATATGGGCCGTATGCTGCCCGTTTTTCTATAAAAACCTAGTATGCTGATTTTACTGAAAAACCAGAGCACGATTATTTTCACACTTCCGTTCTATATTGCACATATCATAAGATCATACATGAGCAACGTGTTAGCATCGTGGGTTACAGTGTGGCGCTGCGTGCCCCACCGTCGGTGAATGTCCGTAAAGTCGCGTGGGGTTTTGTTACTTCTGATTACCTCCCCATTTGGTAGGCTTAGGCAATTCGGTCGCCCCTCCAGGTTTGGTAGGCGACACACGGGTATCCCCTCCGGGTATGGGCTTAGGTATCAGACAGGCTGTTCGGCATACTTAGTGCCATCATCCTGGGTTTCCACAGATGAGAGGATGAGAGCTCATGGGTATGGGTTGATTTGTGTCATGTGCATATGGATTGAATGGTTTTTACTACACTACTTTTTTTTTTATATATATATATATGGATTTCCGGTTTAGATTATATATATATGTATGTTTTGGACTAAACTAACCATGCAGGAATTCCCCATCACTAAAATGTTTTCGATCGAGGTAATTGTTTTTCTTACTAGGCATTTTATGCTCACCCTCCTACCTTCTTCCTCAAGTGGTGTCCAGTGCGATCTTAGTGAGCAAGAGGCGTAAGAGGTCATCTGGATAACAGTTCGTCTCTTGGTAATGCTAGGAGTTTGTTGTCGTAGTCTTTGGACTATTTGGGTTTTGTATTAGCATTGAACCAATATCACTGCTTTCTATTTTGTCTACGAACTTATGTATGCTATTCTGGTATTTGACTTTTATTGTGGATGATAGTGATGCTTGGGCTTTTATGCGACTTTTTGATTTTTAATTATTATTCAGTCTATATTTAGTGGTGTATACGAACTGTGGGAGTGGTTCACGAGATGGAATTCCGATTATTTTATTTAAATGGACTGTTTTTATAAAAACTAGAAATTTTGACACTTTTCAAATATATCAAGGAATTTTCCACCTTTGTGAAATTTCTCTTCTGCCACTGGCCCGGGTTTTGGATCGTGACAGGAAATTTTTGGTATCAGATCTTTGAGTTCAACAGCTCGGACGTATCACCATTAAACTAGAATGAAGTTGTTTTTATGACAAGCATGCATCATTATCTCACAAACAGTTTGGCATATTACTTTAGACTTGTAACGATGCCTCCTAGAAGAGTTCCGAGGCACCAGCCGGGTGCCGAACCTCCTCATCTGGATTTCACTTATCTGAACGAGGCAATGCAGCAGACATTCGTCCAGATGAGCAATCTAGACTATCAGCCTCCAGCTCTGAGGGAACATCAGTTAGATCAGGTTGATCATCTCCAGCGATTCATGCGTCTTCAGCTAGGATAGTTTGACGGTAGACCAGAAGCTCTCACGGCAATTGCTTGGTTGTGTGAGATGGAGAGACACTTTCGAGCCCTTGGTACTCCGGTTGAGTTTTGGGTTGTGTTTGCTGTTACCCGTTTGACGGGGAGTGCCATTCATTGGTGGGAGACAGTGAAACGGATGCAAGATGTAGTGGGCTTGACTTGGGAAGACTTTGAGCGGATTTTTATGACCCAGTATGCTAATGAGGATCAACAGAATAAAGTTGTGAACCGATTTGAGACGTTGATTCAAGGTAACAGAACGGTGAATGAGTACCTGATAGAGTTCACTGATTGGCAAGTATTGCTCTTAGACCAGGTACGAGAGAGAAGTACCGAGTTGCCAAGTTCAGGAGTCGTCTGAATCGGAACATTTTCAATAGGATTGGTACTCATACTTTCCGTACTCTTCCTGAGATTGCGGTGGCTGCCCAGCGGGCAGAGGCCATCGAAGAAAGTTTAGATTCCAAGAAGAACCAGCGGAGAGGTAATAACAGGAAAGCCACCAGAAGGAACCAGGGGCAGTGGTCTGCCCAAGGTACTCCGAACAGTGGGAGCTCGAATAGCAGTGGTTCTTCAGGGGGTGGCAGAGACAGTCCGTATGAAGGATGTTTTGTTTGTGGCCAGCCAGGTCATCAGATGAAAGAGTGTCCCAACCGTCTACAGAAATCTCCTTTTTCTCAGGAAAGGCCGCAGAGGAGCCAGTCCGGTTCTGTTTCTTATTAGAATACTCAAGCGAGGCCGCAATAGTCACAGGGTGCTTCGCAGGCTTTTACTTCCTCTCAGCCTTATTAGCATCAGTACTGCCCCCAGGGTTTTACTCAGAACTTTCAGACTCCTCAGGCCTCAGGGAGTCAAGGTAGGCGTGGATATGGCAGTAGTGGTATAGGATCTAGCAGTTGCCGTCCTGGTTAGGAGAGAGGCAACAAGGGGAAAGGGAAGGTGACTTGCCAAGCCTATGCTTTTACTGGGGCAGGCAACACTCAGGATTGCACCGGTCGAGGTGTTGTTGACGGTATGATCCTTCTTTCACACTCTTGGGCACATGTTTTGTTTGATACTGGTGCATCCCATTCATTCATATTCTTATTGTTTGCTCAACTATTGGGGTTAGATTTTTCTGATTTGGATTATGTATTGACATTGGGTACACCTTTGGGAGGAGTAGCCGATGTGTCTACTGTGTGTAAGTCTTGTCGGGTTGTGATTGGTAATAGGAAGCTTCTTATTGATTTGATTATGTTGCCGATGGGACAGTATGATGTAATACTCAATATGGATTGGTTGTCGAAATATCGAGCGGTTGTGAACTGTTGTACGAAACGGGTGACTCTTTTTCCTAGTGATGGATATCCTATTGTCTATCAGGCTGGGATGAGTCCGTTGAAGCCTAGTCCTGTTTTGAAAGTGTGCATGGGTGGAAGGAAGAAACTCGAGTGTTATGGGAACTTGTTTGCCATAGATGGTGAGGTAAGGACAGACGATCAAGACCTATGGATTTCAGTGGTGTGTGAGTATTTGGAGGTGTTTCCTGAAGACTTACCGGGGTTATCACTAGATAGGGAGATCGAGTTTTGTATTGAACTAGTTCTTGGAGCTCAGCCAGTTTCTATTCTAGCCTATCACATGGCACCTGCTGAGATGGAAGAATTAAGAGAACAGTTGGACGATCTGCTTTCCAAGGGCTTTATTCGCAGTAGCACTTCTCCTTGGGGTGCTCCTATTTTGTTTGCGAAGAAAGTTGATGGTTCGTTGAGACTTTGTGTGGATTAGCGGAAGTTGAACCAGTTGACAGTGAAGAACAAGTATCCTTTGCCAAGGATAGATGAGTTATTTGATCAACTCGGTGGTTCAAGGTTCTTCTCTAAGATCGATTTAAGATCCGGTTATCATCAATTGAAGATAAGAGAGGATGATATACCTAAGACAACATTCAGAACTCGATATGTTCATTTTGAGTTTCTGATGATGCCATTTGGTTTGACGAATGCTCCTGCAGTATTTATGATCTCATGAATTGGATTTTCAGACCATTTTTGGATCGTTTTGTGGTTGTATTCATTGATGACATCCTGGTGTATTCCAAGACTCGAGAAGAGCATGTCAAACATCTTGGAATAGTACTTAAGACCCTGAGAGATCGAAGTGTGACTTTTGGATATTAGAAGTGAAGTTCTTGGATCATGTGATTTCTCACAGAGGTATTTCAGTCGATCCCACTAAGATTGAAGCTATTCTGGAATGGGAAAGATCGAGAAATGTGACGGAGGTACGTAGTTTCCTTGGTTTGGCAGGCTACTACCGTTGTTTTGTGCAAGATTTCTCAAGAATTGCTTTGCCTTTGACGAAGTTGACCAGGAAGGACGTCAAGTTCGTTTGAGATCACGAAAGTGAAGAAGCATTTGTCAGGTTGAAGCAAAGTTTAACCACCGCACCTGTTCTTACTGTTTCTGACAGTAATGAGCCTTATGTGGTGTATACCGATGCTTCAAAGATGGGTTTGGGATTTGTCTTGATGCAGAATGATCGAACTATGGCTTATGCTTCTCGTCAGTTGAAGCCACATGAGAGGAACTATCCCACCCATGATCTGGAGCTTGCAGCTGTGATTTTTGCTTTGAAGATTTGGCGATGTTACTTGTATGGTGTGAAGTTTGACATATTCTCCGATCATAAGAGTTTGAAGTATCTCTTTACTCAGAAGGATTTGAACTTGAGACAGCGAAGATGGGTTGAGTATATGGAGGATTATGACTTTGACCTACAGTATCATCCTGATAAGGCTAATGTTGTAGCTGATACACTGGGTAGGAAGCCTCATGGTGCACTAGCTGCACTGGTGTTTGAAGATTGGAGGAACTCAGTTATGATTGGTGATTACAACTTGCAGTACTTCGAGAATGAAGGGGTTGCTTGCCTGAGCAACATTGTGATTTCACCATCTTTTCTCCAGACTGTCCAGCGGAGTCAGTGGCAAGATAGGGAGTTGAGGACAATTTGGTACCGGCTTCAAAATGGTGAGCAGTTAGATGGTTAGAGCACTAATAGAGAAGGGTTTTTGCTTTTTAATGGGAAGTTGGCTGTAGCTAATGACCCTAATCTTTGAGAAATCATTCTAACTGAGGCTCACAAATCAAGGTTCACAGTATATCCAGGTAGTACCAAGATGTACCGGGACTTGAAGCGGCAGTACTGGAGGAAAGGGATGAAGAAGGATATAGCTACTTTTGTGGCTAATTGTTTGACTTGTCAGCGAGTCAAGGCTGAACACCAGAGGCCAGCTGGATTACTTCAGCTGTTGCCAATTCCGGAATGGAAGTGGGACAAGATCAC
>JXTB01000545.1:155972-186856 GCA_002914805.1 Parasponia andersonii | reverse complement strand
GAATCCAAAGAGCGTGTTACTCTTGGACTTGAGTTGATTGAAGAGACTAGTGAGAAGTTCAAGGGTATCCAAGAGAGAATCAGAGAGATTCAAAGTCGCTAGAAGAGTTTTGCTGACCCGAAGAGGCGTGAGATAAAGTTCGATACTGGTGATTCCGTATTCCTGAAAGTGACTCCAAGGCGAGATGTTACAAGATTTGGAGTTAAGGGTAAGCTTGCTCCAAGGTATATTAGTCCCTTTGAGATCACTGAGAGAATTGGACAAGTGGCGTATCGCTTGAATCTGCCTGCACAGTTGGGTCACGTGCATAATGTGTTTCATGTGTCGATATTGAAGAAGTACACGCCGGACCTAGCTCATGTTGTTCAGTACGTGCATATACCGATCCAAGAAGATGTGCCCTGTGAAGAGCAACCTGTTCGTTTATTGGCTAGAGAGTTGAAGGTGCTTCGCAACAGAGAGATTCCACTTGTCAATGTGCTTTGGGAACATCATAAGGAAGACGAGGCTACTTGGGAACTCGAGACAGAGATGTACGAGAAGTACCCTCATTTGTTTGACCTTCAGTCAGAAGTTGTATTGTGATGTAAACCTTGACTTGTATTTTGAATTTTGGGATGAAATTCTTATAAAGAGGGGAGAATGTAAAAACCCGGATTTTGGGAGGGTAATTTGGACAATTTACCAAATTTCCGGATAAAATATTGTGGGGATTAAATTGTAAAAATTTTATGCAGAAGGACTAAGTTATAATTTTTGGGAGACTAGATTGATAGAGATTTGAAATATGGGGACTTATGTGCACAACCCTATAAGATAGGGCCACGTGCCCTGTCCTTTTCTTTTCTCTTCTCCCTCTTCTCCCCTGATCTCTCTCTCTGCATTTCTCGGCTGCACCACCGGAGGAAGCTGCGACCGCCGCTCCAGCTGTCGTCCGCTCGTGCCACTAACCGGTGTCGACTCGCTAGACTGCGCCGAAGTTCCACCGCCCCTTGCCAGCCGCCGCTGTCGCCTGCAACGCCGGAAATCCTCCAAGTCGCCATTTCGGTTTTTTCGTCACCGTCGATGATTCCGCCCACTATTCGACCTCCAACCAGTCTCGTTGGATTCGTCTCGTCTCAAAGATCATCAAGGTATATATATCTCAACCCCATTTTACCTGGATTGAAAGTTGCCATTTTTGGATATTTTGAGTGTAAGTTTGACTTTTTGATCCGGCTGTTGGATTGTGTTTTTATTGTTATTTTTTGAATGTACTCGGAAAATAGAGAAGTTTGATTTATATATATATTACCTATATTTGGTGATCAGTATAGAAATCGAGATCGGACGATCGAGATTTGGCTCGTTTTATGTGCCACCGGCCCGGTGTAGGCCCGGAGCTGAAATAGACAAGTTATATGTCTAACTTAGCTATTTTGGGTGCTAGAAATTCAGTGAAGTGGTCCGTTTGTGGAATTGAAGCTTCGGTGAGAAATTGGTTTTTCGCAAGAGGATGATCGAGGGCTTGGAATTGGTTCCCGACCCTCCGGGCGATCGTCAACGACACTTTGAGGATTTAATAGCATGGTATTACTATTCAAGCGAGGTAGGGATTCAATTACCTGTGTTTTATATCGTTTTCAAATAAGACTTATTTTCTGCAACATATATGAGAACAAATATGATTTTTAGTTTCTCGAATATCTGTGATGAGAATTGGTTATATGAGATATATATTGTATTGCTCTGGAAATTTTCTGAATGCAGGTTATTTTGGGTATATTAAAAATAGGGCCGTATGCTGCCCGTTTTTCTATAAAAACATAGTACGCTGATTTTATTGAAAAATCAGAGTACGATTATTTTCACACTTCAGTTCTGTATTGCACGTGTCATAGGATCATACATGAGTACTGTGTTAGCATCGTGGGTTACAGTGTGGTGCTGCGTGCCCTACCGTCGGTGAAAGTCCGTAAAATCGTGCAGGGTTTTGTTACTTCTGATTACCTCCCCATTTGGCAGGCATAGGTAATTCGGTTGCTCTTCCAGGTTTGGTAGGCGACACACGGGTGTCCCCTCTGGGTATGAGCTTAGGTATTAGGCAGACTGTTAGGCATACTTAGTGTCATCATCCTTGGTTTCCACAGATGATAGGATGAGAGCTCATGGGTATGGGTTGATTTGTGTCATGTGTATATGAATTGAATGGTTTTGATTACACTACTTTTTTTTTTTTTTTTATATATATATATATATGGATTTCCGGTTTGGATTATACATATATATATGTATATTTCGCCATTACTAAAATATTTTCGATCAAGGTAATTGTTTTTCCTACTAGGCATTTTTTGCTCACCCCCCTATCTTCTTCCTCAGGTGGTGTCTAGTGCGATCTTGGTGATCAAGAGGAGTAAGAGGTCATCTGGATTACAGTTCGTCTTTTGGTAATGCTAGGAGTTTGTTGTCGTAGTCTTTGGACTATTTGGGTTTTATATTAGTGTTGAACTAAGATTACTACTTTCTATTTTGTCTGTGAACTTATGTATGTCATTCTGGTATTTGACTTTTGTTCTGGATGATGGTGATGCTTGGGCTTTTATGTGACTTCGTGATTTTTAATTATTATTCAGTCTATGTTTAATAGTGTATATGAACTGTGGGAGTGGTTCATGAGATGAAATTCCGATTATTTTATCTAAATGGATTGTTTTTATAAAAACTAGAAATTTTGACACTTTTCAAATAAATCAAGGAATTTCTCACCTTTGTGAAATTCTCCTTCTGCCACTGGCTCGGGTTTTGAGTCGTGACAAAAAATGTTTAAGAATTTTTCGTACAAAGGAAAAATTACATAAAATTTCGAAGTGAGAATTTTTCTCCACACTTAGAGAAAAATAATTTTCCAAGAAAAATAAGAGCATACAATTTTTTTTTGTGTAATCATAATTCTTTAAATAAAAAGAAAAATTACACAGATTAATTAAAAAGTAAGTGACAAGAAATTCTTCTTGTTATTGTGTTAACTTTTAATTTCATATTTTTGGCTTTTAATCATTTTCTTTTATAGCGTACAAAGTGACCATATACCGAGTACAATATAAAAAACAGGTCATAGTCTGAAAGACTTGTTCAGACTATAGAGTCGCGTTACTCTTCCATCGACGATTACTGCAGAAATCGTTTTCATGTCACTTATAAGATGATATCGTTGATGACTTCCTGCTGAGCAAGGTAGTTTGGGATTAATAGCTAGTCCGGAAATGCACCTTTGTTGAACGAGATAAAGGTTTTGTAGGGACTTACTTAGCAACACTTTTGTTTATTTTTATTTGAAAAAGAAAAACGTTGGCCATACAGATATCTTCTTTAAGAAAATTTCCACTCTTCATTTTTGAATAACTATAAGAAATTGAGTTGAGGCTAATTAATATCTGAATTTCAGTTTCCAATATGTGAAAAATTAAAGCTTCGAATTTAATTTCCTTTGGTTTAGTAAAGATTTTCAATATATGCTAGAGAGAGAGAGAGAGAGAGAGAGAGAGAGAGAGAGAGAGTGATTACGTTGATTATATCGTCTAATAATTGAGCAGAATTTCAAATCAGATTTATTCGGGAAAAAAGAAAAACACTAAGACAGAATCAACGGATCACTACAAAAACTGAATAATCACAATTCTGAAGAGAAATTATCCTCCCAAAAAGATAAATAAACTGAATAAAAATTCTATTCGTTCACCCAACATAATTGAAGTCACAAACAGCTAATCCCCTTTTTTGTCATGTGTGGACGGCCATTATTTTCTTGTTCTTTTCTATCTCAAAGAATTTATAAAGAAATATAGCTTTAGCAAGAAACGAGACACAAGGACAAGGAATGGCCTCACACCGGGTCCCCAACTCCTGTGTCTTGGGGAGACTAAATCCTCAACAATTATTGGGACCACAATCAGCAACAAGGACCTGGAAAATAATTACAAATTGACCGAGACTAGCAGCAGTCTATCAGAGACTTTAATTTTCACGTAAACTTCAATCCAGCAGCAATATCGTTTAACTATTTTTTTTTAATAAAAGAAAGAAAACTATTTATACTGCGCAGGAACTATCAGTTACTGAGGTGTATGCTGTTCATTACGGACAAAATTGTGTTCGGTAATACTCCAAAGTATGCAAAATTTATATCATCATTATATATATGCTTGTGAGTAATATTGGTGCTATCAGTTAATTAATTAATTAAAAGTGAAACACGAGATGATGGTAAGGACTTAAAAAGACCGTTACATAAATTTTTATGCAAAAAGACTATTATTATTATCGGAACCTCGAAAATCTGCATATAAAATATTAAAAAAGATTATTACATAAATTTTCAAAAGTCTAAAAAGAAAAAAAATTAAAATAAGAGAACAAGATATCAAAAGTCCAAATGAGTAGAGTTTGAATGAGAATGTATTGAAAATTTTGAGTTTATTTTAATTAGGGTTGGGGGACGATTTAGTAGATTGAATAATTTTGAATGGACAGTCATGGTGGAATATTTTTTGTAGGTACAGATTGATGAGAAGGCTAGTAAAAACTTCCTATCACGTCGTTTTTGTAGAAAATGACGTGATATTAAATATAATAATATATCACGTCACTCTCTGCAGAAGGAACATGGTATGTACCACGTCGTTTATCCCGGAAATGACGTGGTCGACGTCACTACAAGAAAGTAGGCTTTCACCGACAGGCTATGTAAAACCCGTCAGAGAAGTGTATATTTGTTGACACTTTGGGCTGAAATCCGTCGGTAAAAGTTGTTCAAAAAATCCAATTATAGGCACTCTATGCCGACAAGCCCACGTCGGTATATTTGTCATTTACTGACAAATAATTTATTTTCCGTAAATAAAAGGATATTAAAAAAAATGTGCGTCATCTTACTGCGAAAAGAATTATTATTTGGCGTCTATTATTTATTTATCCAAAATTAAAAAATTTTATACACGTGCGAAATATTTAAGCATATCCCGACAAAAGATTTACTTTGCGTCGGGAAAAGGTATTAAAAATGAAATCCTATATGTTCACTTCTTTTCTTTTGCTCAGCCACTTTGTCTATTTCTCTTTCATCCGTTTGAGTATGCCTCTCCATCCTCCTCTCTCTCATCTGATCGATTCTCTCTCTTCAATCCCCCATCTCTCTTTCATTTCCCTCTCTCTCATTCGACTAATTCTCTCTCTTCCATCCCCTCCTCTTTCTAGGCTGTGTCTCTCCTTTATCTCTCTTCCACGTCTCAGCATCTCGACATCTCCGCTATTCCATCTTCTCTCTAAGGAAAGTTTTGATTTCTATTTTGTTGATTTTCTTTTGTTTTTTTAAAAAAATTTCTTTAACAGATCTGCTCTTTTCTTCTTTTCTTTTTTCTTCGAAGATTCTACTTCTCATCTTTACGGGTATGTCTATCTCATATTCTATATACAAAACATATTAATATTGTTGAGCGTGTTATTAATTTTATGGGATTTAAGCTTGTTTCGATTATTTTTTTTTTAATAAATACTTGTAATGTGCTTTTGTATGGTGATTACTGGTTCCTTATGTTGCTTTATTTTTTTGAGTTATTTTTTTTCTCTGTTTTCGGTGTTATTTTTCTGGGTTATTTTTTTTCTCTCTATTTTCGGTGTTATTTTTCTGGGTTGTTGTTTCATTTTTTCTCTATATGGGAGATTTAAGTAATTGGTTGACAAAAATTATCTTTTTTAGATGTGGGTTTTGGGTTTTGATGCTTTTTACGAATGGGCATACTTGTATATATTTTTACCAAATTGGATGCTTCATCTTGAATCTGGTTCTCTATTGTTCTCTATTTTTCTTATTTAGTTTTTCACTATCTTTGTATTTTATTGTTCTATGTTCTCTGTTTTTCTTTGCTTTTGACCAAATGGGTATACTTGTGTATAATTTGTCACCATCTTTATGGTGGTCTTTGGAAAAGAGTATATAATTTGATTATTCTTTTGTATATAACTATTATTATCACTATAAAAATATCTATTTATTTTGTCACTGTCTTTATGGTGTTCATGATAGTGTTATATATCTTTAAGGTGTTATATATATATATATATATATATATATATATATATATTCTATTATGGTGTTTTTTTAACTGTAATGATTCAATTAAGTGTATAATTATGTTTGGTTCTAATTTGGGTAATGGATTTGGGTCTTGGCTATTTGATTCGGTAGCGGTAATATATTTGGATTTCTAGTTAGATTTCGTTTTTTTTTTTTGAAGGATTTCTCTTATTTGGGTTAGCTTGGTTAAGAAACAGAAGAAGGTGACAATAATGCTATAGTTTAGTAGATAACTATGAAAACAAATTTATTAAGTCTACCATATAATTCATGTAGATTTGTTCTTTTTTCCTTCTTTTTGTCTATATATGTCAACTATTTATGGCGTGTAAGCTAAAATATGGAGATAATGACTAAGTACATATAAAAAATTAGATGTATGGTTTTAGGTTAGAGCATATGGAGTGGTTTAACTAATCATTATGTTTTGCTACATATTTGGTCTGATGCGGAAAAAATGAAAACATATTTTGTCTAGTTTGAGAACTTTTATAGACCATGCATGTTTTGGAATCTATTGATAAGAAAAAGTGATTTTATGGTTGATTAATTGATATTTTATCTACTTTTGTGTATGATTTAGTATGTATAATTTAATTTTTTTTACATGTTAGTGACTATGTGTACACATTTGGTACAAGGTGTCATATATCTCAAGCCGTCTGGTTGGCGGAACGAGTACACCCAGGAGAAATATGTAAGAATTCATTCTATTTGTTTAAAATATTAATTTGCGTATATAAATTATAATAATTTTTATTTTTATTTTATTTTTTAGGCAGAAATGGTTATGTCCAGGGTAGAGGCGCTCACTCAAACTCAGTCTCGTGCTCAGTTTGAGCTTAGGAATGGTGCCTCGTCTGCTGAGTCTGTGGTGGGGCCAGAACAAGTCAATGAATTTCAGATCATGTCCAAGGCTTTAGGGACTAGATCTAGGTGGCAGAAAGGGTTGGGAGCACTCCCTCAGCTGAAAAGTATAGGAGGATAGAGGGCTACCAGTACAGGACAAGTCGCTGAGACCATCGCCACCTTGAAGCAGTAGCTAGCTGAGAAGTATGCAGAGCACGCACTGCAGATCGATGAGACTGAGCAACAAATGGCCGAAAAGGAAGCAGAGAACCAACGCCGACTCGAGGAGACTCAGCAACAACTCAACGAGCAAAATTAGATGCTTCAAACATTGATCACAAAGCTCGGCATCGAGATGCCATCACCTCTGCCTCCAGAATTGTAGACGTTTTTTATTTTATAATATGTTCTAATTTTAGATACAATTTGTATATTTTCTTTATTTAATAAAATTTGTGTTAATATATCTTCTTCTAAATTTTAATATATTAGTTAACCAAATTAAATATTAAATATTAATTAATAAATAATTATAACAGTCAATTAAATAATTTTTTTTAACAAATTAATAAAATTTTTGCCATATTCTACGAAAATATATTCACCGACGGATTTTGTCATCGGTTAAGGTATTTTTTTAAAAATATTTTCTACATATTTTCACCGACGCATTTTGTCGTCGGAAAATGTATTATACATTTTTAAATTATTTCTTTAATAACTTTCACCGATGTATAAATGCGTCGGTAATTCTTTGACTATCACCGACGAATAAACGTGTCGGTGAAAGTCAAGAAGATTTCGAATATGGTCATATTTTCGCCGACGCAAACTTTCGCCAACGCAAACCGTGTGTCGGTAAAACTTATAATGCGTCGGCAAATATTATTTTTAACAACGAAATTAAATTTCTATCAGAAAGTGACATTTAGCTATGGTCTTACACCGACGATAGTCGTCGACGATGAATTGCATCGGTAATTGTTAAATACCTTTCTCCGACGGTTTTATGCTACTTTTTTCGATGATAAAATGTGTCGGCGAAAGTCATGTTTCTTGTAGTGCATGGTATCTAATGCTACCACGTCACATAATTTAAAAGAGACATAGTATACTCTGATATCACGTCGCTTTTGTATGACGTGACGTGCTCTCAATACCATGTCATTTTTTTGGTATAAATGACGTAGTATAAGTGACATAGAATGTTACTTTTTTAGTAATAGGCATCGGTAATAGTCTATAAAAAATTAGATCTTTTTTTTTTAATTTTATAAATACGATCTTATTGTTTCTGCTGCGTTATGTGTTTGTGTGATTTTTGGTTTCTATTTTCTTTCTTTGAAATCTATGGATATCATTATGCTATAATAATAACCAACACTAATGATATCGCAACTAAGCCGAACACCACTAGCTTTTTAATTGGCCTAAGCTAAACGACCCCAAGAAAGATCAATTTAATTATAAAAGAATAAATTTTGATCAAGAATAAAAGGCCAATAAAAAGGGTAGTGGACGATTACCTAACAAACACAAATTAGGATCCTTATTCTGATCTCCTGATGATTTATTTCTTGTAAACATGTAATGTTCTCATGACCTCCATATTTGAACCAGAGGTAGTGAAAAGATAATAGCTAGACCCAAAAGAACGCACCTTTGTTCATTTGTTTAGCGAGATAGAGGTAGTAACACATCTATATTTTTATGTTTTTTTAAAGGGAGAGAAATAAAAGAGTTGGTCATAAAGATTTTCTCCATAAGTTGATTTTTGCTCCTCATTTTAGTATAATCATAAGAAAGTGAGATTAATCAAAGTTATCTGAATTTCTGCTTTTTCCTGCTTAGTAGTAATATCAAAATTAAAGCTTCCAAATAATTGGGTCTACCAATCTTCGGTTTTTTTAAGGAGAAAACAAAAAAAGGAAAGAGAGAACGAAGAAGAGTGATCAGAGTATCAAGGACTAGTTGGCATCTGCCCGAAAGCCCTATCCCCATTTATAATGTCAATATATAGTTGAGAGAGAGGGAATGTTGTTTATACATCATAGTTTTGAATTGGTCCTACTAATGATATTTACTAATGATATTGAATTATGCTTGAGAGATAGAGGGAGAGATTATTAATTAAGATGAATTTCAGGCGGATTTATTTAATATAAAAATAATAAAATAACAATAAGCAGAATAAATGGTTCATTAGAAAAAGTGATCAATGAATTCCCACTCATGCCCACTGTACGGCAGAAGTAAGGCCAAACTCCAGCTTTCTCTTCCACACGTACCTCTTCTTATCAGTGAGGGGTTATTATCTGGTATCGGCTTTTTTATTTTATTTTGTTTGTTTTTAGTTTGTTTTATGCAATAATTTTTTTTTTTTGGAAAGATAGTTTCCATTATTTAAATTTTGTGTGGATTTAGTACATTTAAATCTATATTTATAATAATTTACGTTAGTTTTAGTTTATTTTTTGGTTTTTATATAGTTGAGATCAGTATCAACTGTGATTCAAATTTAGAAAGATAATTATCATAGCAGAATATAATTGATAGAATTTTTTATAATAAATTAATAAAAATTATTGATTCAGATTAGAAAGAATTTAAAAAAATTATTAAAATAATTTATTTTACTTTTAAAGTTTTTCTAGAAAATCCATTTTTGAATTAATTTTTTAATTTTTATTCTCATTATAAAAAATTATATGCAACTCAATTAACTATTATAACCAATACAAAATGCTTTACTTTGGGAAAAAAAAAAGTGATCAATGAATAATTTTGAAAAAGAAAGCTAATCTTTCGACGACATAATTGAAGCCATAAACAGGTGGAACCTCTTTTTTGCGTGGATTGCATTATCTTATCCTTATCATTGCTTCTTCTGCATTTTTTTTTTCGGAATATTAAAATAATTATAAAATATAGATGTGTTTGTTTTGAAAAGACTGCTTTACGTACCCGACCTGACTCCTTAAACACAAAGAGTGGGCCACACACTGGGTCCGTCAACTTCTGTGCCTTGGAAAGACTTGGCTATATTTCGTAAGAGGTAAATAAATAAGAAGAAAAAAAAAGAGTAAGATGGAAAAGAGGGGAGAAAATGGAAAAATTTATTATTTGGCAGTAAGAAGTGAAAAAACATAAAGAGAAAATGAAAGAAAAAGAAAAAGAAAAGGAAATAGAAGAAAATGAGGTAGGTCCAATGTTTTCATAAAAAATGATAAAGAAAAAAATTTAGCTCATAAAAAAACTAAATTTTCTAAATTATTGTTACATATTAATTTTTAAAATAAAAAAATAATATAATTATCTTAAAATAAACTAATTTTCTTTCTTCTACACATGTCAAATAATTATAAAACAAAAATACTTTCTTTTTATATACTACACATTTTCACGTAGACATGAATCTGAAGTAAAATATCATACTAGACAAAACGATTCTTCTAATTTTCTTCCCTCTCGTTTTCTTTCCTCTCTATCAAATCTAACCTATTCGTATAAATAAGGTTTAGGAATTATAAAAAGAAGTTGACGAAGACTAAAGAGAAGCTATATATTTTCTTCACGTAGACATGAATCCGAAAGTAAAATACTATATTATATTAATAAAAGAAGATTAACCATACATACAGCTCAGCAACTTTCATCAGTCGCTTACGTGTCCTAATGACGTAATATATGGACAAAATTGCGTTTAGTATATGCGGTCTAAAATCCTATATGTTGGTCAATATCAAAAAGAGAAAAATTGACCAAATGAACGTATCAGGTTGCATGAGTAAAAATTAAGTGCGACCTCTACTGCATAAGTTAGTGCGACATCCTCCGAAAGAGTTAAGTGCGACCTTAAGTACGATCAGAATGAAAAAGAAACTAGACTAAACTTCGTCAAATGGGTAACCTACAAAAAAAGGGAAACAAAAGTCTCTTTTTCAAGATTGACCAGTCATCTCATTTAAGTTATTACCCAGTTATATTGTTACTCGAATTGTATTATCTGATTATACAGTTACCCATTCTAATAATTGGGAAACATTGAGCTATCATCACCTATATAAAGTGAGTTCAATATTTTAGTGGAGGATTCTTTTGGATCTTTGATCTTTTATCTTTGAGATCTTTTGGGAACTTTTTAAACTCTTACTTCTTCTTTGCGGATAACACATTGTAATTTTGAGCTCTTGTAATTCTCCAGAAAATAGTAAAAAAATAGTGGACGTAGGCTCATCTTTTTTGGGGTTGAACCACTATAAAATCCTTATCTCTTTGTGTGTTTTGATTAATTAACTATTTTCATATATAAGCCATATTTTACAATTTTTCTAAATTTATTGTTGACAAAACTTCCATCAACAGTACTCATAAATATTGAGACTATTAGTGCTATTAATATTAGTTAATTAACTAAAGTGAAGAAATTAAAATAGTAAAAAGAAAGAAAGATTTGCGATAGACATGGAGATATATACAAATATTGATTATAAGAACTTGGGGCCGGTAATATTGGAGAGAAGATGAGATGCCTTAGTGAGTCTTTTTACTAATATTTGTTGTATAATGCTTGAAACAACAGTGTAAGTGGGGTCCTTTTATGTCGATGGGGTAGGGTGCCAATACAAACTCACATGAAGAATATCGTTCTATAGAAGTGTGGTGGGACTTCGGGCCCAACTTAAATTCAATAGTCAACAAAAACATGGGGATCGAGTAAGTTCAATAGTCACATCTTCAGTTACAATATGCAAAATTTTTTGCCATATAGCTATAGAGTACAGAGTACCGACTAGTACTATTTTTTTTAAAATAAATAATATCCGGCCAAGAGAAGAAGTATAAGGAAAAGCCTTAAGCACTGGATAAGTTTTATGAGCTGTATTAACGTTTTGTTATCTTAATATTTCCGATGATTTTGTATTAATGTATATTTCAAAGGACATTTTGAAATAATATTATAAATAGTGTATTGGCTAATACACCAAAAAATGAGTGCATTGTATTAGATTATTCACTATGTTGTACTCGCTTACTCCACATTTTACATTCTTATTTTTTCTTATTTTCTTTTGTGACGTTCTCACTCTTAATTCTTTCTTATTATTTTCTTTTTTTACCATAGCGGTCTCTTTGATTTCTCTCTTCTTATTTTTTATTTTATTCTCTATCTTAACTTTCGTTCTTCTAATTTTATCTCATTTTCTCTTATTTAATAATATATAAAAAATTAACGTAATTTATACACGACTTAAGATACGTCGCAATACCAAAAGTCGTTTATTACAACCAATACAACAATACGATCGACATAATACAAAACGCATAATAATACACCGCGGGATGCATGCATGCTTATAAACTAACATATAATAGAGAACTCGAGTAAGCTACTATGTATTATTTCCCAATTATTATACGTCCAAAGTTTCAATGTGAACAAGTTGGTCTGTGATCCAATGAAAAATGGTGAAGATTAGAAGAATTATAATTCTCTCGTGCTTTCAATACACTACAAGTTTTAAAGTCTTTCCTGATGAATGAAAGGATCGACAAAAATATACAAAATATAGGTACCAACAACTCCCGCCTTTTGGTGCGAGAGCTATACGGACGCATTCCATGTAACGCATCAACGCGTATGTTCTACGAAATGGGTCAATATAAAATATCTCTTTCGATGGTTGGTTGCATAAAGAAATCCTCTCTAATCTGGAAATTTTAGAGATGACAATTGTCAATGCATGTCTCATTAGAGCATCGGCAATTATTGCCTTTATTGACGCACTATTCCTAATGTTTCGGTGAAATACTTATATCTTGTAGTAATAGTACTGTGAGATTTAAAATGAATGAGTTGTTAGCGTGCACTGACAACTCTTCTTCTCTTTTTTTCTTTTTAAATATTTTGATGTTAAACACTTTTAATAAAAAGAGATTTATTCTTACATTCATGTCGTGTTTAATTGGATGATATAAAGTTTAGTAAAGCAAATAGAATCTATATTCTAACGCGCGCCCGCCATGATCAATTTATCTAATACAATTTCATGAACAAAATCACCCGCACAAAGTGACCAGATTACTATTAGACGGATGGGATGTAACTAATTAATCGCCAATTGGCCATTGGAAAGTAAGGGAAATTATTTTAATAAGTACGTACTCTCTTTTTAAAATGAAATTAAAAAATGCTGATTTCAAAAACACTCTCAATGCTTTCAAAAAAAAAAAAAACTCACAATCATTATAATATTTTTTGCAGTAAATTAGTATAAAACTAATTAAAGGGGTAACTCAAACTTTCAATTGTGTGACATGAATATTTAGGAGCGAAAATATTAATAAGTTGAAACAAAGAATATGATTCATTATTTATACATATATATATATATATGTATACATATAAATAAATAAGCTGAACTTTGAACTAAGCCTTAGAAAGATCAAAACACGTTTCAACTAGTTTGGATCTTGTAATTTGTTTCCCTTTTTCCTTTCTATTAATTCAAAAAGAAAAAATAAAAACAATACAAACTAGGGAAATTGGAGTATGTAGTGTCCCTTTTTATGCAACTTCAACCGAATAAATGTCTCTTTTTTTTTAATATATATATTTAAATGGTCGAGTATACTTATTATATCTACTTATAAACCAACTTTAGCTTATGTCTTAAGTATATTACAATAATAATTAATCGCATTAATGGAAACTATAAATCCTTTGCTACAATGCAAACAACACAATTGTAAATTTCCTAGCCACAAAACAAATAATAACAATGAAATAATAATAATAATAATTATTATTATTATTATTGTTAGAATTTTCTTAGCACCATTTCTTAAAAAAAAAACATTTAGTGACAAGTTTTTTAATCACAACAAATTTTTTTATGACTAAAAATGACATTTAGTCAAAACTAATAATTTGTTGTGACTAAAAATTGATATTTAGTTATAAGTTATCACTAATGTGTTTTTAGTCACAGTCTTTTGTTCAAATTTATTGTGACTAAAAATATATTAAGTAACAATAAATTATTACTTTTATAACTAAAACTTTTAATCACAGACTTTTAATCGCAACATAAAAATAATGACATTTTTTAAGTCATAAATTTTTTTTATTAATCATAACTTTTGTCGTCACTAAAATAAAGTTTTTTCAAGTGTACCTATGGCCGCTTCATTGGACTGGGGAGAGAACCGTTAGTTTTAAAACCTATAAATAGACAATTCTAAGCAATCTTTAGGTACATAACTTAGGAGTCTCTAGCCAGTTATCTTAATCTGTGCGGCTCAGTAACTCCAGTCGTAGCTCAATCTCTTAATCTGTGCGGCTCCTTTTTTCTTCTTTTTGTCTTTTTGTTCATTCAGTATCAAGTTCTTCAGTTTTCTAAATTTAATCAAAGTTTTCTTGCGTGCATGATAGTATCCGAATTTATAAGTACGGTAAACATCAGATGCTATGACGAGTACCGTACCGTTCAGAATGATGTTCTTTATTTTAGTTTTACATGTGTGGTTCATCCAGTACGTTTCTCCGAGGAAAACTTACTATCAAAAGCATTTTAAGTATTTCAAGCATTCGAGGAGAAGTCTTGCCTCAGATGATTCTGGTAAGTGAAATTAACATAATTAATAACACTATATAATTTTGCTACTTTGTATGTTTTTTTTAGTGGTATTCTGTGGTTTTTAGCCAAAGGTTCCTCTAATAATCTAACGGATCACCAATTTATATACAGGCCTAGGTACTATCATTTCTAGTCCTTAGCCGTTGACGTTGTTGTTGTTGTTTTGAGTAGTTTACTTATTATTAGTATAAGTGGACAATTATGTTGTTTCCTTTTACTATTAGATCGAGCTCTTTTAATTTATATGCTCTACAACGTTAAGGATGTGAACTCTGCTGACAATTCTTTTCTCGATAAAATCCTAGCTAAAGAAAATATTGCCATGCCACAAATTTTGAACTCGAAATATTAAAAACTGAAAAAAAAAAAAAAAGAAACAACTTGGAAGAATGTTCCTGAAGAATAAACTAAAACTTTGAAGAATAAACTAAAATTTTTGATTAGTGTAATATCATACCTTTATATTTAAAATCTCTGCTATTAATACATTCTCTATGTTAAAAAAGGGGTGATTTACGTTATTAAAAGATGAAAATTTACCTCATAAAATACCTAATCCGAATTTAGAATAACCTATTACTACTGCCAAACATAAACAAAAAACAACTAGATTTAATGAGAGTAGGTTCTGAAAATTAAAAACAAAGAAGTTCACTAGATCCCCTGGTCGGGTCATTTAAAAAAAAAAAATGCACCTTCGATTTTGAGATTCTCTAGTTTTTCCAATTAGACCCCTAAAAATGGCATCCTCATTTGATTGGTTATCAAAGGAGAGCCAGCGAGGCACCAATGGTGGTTAAGATGGAGTCTTGGAGAACCAATCGAGCTGGTGAAGAGGTGTGGGAATGGGACGTTACGAAGTTTTTGGTATTTATTCCAATAGTAAAAAAAAAGGATAAGCTATACGAAATGAGAAAAATTAATATTTATTCCAATGGTAAAAAAAAGATAAGCTATTCGAAATGAGAAAAATTAAATTATTAAAATAAATACTAGTGAAATAGCTAGTGAAATGAAAAGATTGGAATTGTTAAAACAGATAAATAAGTAATAAGAATAGAAAGAATGGTTGAAACAAAAGGTTGTTAAAACAGATAAATAATTAATAAGAATAGAAAGAATGGTTGAAACAAAAGGCCAACGCCAAAGTTTAGGGTAGGAATGGCGGTTTTTTAATTACCATCTTTAATTTTAAAAGTCAAGTATAATATCTTCATTAATTATTTTCTTAGATAGGGATATAATATAGATATTAATTAATGAATAATGAGAAAAATTGTATTTATTTATTTAATATTGATAATAATAAAATACTAAATCTTTTTCATAATTAACAAAATATTAANATTCTCCAGACATTCTTTTGCACTACTTATTAACCCATTGAAATAATAATGATTTTCTATTAATTGTTGGTGAGAAAAGGAAAAGCTGATAGCATTTAAAATTCATTTGAAGAGCAAAAGGAGCTAGCACTTCCGAAAATTAAACCAAAAGGAAACATATATATACAAATATATATATATATATATATATATATATACATCCAATTAACTACATATAATTTTTATTTTCCTTTTCAAGGTTTCTTGAACATTGACTCTGGAGCAGCCGAAGACTACCAGGACGACTTGGGAAGATACTTCGTGACCGACAGAGCGTACATCGACACAGGAGAAGTACATCCAATATCATCGGAGACTAGAAATGTTTGGCCTTTCTTCAAAAACTTGAGAAGTTTCCCGAATGGAACAAGAAATTGTTATACAGTGAGAACAAAAGAGGGTAAAAACGTAAATTACCTCATCACGGCCTTTTTCTATTACGGGAATTATGATGGTAAAAATTCTTACCCGGTATTTGACTTGCATATTGGGGTCACTCGCTTGCGCACAATAAACACAGAACAAATAAGTTTTAGCGATGTTGTTTATTTTACCACCGCGGACAGCATAGATGTGTGCCTTGTCAATATCAATCGTGGAACACCTATTCTTTCTGCGCTGCAGTTGCGGCCTTTGGTGACCAATTCCTTGTACCAAACAAGCCCTGCCAAACTACTAGGATTGGTTAACCGATATGACTGTGGAGCAACCCCATTTAGTAATACCATGCTTTTCAGGTAAAATATTACTATAAGAGTACATATCCATTATTATTTAATTTGAAATTTATAATTTTCTATTTAAATCTATCTCTACAAAGAAACTATATCAAAGTGTACAAATAATTTTATAGGTCAATATTTTATATATTTGACATCTGAATTTTACTGTGACTTCTGAATTTTAAAAGGTTTTATCCTGCAACCTATGATCTATCGTCCAAATGCCTTTTTTTTTTTTTTTGTTGTTGTTGTTGTTGAGTGAGCCTTGACGGAATATAATATTTTTTGACTATATAAAAACTCGAACTTTTACCCTCCTTCTCGTATACTCACACACTTCATGAAACTTGAACCTAACCTAATACTGAGCTAGTTTTAGTACATACGCGTATTTATATCTGAACCTTAATTAGGTACAAAGATGATGTATACGATCGCGTGTGGGAGCAGAATTTGCCTGTTAACAACACAATCAGTTCTTGGACTTCTACCAGATCAGACTTTAGCATTGTGTATAGTGAACAACCAGCAGCTACAGTCTTGAAAACCTTCGTCCAGCCGATACAGGGTTACAGCGGAATGACATACACCTTCAGCAATATTGCAAAGCCTACTTCTGAGTTCTCTGTTTACCTTTATTTTGCTGGAACTTTACAGTCCTCATCACAAGACCAAAGACGCTTCACTGTCACCATTAATGGTAACCGTCAGGGACCTTTTAATTCTCCAGAATACATGAAGACCTTGAATGTTTACCAAAACACTTCAGTTAGGGGAAATGTTCAGATCTCTATTCAGGCTACTACTGACTCTAAATATACACCAATCCTGAATGCCTTGGAGATTTTTGTTGTAATACCACTCGAAGAGTCACCTTCAAATCCGGAAGATGGTAATGTGTATATTCATTCATATTTTGTCTTGATCGTTTAAAATCATGAACATTATTCAATGAAAGTAAAAGCAAGAGCTGAGCATAAACAGAGATCACTAGCTATAAGTATCTCAAATTATTTCTTTAATATTAAAAATATTGTTTAACTTTCGTGAAAGCAAGACAAGAAAGAAAAATACAGCTTAAAAAAAGCTGGGAGTATTATCTACCAAAAGGATAGGGAACAGTATATTTGCCTTTTTTTTAATGCAAAAATTTATTCAAAAAGAAAATCCATTCAGAAGAAAAAAAAAAAAAAGAAAAGCAAAGAAAAGAAAAAGAAGTATAAGGAAATATATACCAAATGAATAAATTACCCAAATAATTGTATATACTTATATTTATGTTGAGATTAATATATATATATATATGTATATATTCACCGACTATATATATATATATATAGTAACGGCTATGATGAAAATCAAACAAACATACGGGATAACTGAAGACAGCTGGCAAGGAGATCCTTGCGTTCCCACAAATTTCTCCTGGTCTAGGTTGGGCTGCAACTCCGACAACCCTCCTAGGATTGTCTCATTGTGAGTATATTTATATTAATTTTCGTTTCGATGCTATATATACGTACTAAATTTATCTTGACTATAGTGTATTTAGTACATACTTGTTGTACAATAAAGTACTAGCGGTCACGCATGAAAGCAATTAGATTAAAAGCTAATTTCTGACGTATTATTTATTGAATTATACCAATAATTAATTATGAGCATGCAGAAACCTCAGCTCAAGTGAACTGATGGGAGATATAATAGCCTCACTTTCAAATCTCAAATCATTACGAGTGCTGTAAGTATTCAATTAAGCATTTCCTAGGTGTAACAAATTATGTTATTATTATTTTTTTTAAATGAACAAAGTATGTTATTTAGTGTATATATATATATATATATATTAGACGTCACTAGTACGTATATTACGTAAATTAATTGGATGGAAATCCTTTGTCCCAAGTTCATGATCCTATATCCCCCACTTAAAATTTTCGCCACGTCACCTCAATTTAGCACTTTCAAACTAAAGTAGAAACCTCTACTGAAAGAGTCACTACATAGAATTTAAAAATAAAAAAGAAAATAAGCATTAAAAAACATTATGGACGTCACGTTTCTAAGTGCAATTAGCTAGTGGTATTTTATTAATTTTTACAATTAGCAAATGGTTTTTTCCCGTAATAATTATGAGTATATCCATTTGAACCTTGCATTTCAAATAGCTTAATTTGAGGGATCCATAGAAAATTTAAAATCAACTGTCAAATAATCATTAATCAATTTATATATAACCATTAAAATTTTTGACACTTTATTTTAAAAGGAGGAGATTGAGCAATATATTTTTCAATTGCTTAATTCTTTTTTTCGCTCTCTTTGTTTTTAATTTCCGTTTGAAATAAGTGCGTACAGTTTAGTACTACATAAGTTGACAGAAGATTATTAATTTGACAGATATCTTAATTCCACCCAGATGGCTTTGTGCCTTTGTGGTTTGTTTGAGAACTTTAGATAATCCTTGTTTTAAACTTAAACATGGTCTGTTATTTTAAACTATTAAAGTGAGATAAAATGTGACAAATTTTGATTGAGAAGACAATGTGGTCAGGGTTCGAGGGACATGTGATTTTTGTCCTCATTACATATACACATGTATAAGTTTCCCTTATTAAATATAAGTACAATATACATATATGGAATGCTAATATAATACGGATAGGAAAATCAATATTGATATTTAGATTAAATTCTAACGGTTATAACATCAATATTAAATTTTTCATTGGAATTCCTTCCAACCTATTTAATTGTAACTATTACTAAAGTTCAATATTGATTTCCTTATCAAATAGAATTTTTTTTTAAAAAAAAAATCACTATTGTTCTTGTTCTCTTGTGAGTGCGTGATTGACTTCTTTCCGTAAAACTTTTTTTTTTAACTATTTTTATATCAGGGACTTATCACACAACAATTTGACGGGATCCATACCAGACTCTTTAGCAGAATTGTCATCTTTAGAAGTCCTGTAAGTTACTTTTATGAGCTATCAATGTGTATGTATCTTTGTGTACAGGTAATCCAAGTCATCTATGTATTAAAGAGTAAAGCTTATAATTGTATATGTGCCTGTCATACTTACATGATATAAACAATATGAAATCTTTGCACTGTTATTCAGAAACTTGGCGGGGAATAAGCTTGAAGGTTCGGTACCTAAGAGTCTTTTGGAAAAGTCACAGACAGGAGCATTAAACTTGAGGTAATTTTAGTCAATATCGAATATAACTATTTGTCTTTTATAAATAATTAATGTCCCTTTGCTACATTGTGTTTTTAACTTTATACTTACAAAACAAAATAACCGCATGTAATTCCTTACCCGCAGCCTTTATGAAAACCCAAAACTTTGTTATCTGAATCCTTGCAAACACAAGAAAAATAAGGCAATTACTTTTGCCGCTGTTGCTGTGTCAACTCTACTCGTTGCGATGGTAATTCTAATCGTGTGCTACCGTAAATCAATCTGGCAAAAAGGTAACTACTTCCTCATCGTTGTAACTAATTATATCCATTTTTACTCTCTTTCTTCCGTATCGTTGGTAACATCTAGAATGTAGTAATTAATTGTAAACTATCATCCTCTTTACTTGATCAAGGGGCTTAATGATGTGCTTCTATTTCTTCAATTTTTCTTTCTTTCTCTATAGCATAGTGCACAAAGGCACGGCTGTATGTGTCAATTTAGAGCTGCCCTCTCATGCATTAATGATTAAGTTACAATATTTTGATGGAGAAAGTTGAAAGGAAAATGTGAGAGGAAAGGGAAAAAAAAAAAAAGAAGAAGAAATTCTCATGCTTACGGTAATAGGAGGAAAAAGCATGGTTACATTCATCATAAACTTTTTTCCCTTGTGTGGTTTGTTGAGGAAAATGTAAAGGAAAAAGATATTAATTTTTAATAATCTAGCACCCGTCCTTCCAAGTACTCCTAACTTTCTCCTAACTTTGTCATAATATAAAACTACTTGACAGACTAATAGATAATGAGTAAACATAGTAATATACATATATACACATACAAAAACATATATGCATTAACTGGGATTTTAAAATTTTTTCTATATTATGAATCACTATCATTCAAGATATACATAAAAAACTATATGGTGGCCTCTCAATTGATGTGGTTGAGTCTGATGCCCTTAACGTACGCCATCAAGGCTATTAACTCCCAAGTGGTGCAGGTTTTCATGTTGTGTAGTGCAATATATTAATGTTATTGCTTATAATATGGGCGTGTAAATCTTTCAACATTTCATCATTGTGGAAATGCTGTTGCCCGCCTTCTTGCTAAGTTTTCTCTTACTATCTGGAGGACTGCTTTTGGTTGGAAGAGTCATGATTATATTATTTTTCAGATGTTATGTTAGCCGATATGACTCTCTTAATAAATTAATAAATGAACATATGCATGATATTTTCTGACCATAGTTTTCTCACCACAAATAATACATTTTTATTATATAAGAATAGATATAGTAAAAATACATCTTAGAAACTAATCAATGAGTAAGTTTATATAACTGTAAACCAAACTTGGATCAAAATGACAAAATCTATATTAAAAATTAATTTCATTTTAATAAAATTGTACAAACTTCAAAACTAATATTTGCTTTCGGGACAGTAATTTCAGGATTCAAGGAAAAATGGTTTTGCAACTCTGGAATTCGACGGTTTACGTATGAAGACTTAAAAACAATAACGAACAAGTTCGACAACAAAAAATGTCTTGGAGAAGGAGGATTCGGAAAAGTTTACCTGGGCGAGGTAAAGAATGGGACTCAAGTAACTCAAGTAGCAGTTAAGTTGCGCTCGCAGAAATCTACTCAAGGAGCTAAGGAATTTCAAAATGAGGTACATACTGAGTTTATTTTCCACAAAGATATATAGTTGTTATCAAATTTCAGATACTAGTTCCAATTGACGTGCTTTAGTATGATTAATATTGAGGTACAAAATTATCGAACAAAAACAGAATAATTGAAATAAACCAACACGGTACTTGAATTTAAAAGCAAAATTTGATTTTATGCCGTAAATTTTCAAAAAAAAAATTACATATTATACGTGTAAGGAATCTAATAGACTCAGATTCTGTTCCTAGGATCTCACTTCAATGAATATCAGAATAATAAAAAAAAAAACTACTACCCTCAAAAACAAATTCTACTATATAAAAAATTTATATAATTACATAGATTTCTCTCTTTTTGACCAATGACACCAACACACCAAGCTCTCTCACAAATACTCTCTCACTCACACTTTTCATCTCACTCTTTGGACACTCCTCCTACACAAATAAAACTCTCTCCTTGAAAAGAAAATACAAAGAGAAAAGAAAAGAATTTAATCAGAAGAAAGAAATTAAAATGCTTCTAATTTAGGGTGATTAGTAACCAAAGAGATAACCTCCTCATATAGGACTCAAGCCTCTATTCATCTCCATCTTCTACCGATGTGGGACTTTGGTTTCTTTCACATTTTTAATATTTAGCCAAATTCTAACAATGTCTACATTGGCTAAATAATAAAAATATCCATAGCTTCCGCTACAAATACTGTCTTTATCGACAGTCATACTCCACCATATGAGTACATACTTAGAATTAATTTGGGGTGATTAGTAACCAAAGAGATAACCTCCTTATCTAAGGCTTAAGCCTCCATTCCTCTCCATCTTCTACTGATGTGGGACTTTGGCTTCTTTCATATTTTTAATATTTAGCCAAATTCTAACAATCTCCACATTGGTTAAATAATAAAAATATCTATAACTTCTACTACAAATAATGTCTTTATCGGCAATCATACTCCACCATATGAGTGCATACTTAGAATAAACGAATTCTAAGAATTTCACTTTGGCATATGTCGAAAAAACTGTGCTAAAAAATTATGGTCCAACTCCCACAATTTGGCTTTTTTTGGAAACTCATTAGCCATCGACATCATCTATCACATACCAAGCATTAATGCCAAACTAATCCCCGTGTGCAACTTGTGAACCCTAAACTTGCCCCTAATATTGACACATCATTTTTTATGGCGTCTTTGGAAATTAGCGATATGCCATAGGATTAGCAGCATCACTAAATTTGGAGTTTTTAGCCAAACTCGTTCCATTTTTTTTTGACAATTTTTTTTAGGTGCCAAGATTGTCTACACCCCCACTAGATTACATTCTTTTTTTTTCAGAGTTTTTCTTCCTAGTGTCAATTGGGAATGCTGAATCCTCAGATGGAACATTACTTCCATCACCCATCAACCTTCTTTTTTTAGACAAAAGTTTACTAGTGACTTCAGAAAAAACTATAGTCTCCTTCTCATATACCAAAATAAGTTTCATATGCTCATAGGAAGATGGAAAAGACTAAATGAATCGTAATGCCTTATCTTCATCTACAATCTTAATTCTAATAGCCTCCAGTTAAAAAATGATACCATTCAAGATACTTAGATTATCATAAATTTTTGTATCTTCATTCATATGCAATGTATGAAACTGTTCTTTTAGGTATATTCAATTTGAGACACCTTTTGCTTGATACAACTCTCCAAGCTTTTCTTAGAGATCCTTAGCTGTTGTTATTCCAAGCACACTAACAAGAACATTCTTGGCCAAACATATGCATATCGTAATTATAGCTTTCTCATCTATATCTTCCCAATCTTTATTGCTCGTACTGGATTTCTCAAAATCTCTGCCCTTCAAAGCTTTGTGTAATCCTGATTGAATCAACAAATCCTTGACTACTTATATTTGCCATAAGCCAAAATTGATATTCCTATCAAATTTCTTCATATCAGTTCTAACCGGAGTTGAAAACTTGTTTCCTGATATCTCGCTCTACACTTCTAGCTTGTAAAATACCAAAAAAGATTTCTTAGACTACACCAAGCTCCAGCGTACTAAAGAACCTACATTCTCTGATATCACTTGTTGGGAACCTAATTGACTTAGATTTGTCACTTCCAGGATCTTACTTCAATAAATATCAAAATAATAGAGGAAAAAACTACTATCATGAGAAAAGAATTCTACTGTATGAAAAATTTCACTATCTCACTCACATCTTTCATCACCACTCTTTGAACATTCCTCTTACACAAAGAAAACACATAGAAAGAGAAAAGAAAGGAATTTAATCAGAAAGAAATAATTGAAATGCTTCTGATTTGGGGTGATTAGTAACTAAGGCGATAACCTTCTTATATAGTGTTTAAGCTTCTATTCCTCTCTACCTTCTAATGATATAGGACTTTGGCTTCTTTCACATTTTTAATATTTAGCCAAATTCTAACAACATGACACTACTATTTTATTTTACTGTATTATATCATCATTTTTTTTTTCCAAAAACCACAGGTGATCTTTGAAAGATCCTAGATTTATATAGAAAATACTAATTAGTACCATATTATTTTTAAATGAAAACCACTTTTTACCACTTGGTAACCATTCATGTTAACTCTGAACTTGTCAAAAATACTTAAGATAACTAATATAGGTTTTTTCTAATACTTGAGATAACTATTAAGTGTCAATATTTAAAAATGTGGGAATCAAGATGTAGCATTATCAAAAACAGGAATTAAAATATGGCATTTTTCCAAGTAATGGAATTAAAATATGGCATTTTTCCAAGTAATCTTTTACATCTGATATTTCTGAAATCTAATATTTCGTGACCGCTTAAAAAATATTCTATTTATCAAAGTTCATCCAATATTTTTCAAAGCCCAACAGGTACTTGTCAAAAGAATAAATAATGCAAGTGTTGTTTCAATTTTATGCTATTTTTCAAAGTTCATCCAATATTTTTCAAAGCCCACACTGTACTTGTCAAAAGAATAAACAATGCAAGTATTGTTTTCAATTTTTTATTTTTGGATTTTAGAGTTCATGAACTAAATTCCTCAAATATATATGGAGTATTTAAAGGGTCGGCCTAAATTCCTCAAATATATATGAGTATTTAAAGGGATATTATATATAACACTAAACTATTTTATGAATATCAAATAAACTATTTTATGAATATCAAATAAAATCTTTTATTTGTTTTTATTTTTCTCTAATCGTTCACACCGATTCAAATATATTGTCAAAATTAGAGTTTGAGATAATTAAAGGTAGTGAGCTTTTCCCCCTTTCGATTTTCAACTTTATCTATTTCTCATATATATCTTTAATTTAACCCGTTAAACGTTGGCACATTTTAAATATTACCAAGAAACGCACTTTGTCATTCATATCATTCGGCATGCAAACACAATAATTAATTTTTGATGTTTGTGATAATGGTACTACTTTTACAATGTTATTTCCCTTAAATTTAAGTAAGTTGTTGGATTAATTCGTTATAGTTAATGGATGGCGTAATTAACTGTTTATATACATACGTTGCAGGTAAACAACTTAATGAATGTTCATCATAGAAATTTGGTTTCTCTCATTGGGTACTGTAATGATGGAGACAACATGGCAGTCATCTACGAGTACATGGCTAAGGGAAATTTGAAGCAGCACATATCACCGGGTAATTATTTATGATGTTTTTCGTTCTTTTTGAAAAGTAACTTATGTATAGAGTAAATATAAGCTTACCTTCTTTCTTTTTCTTTTTTATTTAATTAAAAAAAATGAAAGAATTCACTTAATCAGATAAGCCCATTTGTCTACAGACGCGGTCGAAGTTCTGGATTCCTGGGAAAAGAGACTTCAAATTGCTGTTGAAGTTGCACTAGGTGATGATAATGATTCAAATGTTATACGTGTTCGGGATTGAGATTCAAGATTATTATTTTGTTAACTAAGTTTTATTTTCAAATACTTCCGTTCTTTTCTTTTTTAATTTTAACATTAAATTCGTCCAGTCTTTTGTGAATGACAAAGTTCTTTTTTTCAAAAAAAAAAACTTTCAGGACTTAAGTATCTACACGAGGACCGCAAAACCCCTATAGTCCATAGAGATCTAAAACTATCCAACATTTTATTAAGTGAAAAGCTTGAAGCCAAGATAGCTGATTTTGGCCTGTCTAAAGCTTTCTCTGCTGAAACTACGACTGCTGAACAGAGATCTGATCCCAGTGGCCCAATTAGTGTTGGATACCTTGATCCTGAGTAAGTTCTTATTTAACATAATTATATGCTGGATAAAAAAATAAATCATTTGTGAAATGCTTGCATTCCTTTCTTTTGTTTTCATTTTATTGTTTTTCTATAATTGGACTGTGTTTGATACGTAAAGTAATGGAAGGAATGAGACACGTATAGCTAGGATACTAAATTATTAATTAATGGATAGATTTGTGCAGTAGAGTAACTGTCTGATAAAAAGCAAAAGATTAAGCAATGAATTTCAAATTTTCAATTTAGCCAATTTTCATTCGGCTTCAAATTAGAAAATTTTAGAAGAGAAATTTATTAAACAATAAAAGGTTTTATTACAAATATATCCCATGTTGTCTTTTATTTTAAATAATTCTATCCTGAATTCAAGGAAACTATCACCCCCTAGTAATCCAACATAAACTTTCATTTCACCACTAAAGATCTAATATTTGGAAAAAAAAAATTTCTAATCGACGAAACTTCATTCTCGTTAGTGTTTGGAAATTGAAATTATTTTCAGACAAATTCTTTATTAATTGGAAACTTATGTTCTGTATTGAATGTGATAATGATTTTTTATTAATTTATAAATTGTATATAAATAATTGATGTTTCAAAACAAAGAAAGAGGAGTGTGTTTTCATTAATTAAAACTTTTTCCACAAAATTAGACGTTTTAAGTGTAAAATTAAAATCTTATATTGCAATCCCAAATAGTAAAATGTAATTTTCAAGAATACAAGATTAAACTTTCAAAAATAAATAAAAAACTACAGAGGAAATATCTGTAACAGACTAATTTTCGTTCACATCACCTTTAATATTGATGCTATATCATCTTATTCAAAAATAAATAAAAATAAAAAACTACAGGCGAAATATCTGTAACAGACTAATTTTCATTCACATCATCTTTAATATTGATACTATATCATCTTATGAAAGATCAATTTATTTTCAGGACATATTTTGGATCTAATGATTTAAATGTGGCTTCTGTGTCTCCAGATTTGGAAAAACTAGACAGCTAGACAAGAAAAGTGACATTTATAGCTTTGGTGTTATTCTATTGGAGCTAATCACTGGCAAGGAAGCATGGATAAAAGCCTCTGACAACAATTCCTCCATCCATTTATCTGAACTGGTAACTAGCTTAAAAGAACTTGAGGAAATAATAGATTCAAGAATGCAAGGAACTTACAAGACCAATTCTGTCTGGAAAACCGTAAACACAGCCATGACTTGTATACAAAAAAGTCCAAAAGACAGGAAAGATATGAAATGGGTATTAAAAGAATTAGAGGAAGCATTGAATATGGAGATTGGTAATTGTGAAGGAACAACTCAGAGTAATTCTATAGACAACAGCAAGGCAATTGTTACTAGTCGTCCCATGGGTCACGAAACCGCAAGTGAGAGGGCCAGAACTAATTAGTACTTTTGTTAATGTTAATAAGTTGGTTTGGGAGAAAAAAAAGAGTGTTTAGTGCATTAATCACATTGCTGCAAGAACTTCTTAAGTCTAGATGCATGCAGCATGAACCTTGCGTGGTTTTGTTTTCACTTTAGAATACTATCGATTTGGAGTGTATGTATCTATATACTTTGAATATATATAATTTTAATTTCTTTGTCTACAGATTAAAGCTGCCCATAAATATATTACATCCCAAAGTGTGAAATAATTCTGAAATATAAAATTTTTTAAGGAAAAATACTTTTATTAATAATAGAAAAAAAAAAGAATAATACCCATTAAAGGGTATTCAGATATAAAGTAAACACTGTAAGAAATAAATTAAAATTAATGGAAGAATTTTGTGTCCTAGAATTCTCACGAAATTAACTCATAAAAAAGAGGACTTATGTTTCTGTTGGTTTATTATGATCCTCCACTCAATTATTGAAGTCTCTTGTTTTAAATCTAAAATCTTTATTATCTAGATTTGAGTAAAAAATTATACAAATTTGGAAGATAATCATACTAAAAAGATAAAAAAAAAATATGATCCTCCACTCAATTATTGAAGTCTCTTGTTTTAAATCTAAAATCTTTATTATCTAGATTTGAGTAAAAAATTATACAAATTTGGAAGATAATCATACTAAAAAGATAAAAAAAAAAATAAAGATCCATCTAAAACAACTATAGATCTAAATTTGTATAGACTAAATTGACAAAAATAAAAAAAAAATAAAAAAAAATAAAAAAAAAAACCAAAACTATCATAGATCAAAATCTAAGTAGACTAAAACCACCACATATCTAAATTACCATCATAAGTCTAAATTTGGGTAGAATTATACCTTTCTAAATGGAAGGATTATTCAAATATACCACAAAAAAATAAAAAATAAAACTCCCCATTGAAGTGAAGAAAAAGAAGAAAAAAGACTCTTACTAGTTAAAAGAAGAGAAACTAAGAGTAGAAAGAAAAATAAGAGAAAACACCTATCCCTTTTTACTATTATTTTACCTTTATCATTTTGAAATTCAATCTTAAAATAATATATATTTGTATATATATATATAAAATAATCTAACGTGCATTCATCATCCAAAGTCAAGTAAAAAATTAAGCAAACAAATTAACAAATCAATAAAGTGACCCACTCATTACAATGGGATTTTCTTTGTAAATGAACAATACCACGCGGGTACTGTAATCTTTCCTCAATATATCACTAAGGTTCCATTGCTTTCTTTTTTGGAAGGAAAAAACCCTCCTTTTATTTGCTCAAATATGCTAGAATATCAACAAAAATAAACAAACACTACTAGAAAAATGACGCTTGACATCACTTGAACTACGTTGTTTATTGAGAAAAAAGACGTGGTTTGTACGCCATGTCGCATGAGAGAAAAATGACATGGTATGTAATAATACTATGTCACTTTTTAAACAAGTGACGTGACATAATGTTATACTAGATCGCTTCTGATAAGAGCAACGTGGAATGTCGTTTTGACATGTACCACATCGCTCAAATCAGAAGCAAAGTGATAGCCGTCAAAAGAGCTAGGATCGACTTCTTCTTTCTCAACCCCGATAGAACCTGAGAGTACGAAATTGGCTCCTTCATCACCACCTTCGAGTTTTTCGGCCAAATCATCACCATTTTGGGCGATTTTTATTGGTTTTTCTTTCTTTTGACGAGCTCAACATTTCTATCTTATTTTTCTTCTCAGATTTGTAAGTATTGTGGCTCCATTTTATTCTAGAAATATTTTAAATTTTCTCAGTTCACTTCCGTAAAATTTGATCATTATGCAATTATTTTTTTTTCATTTGTCATGCGTATTAGGTTCGTTTTTAATCGGTATTATGGATTCTCTTTTAATTTTGGTTTAAACATACTATTTTGAGCAATTTAGGTATTTATTCAATTTTTTTCTATTTTCCCAAAATATTTTAGATTTTTTTTGTTAGTTTGAATAAAAATTTTAGGTTTTAAATTAGTTCCTTTATACTAGAAATTGTTATATGAGAGGACTTTGTACAATGTATGTTAAGATTTTTCTATATACATTAGGTTATAATTTGTGATAATGTGTAATGTTTATAATGTTTTATAGTATAGTTAATGTAATTTTAGTGATGAATTTGATTATATTGTCATAGAGTAATGTCAATTAAGAGATAAATATGAAGTTTTGATACTTGATTAGTAGAATATATAATATTTTTTTAGTTACTGTTTGGTTTTGATGATTTATGAGTTGAAACTCTTGAATATGGTTAATGCAATTATAATGTGCTTAATTATTATTAATTATGAGATAATTATATCAATTAGATGCTTGGTTAGTGGATGAAAATTTGTATGAAATATTAGTACCTTAAATGTAAATATGCTTGTATAATTATATTAATATATTGACATTGAAAATGATATGATTAAGAAATGGTAGTATACGAGCTTGAATTCATTGTGGTGTTT
Organism: Parasponia andersonii; assembly: GCA_002914805.1. NCBI lineage: Eukaryota > Viridiplantae > Streptophyta > Magnoliopsida > Rosales > Cannabaceae > Trema > Trema andersonii. Next base: position 157,075 of record JXTB01000545.1, on the reverse strand, counting down.
AGAATGGTTGCATTGGTATTTATTTATAAGGAGTAAAGGGAGGTTCTATCGAATTTTTTTTTAGAAATTTAGATAAGATGAATAGAAATTGGATGAAGAAGAATAGATTGACAAAAGAGTATGAGGAAAGAGTTGAAGTTGTTTTGAAATTTGCTATTAAAAATAGTCTTGATCCCAATATGATACCATGTTCATGCATGTCCAACGGAAAAGAGTATGCTAAAGCTAAATCTTATCCTAAATGCCAATGTTCAAGATGGAAAAACAAAAAGAATACTAAAGTAAAGAAGGTTAAAATATCGATTAAAGTCTTGTGGTATATTCCTCTAATACCAAGATTTAAACATTTATTCTGGAATTCTAGTCATACGAAACGATTAATATGACATAAAAAAGGAAGAATTAAAGATGGCAAGCTTTGGCATCTGAATGATTTACTATCGTAGAAGAAAGTGGATGACATGTGCTCAAAAATTAGAGAAGATCTTAGAAACCTTTATCTTGGTATTTTGGCGGATAGCACTAACCCTCATAGTTTATTAAGTTCTAATTATAGTTATTGGCCAGTCATTCGTACTATTTACAATCTTCTTCCTTGGTTATACATGAAAAAGAGATTTACAATATTGACGAGATAAATAACCTGACAATAATATTGATGTCTATTTGGCACCCTTAGTGGATGATTTGAAAACTTTTTGCTATGATTCCTTTATAAAAGAAAACTTTATACTTCAAACTGTTCTATTATGGACAATCAATGATTTTTCTACATATAGAAACTTGTCTGGGTATTATGTGAAACGTTATAAAGTATTTCCTATTTGTAGTGAGGATACCTATGTCATAAGATTGAGAAATAGAAGGAAAGAAGCATATATGGGTCATCAAAGGTTTCTATTTTTAAGTCACCCATTTTGAAAATATACAAAGGAGTTTAATGGTGAAAAAGAATTTAGTGTTTCCTAGGGTTTAATATGGAAGTATAATATACAAGTAGCTGTATAATATATGGAAGAGAATCCTATAGCTTTGACTCATCCACCATCATTTACAAGCATATCCCTAGAAGATTGGGTTACATTTGTTATAGATGATTGACT
>JXTB01000545.1:46320-155905 GCA_002914805.1 Parasponia andersonii | reverse complement strand
CAATTCACTTTCCAACGGGAGAAGAAAAATCAATGGAAGACGCAATTTCAAAATATGCAAAGTAAATATGATAATTAAGAAAGACGTCTTCGAGAATTTGGGGCTAAGTTATTGGGTACCACCTCTTAAGAGTCATCTCCCTAGCTACTTGAGTCACACTTTCCCAAGTATGTGCCTGAGTCATATTTTTCATAACATCTGCATGAGCCAAATCTTTCCCAACCTCTGCCTCAACCACTAGATAGATATATATTCCTCAGCCACCAGAAATTTAAATTCGTGCTATGGCCCTGGTGCTCCAATTCTGGAAGTGGGAACTTCAGAGGTAGTATCTTAGTTTTATAACTTTTGCATTCAATTTAATACATACTAAGAGATTCACATTCTTAGTTTATATTTCAGGATATTCGATGTAAGTTGGTTGACCTAGCACTAGATGTTGTTGCATCGGGTTACCTCATTCAAATAGGAGGACCTATGATTCATAGAGTACTATTAGGTGAGAAAAATTATCGAGTATTTGTTGTTGAAGTATACATCTTTGAATCTTTTTTGCCTATTCCAGCGGTCAATATAATGGATACAGTGGCAGAAGTTGTAGGATTAATTATTACATAGCCTAAAGAGTTGGTACTCATTGTAGGTGAATCTAAGGTGTAAGGTCTAACACTCATTACTTTGAAAATTAAACAATCATTTTTATTTTATTTAAGTAAATATTTTGATCTCAGTTACTATTACAAAGAGACAAAGGGAAAAAGAAATAACCACAAAATGAACTATAGCCACCTATTACTTAACCATAAAGGGAGGAGTCTAGACATTCATCCTCGTCTAGCACAAGACCGATTGGGTCTTCTTCACGATCCAAGATTGATGTTCTTCCTAATGTTCTAGGAAGCTTAAGGTGTTTGTATAAATATGTGATGAAAAAAGCTGATGACTTATCAATTCATGTCGCTTTTGATAATGAGATATATGGAATTCCTGGGTAATTCTTATATTTGGTTAAGGAGGATATATCGTATGTAACTAACTTTGTCGAGATTAGTTCTCCGTGCATTACATTTTACATCAAGTAAGTTTACATATCTTTACTCTTGCTTTCATATCTTAAGAATTTGTATTAAATATGTTCCATGCTAGTTTAGGATATTATATGACTTGCTTATAGAATATGAGCATGCACATATCATAATTTTTATTGAACATTCTCTTATATTGATTGTTAGAAATGGCAACGATGAGAATCGTGCAAGAGCAATCACGAATTGCTTGACTCTGGGCATAAATGGTACATTGTTAGTAGCACCATATAACACGGGGTAATTCTCTTCTCTTTAATATTTTTTATAGTTATTAGAATAAATGTAGTATATACCTTTGGTTGATTATATTATTTTATAGGAGACATTGGATGTTCTAATGATCAATGCGGTTTATCAAGTGATATACTTTTTGGATCTACTCAGACATCCTCCTCGAAAAGATGCAAGAGCTCTCATCAAACTATAAGTATAATCAAAACTATTTAAAATTAATAATAATATTTAATATAATTTTTTTATGAATGGTTGACATGCTTTACCATACTTATTTTTTTTTTATAGAGCCTTTCAGTTATTTAACATGTCAATTGAAAAATGTGCTAAAAAAATGGTCCTGATCGATAGTCTGTTAAAGTACATTTTAAATTTTTCTAATTTATATTATTGAATTAGATGGATTTATTTTTATTCACAAATATTAATTGAAAACTCAATTGGAATTGTAGTTTCCACACCAACCAACTAACATAGAGTGTAGTTTTTATGTGATGCGCATGATGAGAGAAATAGTCATGGATGCTAACCTATATGAGTACATTACCACTTTGGTATAACTTTATAACTTAACACTTATCTTTATTACATAAGTATACTAATTATCAATACAAGATTCGAATATAACTTACGCACATTTAAATCTACAGTGTCGTAATAACGACATATACACTATGGAAAAGATCAACGAAGTTCGAGAGGAATGAGCCAATGAACTTATGGAGCATGTATCATGATGGATGACTCACACTATTAATCTATTTATATAAAGTTTATATCTTTGGTAGTCTAATAAGGTGACTAGAATTATGATTTCGATTAGTTAAGATGCTTCATGTAAGACTTAGCTATGTAAAAAATATAATTTGTATATTAGATTGCTAGAATTTACATGTTGGATTGTTGGTTGTTAATTGCAGGTTATTTAGAGTCATTTTAGTTCTAGTTTATAATAAATCTAGGGTGTTTGATGCCCATTGTAGGGGATTCCATATCGCTTCTTTAGCAAGTAATGTGGTAAGATGATATATCAAATTGCTCCCTAGAAAAGTAACGTGATAACGTGGTATCCCATAAAAATGATGTGGTAGATCCTAAATAACTGACAATTTGTCAGTTATTGTGGCCTACCACGTTATTTTTTATATAAGTGATGTGGTAGCTTCCTCTACCACGTCGCTTACAAAGTGATGTGATACTACGAGAACTTATCATGTCATTCATTTTCACGCCGTTTATGGAGCGACATAGTAGAGATATCACGTTGCCCTATAAACGACGCGAAAAATAATTTCTATAGCAATAAAATAAATAGACACTTGACAATGCAAATCACTAGAGAAGTTAAACACTGAGAGAAACCCTACTAATTACTGGTTGAGATTTGTGGGTCTAACTAATGAAGAACAAGATCAAGAATAGAAAATTATCAAAGATGGATAGAGAAATTTGGGTGTTCATAATTTGACGAGAATGTTTATATAGGTAAGTATTCATTTATAGAATATGGAGATAAGTTGATGGTGACATGATATTCATGAAAACCGACAGAGTTAGCTGCAGTACACTATTAAATTTAGTTTGCTCAATGGTGCAAAAATGAAATCATAAGGTAAAACACATCAAAACTTGAATAAGATGACTGAAAGATAACAAGGAAACTCATAGCACGCTAATCAAATAGAGGAATATAAAAGTGCAAAGGTGTTACTGGTAACAATATTGAAGTAGGAGGATAGATGGATCTTTGACTTGGATTACACATTTTATATGGTTATATAAAAGCTCTCAATTATAGACTATACCGAAGTTGATGGAGGCTCAATTTTTATTAGAGATAACATAAGTTATAGTGTTATAGGAATGAGTATCATCAAGGTTTAGAAGAAAAACAATGAGAAAGGATCAGCGAATGGAGTTAGACATATTCCAAGAATTTGAAAGAACTTACTTGATAGATTCTTGAAAGTTCTGATGGAAACTAAAGTAATCACAGAAGGTATGAAGCAGGATGGCTTGTACAAGCTGCAATGATCAAGATTGTTTGATTCTACTAAGAAGATTATTTTTTATGAAGTTCAAAAGCTAACAAAGAGGGATCTTTTTAAGTTCAAGATGGCGCTAATGACTCAAAAGTTTCAGGAAGAAAGCAGCAGGGAGAATGAAAAATTATGTGAAGTGTTAAGTAGAGTTATCAAGTGACAAGTTCAGAGTGTAAGAGCAAGGCAAAATTCGTGACGGTGGAGACAGCAAGCGACTAAAGAATTGAATTCAACAGCATGCTATGGGTAGCTATTACTTCAAGGAATCCTAATCTAACTAGAATTAGCTAGTTGGGATTATTAATAAGTTTTATGGGATTAGGATAGGAGGATAGCACTAGGATTCTTAATACAATACTTAAATGTCATGAATTTATTAGGATTAGAATTCCTACAACTATTGGGACCAATCTCTATTATAAAACTTTAAAAAGAAGCCTTATATTCAACAAATCTTGTGAGAGAACAAGAGGGAGCAATAATGTAATATTGATGAGAGGGACTCTTGGGATTTCTGGTGGAGTGAAACCTGAGTGGGTAATTATGGGTTATCGTTTTTTCCCGTTATTGATCAAAACTGTAGAAGAAAATTATGAGTTAGTGTAAATTATTCTCTTACTTAATGGAATGTTTTGCTAGTGATCTTCTATGGACATAGGTTATATTTTAAAGTTGAACCACGTTAAATTTTTGTATTCTTTATTTTTTTTTTTGTGTAATTAGGTATAAATTCACTCTTAAATTAAGATCAATACTCTGTTTTTGTTGCTATAGGTTTTTGGACAATTAACTTGGGTTCTCTATCTGTTTTTGTTGCTATAGGTTTTTGGACAATTAACTTGGGTTCTCTCTAGAACATAATTTACGATACTATAACTGTATAGTCTCCATTTGGGTTTGAAGTATATAGGAGGCGTGTCTATTGCTTTTTGGGCTTAAGGAAAAGTAGATAACCTGGTGCTTTCGTGGAGTTCATATTAACCGCCCCTTTTCCTCCCCAGAAGATAGATAGATGTCGTCGTTCTAGAAACAAGGAACCCCGTTACACTATTACATTAGTGCTGCATATCACTAATGACCCGCCAAAAGTACCAGTTATATGCATGAAACATGCAAAAACGTTTTTTCTTCACATCATGATATCTGAATCTTGGACAAACAAAAAGATAACAAGAAGCTATAATTTCCTGTTTATTTGTCTACAAATCGATTTTCATGAACAATCTTCGTAACAACTAACAAAAGCTAGCAAAAATGACTTGCTCATCATGTTCGTTAATTCTCATTGAAATTGGTTTCAACATATTTAAGCATCATATTGAAATCTAACGGTTCACGAACCCTTTTATCCTTTTCAATTTTTTTTTATTTGCTGATTATATACTCTTTTTTATGCTTAACATTTTTCTCAAGGGATTTTTTCTAGACAAATTTTAATTAATAAGGAATGTTCACGGGAGGTGGTATCCAATTGAATTGCACTTTTGCATGCCCGTGTAGATATGCGCTCAGAGGGTAGTAGATTGTTTTATCAAATTAATTAATTCCCTCAAGACCTAACAATACACAAAATCCGGGCTATAGTAGACCACCAAATCTCCTGAGCAGGATATGGACTCATTAAATTAAGTCGTTTCATCCAAAATACTTGTTGCATGCCATGCACAGGACAAGCAACATCCCCAATACTGAGAGACAGATCTCATCATATCTAGCATTGGCAAGAGCCCAATTATCTAAGCAATCATGAGCAGGAACATTACGGCTCCGAGAAATGTAACATAAATGGACATTCCTTTAAAAGAAAAAAAAGAAGAGTTCTAATATTGTGTGTTCACCAACGACATCGTTGATGACTTCCTGTTGAGCTAGGTAGTTAGGGATTAATAGCTAGTCCAGAAATGCGCCTTTGTTGAACGAGATAAAGGTTTTGTAGGGGCTTACTTAGCAACAATTTTGTTTATTTTTATTTGAAAAAGCAAAACGTTGGCCATACAGATATCTTCTTTAAGAAAATTTCCACCCTTCATTTTTGAATAACTATAAGAAACTGAGTTGAGGCTAATTAATATCTGAATTTCAGTTTCCAATATGTGAAAAATTATAGCTTCGAATTTAATTTCCTTTGGTTTAGTAAAGATTTTCAATATATGCTTGAGAGAGAGAGAGAGAGAGAATTTTAAACCGGATTTATTCGGGAGAAAAAAAAAACCACTAAGACAGAATCAACGGATCATTATAAAAACTGAGTAATCATAATTCTGAAGATAAATTATCCCCTCAAAAAGATAAATAAACTGATTAAAAATTCAATTGGTTCACCAAACATAATTTAATTGAAGTCACAAACAGCTAATCCCTTTTCTGTCATGTGTGGACGGCCATTATTTTCTTGTCCTTTTCTATCTCAAAAGAATTTATAAAGAAAGATAGCTTTAGCAAGACACGAGACACAAGGACAAGGAATGGGCCTCACACCGGGTCCCCAACTCTTGTGTCTTGGAAGACTAAATCCTCAACAATTATTGGTACCACAATCAACAACAAGGACCTGGAAAATAATTACAAATTGACCAAGACTAGCAGCAGTGCAGCAGAGACTTTTTTTTTCACGTAGACTTCAGTCCAGCAGCAATATTGTTTAACTATTTTTTTTAATAAAAGAAAGAAAACTATTTACTGAGCAGGAACTATCAGTTGCTGAGGTGTATGCTGTTCATTACGGACAAAATTGTGTTCGGTAGTACTCCAAAGTATGCAAAATATTTATATCATCACTATATATATATATATATATATATATATATACTTGTGAGTAATATTGGTGTTATCAGTTAATCAATTAATTAAAATTGAAACACGAGATCATGGTAAAAAGGAAATTAAAAAGGAAGAAAGAGTTGCCAAAGGACCGGGGATTAAATATGAAAATATTTTATTAAAAGAATTGGGGAAATATTCGAGAGAAGATGAGATGCGTTTTTTTTTTTTAATGAGTCTTGTGTTAATAAGTTTTTAGTCTTTAAAAAATGTAAGCGTTGGTGCTTTTATGTTAATAATGATATATAGTAGGAGGTGCCAATACAATCACCCAGAAAAGAATCGCAATACATGGTGGGATTCCAGCTAGCAGCTAGGAACTAAAAATTGTTGGAGCATATCTTTTTCACGATATGCAACGATGGATCGAATAAATGCAATAATGCAAACGTCTTTTTCCTTATATATAGCGAGCTACATACAGAGACTGATCAGTAGTACGTACGGCTAGACAAGAGAAATATTCCTTGTATGTATATTGTGAACTTGATTAACAATCAAGAACTAACTATTTATTTATCTAAGATTGTGAAAACAGCCTCAAATTATTTATTATTTTATCAGGAATATTAAAAAAACATTAAAATCTGAGGCACATCTCAACGTTGGTATCTATGTATGGGACACTCCTTTGCTGCCCTAATTAAACCGATATGCATAACAATAAAGAAAATGTTCATACAAAGCAACTGGAAAAAAAAATAAAAACAACTACAGATGATAATACTGAAGGATAGTCCCCTCAAAAAAAAAAAAAAAAACAATACTGAAGGATAAGACCTCCTGCAAGTTAAGACCCTACTTGAGAAAAAGCTTTTATAAAAAAATATAAACAGAAAAAGCATTTATAAAAAAATATAAAGGGAGAAAGAAAAAAAAAACCCCAAAAAGAGAGAACAGTACATCACCTTACAAAGGAAAGAATAAAAGAATAAAAAAAAACTCGCACACACAAGAAGACATCATGTGTCCCGAGTAACAAAGGGTACATGAAAACCAAGAGATCTTCCCAATGGAGCACAGCCCGAAGCTCGCAAGAGTATTAGGAATTTAGGAACCTGCTCATTTCCTTCTCAAAAAACATGAGATAGACACATTAATTTTACTTGTACGAAAAGTGCACAACTTTTCTCCCAGTTTCAACGAATCTTCCAAGGGACAACTGTAGTTTGTAGAGCTAATTATCTTGCAAGTTTTTCAACGTAAATAGGGTAACTTTCCCACTAAATGTTAGACAGCCCTTTCCCCAAACAAAATTAACAACTTGAATAAACACATCTCTGCCTCATATGCAAAACCGCACTTAAGGCCAGAATCAAAGGCTACCTTAAAAAAAAAATGTCTCACTATTTGAAAAACTCCACCACATCTCAAAGTACCATGGGTTGAAACCCAAAGAAGCATTGTATACAGTTTGCTTGATCCAAAAAGACAGGCAGAATGCTAACAAAGGCGGTATTTGGTGTCAATAAAATATTAATCCCGCGGAGTAAAAGCAGCTCATCCATTTTGGAGTTCATTGATTAAAGGGAAGTATATTGAGCAATGCGTCTTTTCTTAAACTCACGTCACGTAGTAGAGAACCCTACTAGACTACGTAATATATATGACATATGAGATTTCTGTGTTAAGAAAATTTCTTCGAAATTGTTATGTGTCCAAAAGGTCCAATGTGAACAAGAGAGTAACAAGTAGAGGTCTGTAATCCGAAGAAAACTGTTAATGAGTATGAATAATCCTTTTCTCTCTCTCTCGCTTTCTAGAGTTCAGTGAAACTTAAGATGAACTAATTAATGAGTTATTAATATGCACTGACTATCTCTCTTTCTCTCTTTTTTTTCTTTTTTTTTTTCCCCTTTTTTGAATATTTTCATTTTAAATAATTCAAGCAACTTTTAGTAAAAGGAAATTTATACTTTCATTCAAATTGTGTTTGATTGGAGAATATAAAGTTAAAAAGGAGAAAAGAAGACTTTGTCAATATTCTACATGCCAAGTCATTAAAGACAAAACACAATCAATTAATCAATCAACCGTCCAATATTGACCACGGATTAATATTGGACGGATGGTAAAGCACGGGGAAATTCTTTCCTAAGTATATAGGTTACTCCCTTTTAATATCAAATTATTCACGAATCCAAAAAAAAAAAAATTAATCTAGTAAAAGTACGACGATTTAAAAACATTTAGTTTTACTAGAATAATATTCTCTGCTCCAATATATTAATATATAATTAAATGAGTAACTGAAAAAATATTTAGTACTTACAAGTACTGTGACACATGAATATTGAGATGCAAAATACTGAGAAGTTCAAAACAGATAGTATATACACATAATTTTACATATATATGTAAGTTAATGGAACTAAGCAAGATCCAAACACATCTCAACAAGTATGGCACTAATAATTTGAGCCAATTATCACACGCTGAGACATTTCAAATTTATTAAAATTGGAAATGAAAACATGCAATATATGCAAACAATCCAATGGAAAAACCGTCAGTTATCTTTTTCTTTTTTTAAAAAAGGGTCAATAGGAAATATTCTTTATTATAATAAATTGTTTTCTACAACATATCAATTGGGAGTTTTCCTATTATTGTACAAAACAAAACTATAGATATATTAAAAAAAGACTATAGTTAACACGTGTATACGCGGCTTCATTCTAGGATTGAGTAGAAAACCGTCAGTTTATAAACTTATAAAAAGGAAATTCTATTCAATTATCTCTAGATATATAACTTAAAGTCTCTAAATATCTTTCTTCGAGTAATCTCTACATAACTCGAGTCCCCAATAGTAGCCTCTATTCCTCTTTCTTTGATCCTTCTTCTCATTCGATATCAAGTTCTTTGGTCTATACGGGTTTGCATGCGCAACGTTTTCTTACCTGCAAGATAACTTGAAACCATAATTTAACTCGGTCCATTAGTAAGGTAAACATCAGAAACTCTGATGGGTACCGTACGGATAAAAATGATGTTGTTTTTAGTGTTACAGATGTGGTCCATCCACTACGTTTCTGCGAGGAAAACTTTCAATCAAAGGCATCATAGGTATTTCAGGCATTCTGGAAGGAGTCTTGCCTCTGATGACTCTGGTACGTGAATTTTTTCTTAATTTGATTAATCACTATAGATATTTGAGTTATGTTATTTTTACCTAAGAGATTGATCTAGTAATCTAACACCAATTGTATAGGCCTGTGATCTCAATTCTATTCTGGCTATATGTAAATATACTAATATTTGTTTTGAGAGTAAATTAGTTATATAAACGTATATTGAACGATTATGTTAATTGCTTCTATAATTAGACTATTTTATTTTTATTCTTTATGGTCATATTTGATATGTATTATATTAATTAAATATAAAATTACATTTAGCTGTGATTTTATATTATACTATGATATTAAACTTTTATACAATTATTTAATACAGAAAAAAGTGTCTATAATGTACTGAATTATAACATTACTCTCGTCAATTTTCTATCCTTAATTTATTTCTTATCATTTTCTCTTTCTTTAATTTCTCTTTCATTTTTTGTTCTCTTTATTCTTTTTAAACTGGTATTTTTCTAAACAATTTTACAAATGATATTTTGCAAAAATTGAAATTAGAAATCGGTATTTTTAAAAAATAACTTTCGAAAAGTGGTATTTTAAAAGTTATGTTTTTCAGAATAATTTTCAAAAATGGTATTCTTCTAAATGAACTTTTAAAAGTGGTATTTTTTTCAAAAACTTATTTTTACTGTGATATCTTAATACAATGATTTTAGTAGTGCAATAAAATATTATAATATAATATATCATAATACAATATAATACGATGAATATTGATAATTTAATACAATATATCACAATACAAGATGATATAGTAGGACGAATCAATATTGTTAAGGATATTCAGGACTTTACTCTCAATTTTTTTCTTTCATAAATTTGTAGCTTATTGAAAGTATACCGGATCGTGTAGGTTTAAAAACTATCAGGAACTTTCATAATAACGTTTTTAGTACGTACCACTATCTGTACATGGAGGGAAAAACGGTTCAATAACAATTATTTTGTTTTTGAAAATAATAATATTAATGGTTTCGTTATAAAAATGAAAATATTCAAATGCATCTCATACTTAATTATATGTTTTTCATTTCATCATTTCCCTTTTCTTTTCCAAGGTTTCCTGAACATCGACTGTGGTGCAACGATGGACTATCAGATCAATGGAAGGTACTTCGAGAACGACACAAAATACATCGATACAGGAGAAGTACTTCCAATATCATCGGATTACAAACACAATTGGCCTTGGTTCAACAACTTGAGAAGTTTCCCAAATGGAACAAGGAATTGTTACGTGCTGAGACTTAAACAGGGCAAAAACGTAAATTACCTCATCTCAGCATTTTTCTATTACGGAAACTATGATAATAAAAAAACGCTTCCGGTATTCGACTTATATATAGGGGTTAATCGCTGGCGCACACTGAACACAACAGAATCAATTTTTAGCGATGTGATTTATTTGGCCACCACGGACATCATAGACGTGTGCCTTGTGAATATCAACTCCGGAACACCCTTCATTTCTGCTCTGCAGTTGCGCCCTTTGGTAAGCGGTTCTTTATACCAAACAAGCCTTGGCAACCTACTAGGACTGGTCCACCGATTTGATTGTGGAGCAACACTTGATTATCGTTTTTACAGGTAAGTTAAAGATATCATATATTTAACATGGTGATCATATACCCTACCTAGCAAGAGTGGCAATTTGGACATGAACATCTTCTACTGTAGCAAATTAATTAATAACCATAGTAAAATGTAAATATTTATTTAAGGCATGTCTAGTTCAGATTTTTTCTTTTTTTTTTCTTTTGTATTTAATATAAAAAAATAAATATTCAAAATTAAAAGATAAATTAGCATCTTTTTAATGTATGGCTTAAAAGTTGAGGATGAGCACCATATAGTGCACAATAGCGTATATCTAAGATAGATTATATTTTAAGTAGGATCTCATATGGAACTTTATTTATTAATTAATTCACTTAATAATAGAGTTATACTTTGTTGACACTATTGGTAGTTATAGCATTGCTCTTCAAAAATATATTGTAAAAACCTTATAACCAAAAAAAAAATTAAAAAAAAAGCATAATTTTGATCTAAGTTCTATCAGAATTTAGATAGACTAAAAAAAAAAAAAAAAAAAAAAAAAAAAAAAAAAAAAAAAAAATAAATAGATAATTTTAAAAAAAATAAAAAAAAAAAAAAAAAAAAAAAAAAAAAAAAAAAAAAAAAAAAAAAAAAAAAAACTAGTACCATAATTTAGGATACTATAATTCTGTCAAAATATTTATATACTGTTGGAATATTGTTTCTTATGCCCATGACATATAATATATACATGTATGTACCGTACAATTAGGTACCAAGATGACAAATACGATCGCTTGTGGGAAAATAATTTGGCTGTGACGAATGCAATCAGCTCAAGGACTTTATCTTCCCAGTCAGACTTTACCGTATTGTATGATGAGCAACCGCCAACTACAGTCTTGAAAACCTACTTCCAGCCGGTACAGGGTTATAGCGGAATGACATTCACCTTCAACAATATTGGAGATCCTACTACAGAGTTCGCTGTGTACCTTCACTTTGCTGAAACTTTACAGTCCACACAAGGCCAAAGACGCTTCACTGTCACCGTTAATAATAACATTCTGGGACCTTTCAATTCTCCGGAATACATGAAGACGGAGTATGTTTACCGAAACGGTTCTGTTACGGGAAATGTTAAAATCTCTATTGATGCTACTACTGACGCTAAACTTACCCCAATCCTCAATGCCTTAGAGATTTTTATGAGGATACCACTCAAAGAGTCAGCTTCAAACTCAGAAGACGGTAATATTTATATAGTGTTACCCTGCTGTTCTTCTATATTACAATGTACATTGTGTTTCTCACTGATAGTCAGAGTAAGAAAACTGAACATCAACAAGCAGACACTCGTGTTTGGCATTTTTTATTTTTTTTATTTATTTTTTATTATTATTTTTATTTTTGTTTTCTATTTTCAGATATGAAAACAGAAATTGTTTTTGTTGTTTCCAAAATTACAATAGATGCTTGGCAATTATTCATCTTAAACGAAAGAATTCAAGAAAAAGAAGAAAACAAATAAAGCTGAAAAAATAGGGAAATCTATAAAATGGATAGGGAACCATATCCCTCAAAGACTAGCTTCCTTAAATAAGTATATATATTCATTTGAAATATGAATTATATGCGATGATACATATCATACACATGTGTGCATATGTATATAATAGTATACATATGCATCTGTACATACGTATGCACACATGCGTACATGGCCGCCAGTCCACATCCTTTTCTCTCACTGATTATCACAATTTTTTTTTCTTTTAGGTATTTGACATGATTAATAATAATTTCGACTAAAATAATTTAAAATGATTTTTTTAGACTTATTCGGAAAATGACACTTTTAATAGTGTCTTAGATTTATATGAACTATAAGATTATAACTTGTTAGTACTAATCAATATTATAAATTATGTGTCTGTCACACAATAATGTAACATTATTAGAAAAGTTATATTTTTCTAAAATATTCCTACTAAAAAGTCATTTTAGTCCAAATTACTAGGTCAGGTTCATTTCCTTTATTTTTTTTTTTATTTAGACACTCATAATATATATTTATATATATGTTTATATTTATATAGTAAATGCTATGATGGAAATCAAGAGGACATATGGGGTAATCGAAGACAGCTGGCAAGGAGATCCTTGTGTTCCCACAAATTTTACCTGGTCTAAGTTGGGCTGCAACTCCAACAACCCTCCGAGGATTATCTCATTGTGAGTTCATATAGTCACAGTTTTGAAGACATATTTATGATCTATATATATTACCCGGATATATATATTTCTTTTATTAAATTTCTAGCTTGGAGTTATTAAGTGCAGGAGGGTTTAGGCTCTTGGGTCCCAACATACAGATTGGGATTCTTGAGCTCTATCCTGATTCCTTTTTTTATGGCCCGACTCTATTCATTTAAGAAAATATTACCTATATGCATGATGTTGACAATCATGTAATTTCTACGTACTTTTTTTACGATACATTTCATAAATTAATGATCATGACATATGAAACTGCAAGTAGGTTAAAATCTAATTTCTTTTTTTTTTTTTGAATAAGTTAAAATCTAATTTCTGACGTATTATAATAGTAATACTAATTACTTGTGAGCACGCAGAAACCTGAGCTCGAGTGGACTGAAGGGAGCTATAACAGCCTCGCTTTCTAATCTCACATCACTACATGTATTGTAAGTATGCAAGTTAACTCGTCATAGGTGTAACATTTATTGTCGTGTTGGTTGAGTATGCGCGTATACTAATTGGATGGAAATCATCCGTGCCCAACACTTTTAAACTAAAGAAGAAACCACTCCTATAACTTATAAGAGTGACTTCAAAGAAAACTTCTGTAATAAAAAATAAATTTAGAAAAAACGACGGAGAAGAAGCAGAAACCAGTACTGTTATATTACAAATGTTAACTCAAGAAAGACTAAAAAAACAATAGGGACGGCGTGTTTCCGAGGGCAGCAAGAAGTCCTTTACTGTAATAATAATCTCTTCTTCTTTAAAATAGATTGATAATTTAAACCTTGCATGTCGAATAGGTTCTAGGGACCCTATGGGCTAAGTCGACGCGGCTTGTGGTTTATGAGATCTAGAACTTTGGCCAGATCCTAATCATTGTAAACCTAAAAAGGGTTTACTTAATTATCACCCATTCTAACATATCAATTTTAAAAATAAACAGTGTTGTCCATATTCAAAGTGATCGATTTCTTTTAATAAATATTCTATTTATATTCTAAGCTGCTAATTTTATATCAGGGACTTATCATATAACAATTTGATGGGATCCATACCTGAATCTTTAGCAGAATTGTCATCTTTACAAGTCCTGTAAGTTATCTTTACATGCTATACATATCTATGTGTATGTAATCTAGGTATTAGAGATTAAAGCATTCATCATTTGTCCGTGCCAGTTAAACCTGTAAATATGCTATATATAGTACTGTTTATATAAAACGTTTCTCATTCAGCAACTTGGCGGGGAATAAGCTTGAAGGTTCGGTACCTACGGCTCTTTTGGAGAAGTCGAAGACAGGAGCATTAAACTTGAGGTAGTTTAAGTCGATATTGAACATAATATTTAATTGTCCTTTTATTTTTTAATATCACTTCCTTACATTGTGTTTGTTAAGCTTATGCTTACAATTAAAACCAATAACCGCATGTAATTCCTTATTACCTGCAGCCTTCATGAAAACCCAAAACTTTGTTACCCGGATCCTTGCAAACACAATAAAAATAAGGCTATTATTTTTGCCGTTGTCGCTGTTGCAATCCTACTCGTTGCAATGGTAATTCTACTTGTGTGCTTCCGCAAATCAATCGGGCAAAAAGGTAATGTTCTCGTTATGGTTGGTAACTAAATAGTCAGTTTTATCATGTCTTTGAAATTTAATTAAGAATAGTTGGATAAAGTATAGAAATTTCTAGAATCATAGACTACGTACTTAACTCCTCGTGTGAGTATGTGATCACTAGTTAATTATGAGGTAATAATTAATTATAAACTCTTATCCTCGGTACTAGATCACGGAGTTTAATAATTTTCATTTTTTGTTCTTCCATTTTCCTTTCTTTTTTTTTTTTTTGTCTGTAGAATATTTCACATATGAAGACTGTATGTGTTGTAATAGTTGGTCTCTCCTCATTTATTAATGATTAAGTTACACGTAGAGCCTCTGTTTTCTAGCCCAAAATATTATGATGGAGAAAGTTGAAAGGAAAATACACCGGAAAAACAGAAAGTGAAAATAATTTTAAAAAAAAAACGGTCTTTCAAGGGAAACTTGATTAGGAGGGAAAAAAAAACATGGTAGCATTCATCGCAAACTTTTTCCCTTGTTTGGTTGGTTGAAGAAAAGTTAAAAGGAAAAAGACAATGCAATTGTTAATCTAAAACTCATTCTTCAAACTCCTAACGTTCTTTTTCATAATTTAAAAAATAGTTAACAGACTAGTAAATAATTAGTGAGTATATATATAGCGACGAGTAAGAAAAAATTTTCTAGTGCAAAATGTAAGTAAAATTTAAATTTTTCCCCTCTTTTTGCTCATTGCATATTGTTTTTTTGAAATAGACTTGTAATTAAGTAATATAATTTAGAGCAATCTAAAAATGATAATTTTGAAACACATATTGTCAATATAGACCAACATATAATTTAAAAGATTCTTCAAAATGAGGTCTAAAGAAATATTATTCATAAAGTGCGGAAATAATTATTTATATATAATGTTAGAGGGAAAGTTTATAAATCCTAGACATCAACGGGGAAAATGAGAGGTATAATTGAATTTTTATTTTTGAGACATGTGGGTAAATTTTACATTATCAAATTTAGGAGAGGCAAAGAATATAGTTGAATAATTTTATAAAAACTAAGGTAAAATCAAATCAAATTTTCAAAAAGTTGAGGGGGCATATGCTTCCTTGGGCCCAAGTGTCTCCGTGTATATATATATATATAATTATGATTTTGAAATATCTTCATAGTTTCCATACCACAAATAATAGTATATTATTAGAAAAGAAACAATCAATAAAGTGATAAGTATCATTTAGGAACTAATCCATGAGGAAGTTGATCAAAATAAACTGTTGTGTAACTGGAATTAACACCAAAGTTGGATCCAAATCTCATATGAAGAACGCCATTTTACTATATATATATTGAGAGTCATTTTACTAAATTTGTGCAAACTATAAAACTAAAATTTGCTACGTGGCAGTAATTGGGGGAGTCAAGAAGAAATGGTTACGCATGTCTGGAATTCGACGGTTTACCTACGCAGAGTTAAACACAATAACCAACAAGTTCAACTACAAAAACAATTTTCTTGGAGAAGGAGGATTCGGAAAAGTTTACTTGGGCGAGTTGAAGGATGGGAATAAACTCACTAAAGTAGCGGTTAAGTTGCGCTCACAGAAATCTACTCAAGGACCCGAGCAATTTGAAAATGAGGTACACATTGAGTTTATTTTCCACAAAGAATATTAAATAATTATATAACACTATGATTACTAAATTTCAGATACCGGTCCCGATTGACATGTTTTAACCTGATTATTAGTATATAGAGGTTCTTACAAAACTATCGAACAAGAACAAATAAAATTGAAAAATAAATACTGAAACATTAACTGAAAAATACCAGCACATAGGCCCTGGAGCCCCAATTAAATGGTGGAATTAAAATATGGTATTTTGAATAAACAAGATATAAATTGTAGCATTTTCTAAAGAAAGATTTAAAAATGTGATATTTGTAGGAAATATTCCACCACAACTTTTTCTCTCTTTTTTTTTTTTGGCATTTTAATACTGAACGCCGAACATCTTTAAGGGTAAAAACTTTTTTAAATTTCAAAGATTCATTTAAAAAAAACGGCTGGGATTCTTTTGGTTATTAAGTAAATAAATTTAATTACGTACTATGATAATATGTGGAATACCTACAGTCTTCAAATGATCACCTATGCTTGAAATCAATATGACAGCATTAAAAAGTGTCATTTTTGAAAAAAAGAATCCGAATATGGTATTATTAAGATCACGATTTAAAATATGGCATTTTAAAGTGATTTTAAAATATTGCATTTGTGAAAACCTTTTTTTTTTAGTAAGAAAACCTAGGGACTACATAAAAAATATGATATTTTTTTCGAAGTCCATCCAATATTTTACAAAATTCATCCAGTATTTTGTCAAAGGAATAAGAATATTTATAAGAAATGGCCTTATCAATTTGAAGAATAGCTGTATTTTTACACCTATTTAATAATTACTGTTTTATTATTTATTTCAATAAATAACCGTTCTTTAGGTCACTTATATTTTATAAAGTAAATTAATTTTGAAAAATAAATAAATATACAAAAAATAAATCAATATATTTTGATATACTAAATATGAAAAATAATCATTAAATTATGCTACTTTTTAATAATATTTAAAAAATAACCATTTTGTAAACTGCGATCCAAAATTGGATCATTTTGGTTAAGAATGAAATGCTAAGCATATTTTTTTCCTCTCTTTTACACTCTTGTCTCATTATCTGAAATATAGATTTCAGTATCTAATTTAATATTTTAGTAATGCAATAAAACATAATAGAATATCTACGTATCAAATAAGTGAAACTGAAAAAGTACCAAAAATGAAACTGAAAAAAAAAAAAAAAGAAAAGAAAAAGTGTCGCTAGTATGCTCTTGGCTAAAAAGCCCAGTGAATAAAAAAGAACCGGTATTCAAGTTTTGTGGGTTATACAGCAAATGGCCTAGATTCGCTCCTATATTTCTGTAAGTGCTACTTAAATTATCTATTCATATCATATTCTTTTTTTTCAAGCCATTACAAAGGCGTATTTTTTAATATCACCATAAACACACTTTGTTATTCATATCATTTGGCCTCCAAATCGTAAATGAATTGTTTGTGCGAGTACTAGTACTACTTGTACAATAATATTATCCCAGAATTTTAACTAAATTGCCGAGTTAATTCGTTAAAATTAACTGATGGCCCAATTAATTTAAATGTAACACATATGATGCAGGTAAACAACTTGATGGATATTCATCATAAAAACTTGGTTTCTCTCATTGGATACTGTAAGGACGGAAACAACATGGCAGTCGTCTATGAGTACATGGCTAAAGGAAATTTGAAAGAGCATATATCTCCAGGTAATTAATTATAACATTTTTCATTTTTGCAGTAAAGTAATAGTTAGCATAAAAAATGAGAGGTTTCACTTAATTAGATAAGCTTATTTGACTACAGATGCAATCCAAGTTCTGGTTTCCTGGAAAGCGAGGCTTCAAATCGCTGTTGACGCAGCACAAGGTGATGATAATTATGATCCCTTCAAATGTTCTACCTTAGCCGGGATGGAGATTTTGAGAATATTTAATGCGTTAACTATTTTTTATTTTTAAATATTTTCATTGACAAAGTTTGCGTTTATGTTTTTTATTCCTTATTTTTTAATTTCAGGTCTGAAGTATCTACATGAGGACTGCAAAACCCCAATAGTCCATAGAGATCTAAAACCATCCAACATTTTATTAAATGAAAGGCTTGAAGCCAAGATAGCTGATTTTGGCCTGTCTAAAGCTTTCTCTGCTGAAACTACGACTGCTGAAGAGAGATCTGATCCCAGTGGCCCAATTAGTACTGGTTACCTTGATCCTGGGTAAGTTTTTATTTGAATATTAATCGATAAAAAAATAAAAATAAGAACACGCAGATTTAAATGAAAAATTTTAATCAGAAAAACCACTCATAAAATAAAAAATTTCACTATGTCTAAAATAAGATATAAACTGCTAAATTTTACGCGATATTGAAATATATAGAATTCTAAAACTTTAAAATACCTAAACCACATATATGGTACTAATGAAAACTGTATAGAAAAATCATCCCTATAAAATAGGTCCATCAGCTCGATATCTGTATTTCCACTATATATTTTAAAAGAATTCCCTTAATTACAAAAATACTATATATGTCATACAGCGAAACTTTCGATCCGGAGTAAATAAAATTCACGTCACGAATTCTAATAAAAATAAATATCGATGAAATACTTGCATTCCTTTCATTTATTTTCATTCTATTGTTTTATCTTCAAGAATATGTTTGGTAGAAGAGAGAAGTGAAAGAAGGAAGGATAGAGGTATAGCTAGGATCTTAAATTATTAATGGATTGATTTGGGGCAGGCTTGTTTTTTAAGTACGAAGGAAAAGATTAGGCAAATCAATTTCAAATCCTAGGTGTAACAAATACATAGTCCCTTTAAATTGTAGAGATTTACGAGAGAAATTCACCATCATAGAAACCCGGTAGAAATGCAAAAAAAAATGTCAATTCTCAAACGAAATAAAAATCACTCTTCTCCTTCAGTATTTAGAAACAGAAGTTATTTGTAAAGAAATAAATTATTAAAAACTTGTTTTGTTTTGAATTTTTGGTTGTTTGGTAATAGCTTCTATTAACTTAATTTTCAGTTGTTTGAAAATAATTTATATTTCAAAACACTGAAAAAGGAGTCTGTCTTTGTCTGTTAAATTTGTTTCCTCTAATTAGATATTTCAAGAGAGAAATTGAAGTCTGGTGTTGCAACTTGCAAAGGGATAAAGTGTATTTTTCAAGAAATGTTAAACTTTGAAAAATAAAATACTACAGAGATATATCTGTGATAGACTCTATTTCTCTTTCACATCATATTTAATACTCTTGCTATATTATCATATATATCGGAAAGATCAATTCATTTTTCTGGACATATTTTGCATCTAGTAATTCAAATATTGCTTGTGTGTGTCCAGATTTAAAAACACTGGACAGCTAGACAAGAAAAGTGACGTTTATAGCTTTGGTGTTATTTTATTGGAGCTAATCACTGGCAAGGAAGCATGGATAAAATCCTCTGACAATTCCTGTATCCATTTATCTCAACTGGTAACTAGCTCATTGTTTAATGACAAAGAGAAGAAACTTGAGGAAATAATGGATCCAAGAGTACCACAAGGAACTTACAACACCAAATCTGCCTGGAAAGCCGTAGATACAGCCGTGATTTGCATAAAGAAAGATCCAAAAGAAAGGAAAGACATGAAATGGGTATTAAAAGAATTAGAGGAAGCATTGAATATTGAGATTACTGAAGGAGTAACTCAGAGTAATTTGATGGGCAACAACAGCAATGCAATTGCCGCTAGTCATCCCAACCCTGAAACTGAAAGGGAAAGGCCAAGTATTAATTAGTAATTTTGTCACTATAAATGTTTTGGGGAGAATATATATATATTGTGTGGTGCATTTTGCGTGTTTTGCTTTTGCTTTAGAGTACTATATATCAATTTCGGTGTGTGTACATATATGCTTAGGCTTTGCTCTAATATATATATGTAATATTTACATTTACAGCAGCATAATCCTGCCTATAAATGTAATAGTAAGCTTTCCGCTTTTGGATAATGTGTGACAATCACACCCTTTCTGTCACTTGATGACCATGAATCCAGGCTTATCTAAAAATATTATAGCCTTAGAGCATTTCTTTTAGTTACTGGTACCATTGAGCGTCTTAAGTTTTAAAAGTCCTATCAAATTTTGCACACATCATTTGCCACTTCAAAGATATATATTAAGTAATTGATTTGGTTTAACTTGCCACAATTATTTGAACAATAGTTTTTTTTATAACTTTGTCAACTTATTTACACTAACAACTTCATGTTACATGAAGTTATGTTCCATCGCCTCTCATATGTGATAATCTATAGTAACACTCAAAATATTTCGCACACCAAAATCAAATTAAAATTGAATGCAAAATTGTTGTAGTCTTGTATGTATTATTTTGGAAAATTCCAAAATAGAATAGCTTATTTTGTAGCTTTGACATTATAGAGTCATTGAACTTTATAAATACTCTTCTATAGTTTCACCAAATATTGTTTTGTAAGACGGGGTTCAAGTGGGGTCCCATGCGGGCGCCTCTTTCGTTAACCTACCTAGTTTGTGCCCTGCATGTGCAATTTCGATATTTTTGAGTTCTGTTACATCCTTCAAAGAAAGAGAACAAAATTCTCAATTACGAAACTGGAATTCTCAACAACTTGAATGAAATTCTCAAGAATCTGAAAAAAAAAAAAAACGAAAAAAAAAAGCATATAGCTAAGGAATTTGGTAATGATCCAAAACCTTATTGTTGTAATTGTAAACCATGAAATTATTCTATACCCGTTCAAAGGCAAGAGTGTCAGTATCAAACTTTGTCATTGGAAATTCTAGTATTTGTCATCCTGCTGATCAGATGCCTCATCGTCATCTTCATATTCATCCTCCTGATCAGATGACTCATCTTCATCATATTCTTCGTAATGGACCCATTATTTTTATACCTTGCAAATAACACAATCATCTAACTGCAAAGAATTAAAGAAAGAAAGTTATTTCCAGCTTCTATCACACGTATATCATTATGAGATGCACATGATTTTGATTTTAGTAGTACTGCCCGTTATGTGCTATTATTACACGTGTCACATGTAATAAAGAAAAGAAGTTTTGACCTACAAAATCAAATAAGAGTGGTGCATATCACAACTCGAGAAACAATTACCATTGATCATATTCAACAAGCTTGCACCTAATTACAATGTCAAATTTAGTTTATGATCTTAATTTTTGCTAAGTGACAGTTGATCTATACTATAATCAGACATGTGAAATAATAATGCTCGAATTAAATGGTAATGGAATTAGAGTAAGAAAAAAAAAAAAGACGAAAGAAATATAGGTATAATATGCATGTCATCAATGTTTTTTTAAGATTATTAATTAATATAGAAGGGGGGAAAAAAGTGGCTATTAAGTTGTTTTACCTTGATATTTGTAGTTTGATCCAGTATGGTGTATTCTTGCATAAACCAGTTGGTCTCTTCAGAGTTGGAGGGTTCTCCTATTGTGGAACACAAATTTGTTCTTGAATCCAACTATCTTCCCTGAATTATTGGACCACAGAGCTTGCTCAGATTTTGCTGTCCTCCAAAGCCCCACATTATCTTTAACAATTCGAATATTTGCTTAGTTTTCCCCTTTGTGTATTTAATATCTCGGTGTGAAATACATCCAATCTTTCTCGATTCTGTGCCGCTTGTACTTTTCTATATTAGTATTACTAATGTAACGAGTATATATATATATATATATATACAATAATACGTTGAAAATAAACTTGTTTTAAGCCATGATAAGTATTCTATGCCCATCAACATGAGGTCTAATAAATTGGAATTAGCTTAAGTTCAAGTCTATAAAAAAAAAAGCTTAAATCTAAATTGAAGGAACTTTCCACTTAGAACCTTCTAGTGTTAGCTAGATATTAGTTTTATGCATGTGAATCATTTGATTACTTAAATTATTATTCGAAGAGTTAGAAAAAATGCGTGTCTTAAGGATTTTTATAATTGTTTATTTATGTGGTTCTCGTTGTTTCTCATGTAGTATAAGTATCCCTCCCCATTTGGGTTCCAAGTGTCAAGTAAGAAGTAAAGTTTCTAAGAATGAATTGAAAAGAGAAAGAACTATAGTTTTTAATGAGTAAGTGAGCTTGAAGAGTGAAATTGAGAGTTTTCTCTTGTAATAATATTTGAGATAGTAATAAAGCTTATTGTATTTCTAACAAAGTAGTATCAGAGTGAGATTATAAGAAATCTCTTGAAATTTCAAGTCTCTTGAAATTTTAAGTATACTATGTGAATGCAGTTTTAACTAATTTTCTACATCAGAAAAGATTTCTTGAGATTAAGAGTGTGAGCAATTTATTCCCAGTCTATCATTATTACATATCAAATCAAAGAGCTCCACGAGAGAACATGCTACTATAAAAATCAGCTTAATCAAAGTTCAAACGAGTTTGGACAAGTTATCAGAAGTTAGTGCCAAAAACTAAGTCAACTCACCGAGTTGAGCAGAGTCAAAGTCATTTAACTGAGCCATAAGAGTCGTTGACTAAGTCGTTAAAGTCGTTTGACCATGTTGTTGACTAAGTTGCCAGAGCTATTGACTATGTCGTTGACTAGACTGTTGACCAAGTTATTAACTTTGATCATTGATTTTGACTAGTCAATCTTAAGGTTTTTTGACGTTCTGAATCCATCGGTATGGTCGAAATTTCTAAAAGCTCATTCCCTTAAGAACCATGGCTACTAGCAGTTTAGCACCTTTCCAAGATCTACAACTCCAAGACGGTAATTTTGATAATTAAACTATCAAAATAAAGGTCCTCCTTAGAGCACATGATATTTGAAAGATAGTGAAGAAAAGCTACGAAGAACCAAGAGATAAAGTGACACTATCCTCAACACAAAAAGATAGTTTAAAGGCTCAAGAAAGAAAGACAAAAAGATTCTCTTCCTCATCTACCAAGCCTTAGATGATGATGGGTTTGAGAAAATCTCAAATGCAATATCTGCTATGAAAGCATGAGAGAAACTTTAAATTTCATACAAGAGATAAGAAAAAATTAAAAAGGTCCGCCTTCAAACTCAAAAAAGAGAGTTTGATTTACTACACATGACAGAGACTGAGTTAATTTCTGACTACTTTTCAAGAGTTTTGGCTATTTCCAATGAAATGAAAAGAAATGGTGAGAAACTAGAAAATATTATGATTATAAAAAAAATTTTCCAATCATTAGACCTAAAGTTCGAGAATATTGTTATTGTAATCGAAGAAACTAAAGATTAAGGAGCCATAATGATAGAACAACTCTTGGGTTTCTTGTAAGTTTATGAGAAAAATGGAACTTGATGAATCAATTAGTAGGAATGTTTCTTTCGGTGATAATTTAAAAGTAGTGGTAAAAGGAAGAGGTAAAATTCTTATCCGCTAGAAAAATAGAAGACATCAATTCATTTCAAACGTTATTATGTATCCACTATGAAAACAAATATTTTGAGTTTGGGACAGCCCTTAGAGAAAGGCTTTGATATTCATTTAAAATATTATAGTCTTTCTATAAGAGATAATAATAAGAACTTAATTGCCAAGATGCCTATGTCAAGAAATAAAATATTGTCTTTGAACATTCAAAATAATGTCACAAAATATCTCAAAGGATGTTACAAAGATTCATCATGGCTATGGTATTTGAGATTCAGGCATC
This sequence comes from Parasponia andersonii, assembly GCA_002914805.1. Taxonomy (NCBI): domain Eukaryota; kingdom Viridiplantae; phylum Streptophyta; class Magnoliopsida; order Rosales; family Cannabaceae; genus Trema; species Trema andersonii. The sequence continues at coordinate 131,820 of JXTB01000545.1, read as the reverse complement.
TCAACTTTAGAGAACTAGAGCTACTATCCAAAAAAGAGATAGTGAGAGGCTTGCCAAGCATCAATTATCTTGATCAGCTTTATGAAGGATGCTTACTTGGGAAGTAATTTAGGAAAAGCTTTCTAAAGAAGTCAAATTCAATAGCGGAAAAGCCATTAGAGCTCCTGCATACAGATATGCATGGTCCTATCAAACTAAGTTTTTTTGATAAAAGCAATTACTTCTTGGTCTCTATTGATAATTTCTTAAGAAAGAAGGAATTATTTCTTGAAGTAAAAATCAGAAGTCTTTGAAAATTTCAAGAAGTTCAAGGTTGCGGTGGAGAAAGAAAGCAGTCTTCAAATCAAAGTCATGAGATCTGACAAATGAGGAGAATTCACTTCAAAATAGTTCCAAGAATTCTGTGAAGCTAATGGAATTCAACGACCCTTAACCATTATGAGATCTCCATAACAGAATGGTATGGCAAAATGGAATAATCAAACCATTCTTAACATAGCTTGAAGTATACTGAAAAGTATGCGATTGCACAAAGAGTTCTAGGCAGAAGCTATCGCATATACGGTCTACTTATCTAATCGATCTTCAACAAGAAGTATATAAGGAAAGACACCACAAGAAGCATAGAGTGAAATGAAGCCTGGGATCTCCCACTTAAGAGTCTTTGGAAGTATAGCCCATGTATATGTACTAGGCGAACGTAGAACTAAGCTTGATAATGGAAGTGAGAAGTTCATTTTCATCGGCTATGATATCAACTCCAAAGATTAGAAGTTATGCAATCCCAACAATGGAAAAGTAATCATCAGCTAAGATGTAATATTCGATCAAAAAGTTGAAAGGAACTTTAATTCTGAAGTAAATGATTAGAATTTCTTTATATAATTTGAAGATGAAAAAATATTAGTAGAGCAAGCAAGAGAAGTCTATCAAGAGGCTACTACTCCATCTACTTCACCAACATTATCTTCTCATGAAAATTCTCCGCCTTCTTTCTTAACTGAGAAGCATAAAGAATGCACAAAAGGTGTTGAAGATTTGTATGAGGTGACCGATAGACTCGAAAATCTCACTTTATTTTATCTCTTTGCTGATTATGAACTAGTGAACTTCCAAGAGGCTATACAAGATGAAAAATGGAAGAATGTGATGGATGAAGAAGTTAAATGTCACGACCCAAATCCCAGGCTAGTGGCAAAAAGGGAATTTCACAAGTAGAAATTGAAATAATTTTTTTTTATTAAAATTCCCATAGTGTTGATTTTAGTAAAATTTATTAAAACAAACCAAGCATCATCTCATAATCTAACACAATAATTGTATAGACCGAGTCCATGAAATGGGCTACTAAGTATTTTATTACAAGCCAAGATAAATAAATAGAAATATCTTATAAAGTTACCAGTTTCTAACTTAGTAAGTAGCTCCTCCCTAAACTATTCCTGAAGCTCCAAAATCACACCGACCACTACCTAAGAGGGAAAAAGTAAGGGGTGAGCATTCATATACTCAATAGGAATTCAATTACCATTTGGATGGATGCAATTTCTCAAATCTACATAGTTAGTTCCTTAAAATCTATTTATAAATCAAGTTTATAAATTCATAGTATCCAGAAAAATCACATATTCAAAATCAAAACAACATCATTATATATATCATATATCAATAAGAATATAAGTGAGCTCTCATCCTCCCATCATAGCCCTGAAATACCTCTGTAGTAGAGGTACCCAACATCCTGACACTACCGATAGGCATCTCAACAAAAACCTATGCAGAGACCTAGGTCTCTCACCTAGTACTGCAGCAACTCGCTAGCGATCTAAAAATACTATGATGCTATTACAGAACTCAAGTGTGTGATCTTATGGTATGTACAACATGTAATAGTATACAACAAACATGTATCCAATAATCAAATCGTGATTTAAAATTCAACTTGGAATTATTATGGGATTTACTATACATGGGCAGCACACCACTGTTTTACTCCATAGTCATAACATAAAAATATGTATAAAATTCATTCAGTCTAATCCCAGCATAATCCAATAATTTTTCAGCAATTTCATAAACTATCGTACAACCACGATTTTTCATAAATAAGTTTTCATGCAATTAAAATCCGAAGTAAATATAAAATTCAGGTAATCGAACCCCTACCTCGATATAGTAGTAATACTGGGCCAATGACACTCGAACAATCTCCCCCCTTGTCACTCAGGTGCTTAAACGGTAATTTCTGGTTCCCGATAAATTCACTTGAAAAAGCGATTTTTCAACCGAAGCTTCAAACACAAAAATAGATGTCACTATTGAATTCAGAGCACCCAAAAATACTAAGTTAGGTATATACTTGGTCAAAAATGGGTCCTGATCCAGGACTGTATTGTGGCACGTAAAACGATGCAATTTTATACCACGAAAATCCAATTTTCGTTTCTCAACGAAACATAATGATATTTTACATCAAAATTCATGTTTTGACCTCACTGAGTCCAAATTCAAAGTCAAAACTTAGTTTCGAGGTCCCTAGCATTAATTAAACCCAAAAATCCGAGAATTACATAAATACCACCATTTGAAAATAATAAGAAAAATATCATCTTTTCGTAATTACTATTCACCACACTTAGTATTACCTTTTTATTTTTATCAATCGTAATTATTCATGATTTTTAACTTTCTTTCATCTCATATATTTACCTCAGGTAAATAATCATGTAATAAAATTAATTACGTAAATATCAATTTTTACATTGTTGGTAAAAACGGTAAATATGTTAAAACTTTATCGGAGAGGAATTTTGACAAGCAACCACTTGTAGTTGGTCGGTGATGATAAGACAAGACTCCACTTGTCAGAAGTGTAAAAAACGGAGGTCGGATGGTGCTTCGGTGGCCGAAAAACCGCGCTAGATGTGGAATCTTTGTGGGGTCGTTGCGGCTTCGTCCAACGTCGAAATGAGACGAGCCCAGCAGTGTTAGCTTCATCTTCGAAATCTCTTTGACGTGGGCTGCGCATAGGCCCAGCGACAGTGGTGTGTAGCAACGGTGGGCTTCGGTAGAAATAGTGTTGTCTCTCTCTCAAGCTCTCTTGTGTGAGAATTTAGGCCTCTAAAGGGAGTTTTAACCAAAGTCTCGGCCCTATAGCAAATTTATAAAATACTCCATATATTTTCACTATTTTATTCCAAAAATTACTAATTTACAAGTTTACTATTGGGTACAAAACGTCCATTTTGACCCTTAAAAGTTTCAGATTTTACATCTTTCCCCCCTTAAAGGAATTTTGTCCCGAAATTCGAATACAAAGTTCAAAGCACAACCTCAAGCTGAATGTTGAGTAAATGAGGATATTTTTCGTACATTTCTATCTCAAGCTCCCAAGTAGCTTCGTCTTCCTTGTGATATTGCCAGAGAACCTTGACAAGTGGTATCTCTTTGTTTCGAAGCACTTTGAGCTCTCTTCCGAGTATTCGAATAGGTTATTCCTCATATATTATATCTTCTTGTAATGGTACTTCTACATACTGGATGACATGCAATGGGTCATGCACATACTTTCTAAGCATCAAGACATGAAAAACATTGTGTACTCGGCCGAATTGAGAAGACAAATCCAAGCAATATGCTACTGGCCCAATTCTAGCGGTAATCTCGAATGGTCCAATATACCTTAGAGTCAATTTGCCTTTTAGTCTGAATCTAGTGATCCCACGCCGTGGCATAACTTTCAAGAATACTTGATCACCAACTTCGAACTCTACTTTGCATCTCTTTGGATCTGCATAGCTTTTCTGATGATTCTGCATAATCTTGAGTCTTTCTCGAATCTTGGAAATGTTCTCAGTAGTCTCTTGTATCAATTCTAGTCTAAGAGTAACGCGCTCTTCTGTATTAGCCTAACACAAGGGTAATCTACATGGTCTCTCATATAATACCTCATATAAAGCCATGCCAAGACTAGCTTGGTAGTTGTTATTACAAGAAAATTCCACCAATAACAGGTGATCATCCTAACTTCCACCAAAATCTAGTATACAAGAGCAAAGCATGCCCTCTAGAATCTAAATAGTCCTCTTAGATTGGCCATCTGTTTGAGGATGATGAGCTATACTGAGATTTAGTTCTATTCTAAAAGCTCTCTGTAAGCTCTCCGAAATTTTGATGTAAACCTTTGGTCTTTGTTAGAAACTATGCTTGATGGCACCCCATGCAAACGAACAATGTTATCAATGTAAAGATAACTAAGCTTGTTGAGTGAAAAATCAGACCTGATTGGTACTAAATGAGCAGCCTTCATCATCTGATCAACAATTACCCAAACTATGTTGTTCTTTCTTCGAGTTATTGGCAAATCTATCACAAAATCCATTGTGATCTTATCCCATTTCTACTCTAGTATGGGCAAAGGCTATAGCTGTCCAACTAGTCTCTGGTGTTCTGCCTTGACTTGCTGACAAGTCATACACTTAGCCACAAAAGTAACAACATCACGCTTCATATCTTTCCACCAGTACTATCTTTTCAGATCATGGTATATTTTTATACTATCAGGATGTACAGCAAACTTGGACTTATGAGTCTCAGTGAAAATGGTCTCTCTGAGGTAAGGATCATTAGCTACAACTAGCTTTCCTCTGAAAAGTGCAAATCTTTCTCTATTTTTACTCCAACCTTCCAATTGTTCACCATTTTGGAGTTGATTCTAGATTATTCTCAACTCTTAATCTTGCCATTGACTTTGTGTACAATCTAGAGAAGTGCTGGTATAGCCATAATATTATTGAGATAAGTAGCATTACCAGACTCGAAGTACTACAAATTATACTCACCAATTGCCACTGAATTCTTCCATTCCTGAAAAATAAGTGTATCGATGATCCATAAGGTTTTGAGTCAAGGCATCAGCTACAAAATTAGCTTTGCCAGGATGGTATTATAATTCAAAGTCATGATCTTCTATATATTCAACCAATCTACAATGCCTCAAGTTTAAATCATGCTAAGTGAAAAGATACTTCAAACTCTTGTGATTAGAGAACACATCAAACTTTACACCATACATATAACATTTCCAAATCTTGAGAGTGAAAATCACAGCTGTAAGTTCTAGGTCAAAAGTAGGGGAGTTGTTCTCGTGTGGCTTCAATTGACGATAAGCATATCCCATTCTACATCGAGACATATCCCAAACTAGAACTTGAAGCATCAGTGTACACAACATAAGGTTCTTTACTGTTAGGAACTGTGAGAATACGTGCTGTTATTAATCTCTTCTTTAGTTCCATAAAGGCTTCTTCACAATAGTTATCCCAAGTGAACTTGACATATTTTCTTGTTAATTTAGTCAAAGACAAGGTAATTCTCGAGAAATTCTCCACAAAACGGCGATAGTAGCCAACTAAACCGAGAAAATTTCTAATCTCAGTTACATTCTTCGATCTTTCTCACTTTAATACAGATTCAATCTTATCAGGATCAACTGAAATACCTTTTTAAGAAATCAAATGCCTTAAGAATTTCACTTTTGTCATCTAGAAGTCACATTTAGATCTCTTTGCATACAATTGATGATCTCTCAAAATTTGAAGTATACTTCTAAAATGTTCAGTATGCTCCTCTCGTGTTTTTGAGTATATCAAGAAGTCATCAATAAAGATAATCACATACCGATCTAGATAAGGTCTGAAAATTCTATTCATGAGATCCATGAAGGCTACAGGAGTATTAGTCAGACCAAATAGCATAAGTAGGAACTCAAAATAGCCATAACTAGTCTTGAGCGCAGTTTTCAGTATATCTTGTTCTTGAATCTTTAACTAGTGATAACCCAATCTAAGATCAATTTTGGAAAAGAATTTACATCCATCTAGTTGATCAAACAACTCATCAATCCTTGGTAGAAGACACTTATTCTTTACCGTAAGTTAATTCAGTCATCTGTAGTCAACACAAATTCTGAGCGTACCATCAGCTTTCTTGGTAAACAACACAGGTGCACCCCATGGAGAAGTACTATTCCTGATGAATCTCTTTGATAAAAAAATCATCCAACTGACTTCTCAACTCAGTCATTCTATTGGAGCCATACGATAGGCTGGAATAGAAACTACCTGGGACCCGAGAATCAAATCAATAGAGAACTCAACCTCCCTGTCAAGTGATAGTCGCGGTAAATCTTTCGGAAACTCGCTAACCACTGAGACCTAGGGGTGTTGATCGTCAGCCCCTACATCACCACTAATGGCAAACAGATTCTTGTAATATTCAAGTTTCTTCCTTCCACCCATGCATGCTTTCAAAATAGGGCTTAGTCTCAAAGGATCCAATCGAACTTGATAAACAACAGGACATCCATCCTTAAGCAAAGAGTAATTCTCTTTTTGAAACAATCAATGTTGGCTTGATATTTGGATAACCAGTCGATATCAAGGATCACATCAAATTGTTGCATAAGCAATACAATCAAATCAGCCAATAATTCTTTACTATTAATCATGATTAGATAATCCTGACACACAGTGGAAACATCAGTAATTCCATCCATTAGTGTTCTCAACGTCAAAATAAGATCCAAAACAGAACGTTCCAATCCCAATAATTGAGCAAACAATAAACATATAAAAAAGTGTGTAGCACCAGTATCAAATAAAACATATGCCTAAGAGTATAAGATGAGAATTATACCATCAATAACACCTTTGTTAGTCAGTTCATGAGCATCCTCAACTCCTGTGATAGTGAAGACTTGGCCAGTAACTTTTCTTTCCCTTTATTTCCTCTCTCTTGGCTGGGTCGGCTACTACTAGCTCCTAAACCAGTTTTAGTGTATCCACATCCTCCTTGATTACTAGAAGCTTGCAGAGTTTGGAAATTTTAGGTGAAGCCTGAACCCTGTGGCTAGTATTGGCACTGGTATTGGGAACCAAAAAACTGCTAGAAAGGAGAAGAGTTGAACGCCTAAGACTTGTTTTGGATTGGTCTCATCTGATTGCCCTAGAATGGTACGGACACACTATGGCTTCTCTATGGCCCACCTTGAGATAAGGCTAGCTTCTGCTGGCAGAATAGATAAAACTTCTTTTGATGGCCCTGCTGGCCAAAGTGAAAGTATCTGTACGGTCCAAACTGTCCCCTTCCAAAAAAACCACTACTCTAAGAACTCTGAGATTTTGATTGGCCTTGGTTTCTCTTTTGGCCTTCCTATCATTTGCTCTATTCCTCGACCGTTTCCTCGTAGTCGACTTATCATCTAGAAAGGCTATCAGCTTTTTGTGCTATAGCTACCAAATCTTCCAAGTTGTCAAAGTGTTGAGTCACGATCTTTTCCAGGATAGCTGTCCTCAGAGCTTCCATGAACTTGACTATCTAAAGGGTAGGGTAATTTCTTGGTATATGGGCATATTGTGCCAATTCCGTGAACCAGATATTGCACTCACTCACAGTCAAGTCACCTTGCTTATGTCACTCATGCTCTCTAATCATAGTAGACCTATGACTAACATTGGCATATTGATCTCTGAACAGTCCTTCAAAGATCTCTCAGGCCATCCCAATCTCCTGTCATGATAGCTTAATAGTTTCCCACCAGTTGGCGGCTCCATCAGACAACTTATAAACAGCAAAGACCACTTGGAACTCAACAGGCGTCCTAATGGTTGTGAAGATCTTTTTAACATTTCTGAGCCACTTCTCAGTTATAGTGGAGTCGGGTTTACCGTCAAAAGTTTGCGAACTCAACTTGATGAAATCCTTGAGAAAGCTAGCCTGACGAGCCTCAGGATCTCGTTGAGTTCTTAATCCTAGTATTTCCCACAAAGTCTCATAAAGATTAGCAAGAGGGTCAGAAATGTCTTGTTGTGTTAGAGGAGTATCATTTCTTGGCTCTTGCCTCGGTACTCTCCTTCTCAGAAGCATATTACCAGTCTATATAAATATGCCAAAGTGTCAGTGAGATAATGATGTTTTTTTTAAAATACATATTATTATTTTTTTTGAAAACTAGTAATAATTTGAACGATGTCACATTCTACATAGATAAACAAACCTTCTTTGATACTAAAATTTTCTGTCACGACCCAAATCTCAGGCTAGTGGCAGAAAAGAAATTTCACAAATAGAAATTCAAATAATTTTTTTTATAAAATTCCCATAGCTTTGTGATCACTATTAGATGTAGATTCTTAATAAAATTTATTTAAACAAACCAAGCATCATTATCAACAATCTCACAATCTAGCACACTAGTTGTACAGACGAGTCTGTGAAATAGACCCTTAAGTTTTTTTTTACAAGGTAAGATAAATATACCAAAAATATCTTACAAAGTTACTAGTTTCTAACTTGGTAACTAGCTCCTCTCTAAACTGCTCCTGAATCTCCAAAATCATACCAAGCACCACCTGAGAGGGGAAAAGTAAGCAATGAGCATTCATATGCTTAGTAAAAATTCAATTACCTTTTGAATGGATGCAATTTCGCATACCTGCATGGTTAGATTCTTTAAATCCATTTATAAATCAAGTTTATAAATTCATGGTATCCAAAAAAATCAAAAATTCAAAACCAAAACTAAAACTATATCATTGTACATATCATATATCAACAAGAATATAAGTGAGCTCTCATCCTCCCATCACAGCCATGAAATACCTCTGTAGTAGAGCTACCCAACATCTTGACATTGCCCGTAGGCGTATCATCAAAAACCTATGCAGGGACCTAGGTCTCTCATCTTGCACTGCAGCAACTCACCAGCGATCTAAAAATATCGCAATACTATTATGGAACTCAAGAGTGTGATCCTACGATATGTACAATGTGTAATAATATACAGCAACCATGTATCCAATAATCAAATCATACTTTAAAATTCAACTTGGCACTATTATGGGATTTACGATACATGGGCAGCACATCGCTGTTTTACTCCATAGTCACAATAGAAAAAAATATATTAAATCTATACAATCCAATTCTAGCATAATCTAATAATTTTCAGCAATTTCATAAACCATCATAAAACCACGATTTTTAATAAATAAGTTTTCATGCAATTAATATCCAAAGTAAATATAAAAGTCAGATAATCGAACCCTTAACTCGATATGGTAGTAATTCTAGGCTAATGACACTCGAACAATCCTCCTTGCTCACTCAGGTGCTTAAGCGGCAATTTTCGGTTCCCGATAAATTCACTTGAAAAATGATTTTCAACTGAAGCTTCAAACACAAAAACAGAGGTCACCATTGAATTCAGAGCAGCCAAAAATACTAGGTTAGATATATACTTTGTCAAATATAGGTCCCAGTACAGGACCGTATTGTTGCACGCAAAACGGTGTAATTTTATGCCACAAAAATCTAATTTTCGTTTCTCAATGAAACATAATGATATTTTATATAAAAATTTATGTCTCGGTCTCATTGAGTCTAAATTCAAAGTCAAAACTCAGTTTCGAGGTCTCTAGCATTAATTAAGCCCAAAAATCCAAGAATTACATAAATACCACTTTTTGAAAATAATTAGAAAAATATCCTCTTCTTACTATTTACCATACTTACTGTTACCTTTTTTACTTTTACTAACCTTAATTATTCATGATTTTGAACCCTCTTTTATCTCATATATTTACCTCAGATAAATAAATCATGTAACTAAATTAATTACATAAATATCACTTTTTACATTATTGGTAAAAATGTTAAATATGGTAACAATTTACCAGAGAGGGATTTTGACGAGCAACTACTTGGAGCTGTTCGAAAATGACAAGACAAAACTCCACTTGCCAGAGGTGTCGAAAACGGACGTCGAACAGCGCTCCGATGACTGGGAAACCTCGCAAGAGGTCGAATTTTTGCGAAGCCACTGCGGCTTCGTTCGATGTCGAAACGAGGCAAGACCAGTGGCATTGACTTCATCTTCAAAAGCTCTTTGAGATGCGCTAGCATGTGGGCCAACTAACAGCGGTGTGTAGCAACAACAGGCTTCGGCAGAACATGTGTTTTCTCTCTTTTTTTTTTTCTCTCTCAAGCTTGCTTGTGTAAGAATTTGGGTTTCTGAAGAGACTTTAAGCAAAGTTTGAGCTCTGTAGAAAATTTATAAAATATTCCAGATATTTTCATTATTTTATTTCGAAAATTACTTATTTACAAGTTTGCCATTAGGTGCAAAAAATCCATTTTGACCCTTAAAAGTTTCAGATTTTACATTAAAACCATAAAGAAGGATGACACTTTAGAACTATCCACTCTTTCCAAAGGTCATAAAGCTATCGGTGTAAAATGGATGTACAAAGTGAAGAAGAATGCCAATGGAGAGGTAGAAAGATATAAAGCAAAGCTATTTTTGAAAGGCTATAGTCAAAGAGCCGGAATTGACTAGAACAAAGTATTCGCTCCTGTTGCACAGTTGGAAACTATAAGACTAATTATTTTTCTTGTAGCTTAGAACAAATGGAAGATCCATTAGATAGATGTAAAGTCAGCATTTCTAAATAGAGTTCTTAAAGAAAAAGTCCACATCGAACAACCATTAGGTTATGAAGTGAAAGGGCATAAGGACAAGGAATTAAAGCTGAAGAAGGTTCTCTACAAGCTAAAGCAAGAACTAAGAGTGTGGAACATCCAAAATGACAAATATTTCTAAGAGAATGGCTTCACTAATTGCCCTTATGAATATGCTCTCTATGTTCAAACCAAAGATTGAGATATTCTGGCCGTATACTTGTACGTGGATGATCTTATATTCACTGGAGTAATCTAAGGATATTCAACGAATTCAAGAAAGTGATGACACATGAGTTTGAAATGACAAACATCGAACTTATGGCATACTATCTCGTTATAGAAGTCAAGCAAAAGGAAGAAAGCATCTTCATCTCTCAAGAAAGCTATACAAAGGAGATCATAAAGAAGTTCAAGATGGAATATTGTAAGCTGATAAGTATCTAGTAGAATGTAGAATAAAATTATTCAAAGATGATGAAGTAGAAAAGGTAGATCCAACACTTTTCAAGAGCCTTATTGGACGCCTACAGTATTTGACATGTACAAGGCCTAACATTCTCTATGCAACTGGACTAGTAAGTTGTTACATAAAAACTCCAATAACCACTCACTTTAAAGCTGCAAAGAGAATTCTCTGTTACCTAAAAGATATGATCAATCTTGGCTTATACTTTTCAGTTTCCAATGATTACAAATTCATTAGTTACAATGATAATAATTGGGCCAGAAATACTGATAATCGAAAAGGCAATACTAGTTTTGTATTTTTTATAAGAGAAACTTCCTTCACTTGGATATCCAAGAAATAACCGATTGTCACTCTTTCAACATGCGAAGCTTAGTATGTAGTTGTTACATAGTATGTTAGTCATGCAATCTAATTTAGAAGGTTGTTAAAAGAGTTAAACATGTCTCAAAAAGAGCCAACAGAGATTTGCATCAACAATAAGTCAGTAATAGCTTTGGCTAAAAATCCAATTTTACATGACCGAAGCAAATATATTGACACTCACTATCAATACATAAGAGAATATGTTGCAAGCAAAGAAATATGATTAGGGTATATAAGATCACATAATTAGATTACTGACATTTTCACTAAGCTACTCAAGTTTGAAGATTTTGTAAAGTTAAGAAATTTGCTTGGTATTATAAAACAAGTTTAAGGGGATTGCTGAAAATATACTTATTTCAAGCCCATGAGGAGTGTTCTAGGCCCATCACCATGAGGTCTAATAAATTGGAAATAGCCCAAGTGCAAAAAGTCCAAGTCTAAATTAAAGGAGTTTTCTACCTAAAACCTTCTAGTGTTAGCTAGATATTAGTTTTATGCATGTGAATCATTTGATTACTTATATTATTATTAAAATAGTGTAGAAGAAAATATGTATGGCTTAAGAATTTTTGTAATTTTTTATTTGTGTGCTTCTTTTTGTTTCTCATGTAATATAAATACTCCTCTCTATTTGGGTTCTAAGCATCAAGTAAGAAGTAAAGCTTCTAAAAGTGAAGTGAAGAGAGAAAGAAGCATAGTTTCTAGTAAATAAGTAATAAAGCTTGTTTTATTTCCAATATAAAATCTTAATTAGACTAATCTTTATCCTAAACTCACAACAAGCTAAAGAAAAATAAAAATGAATTTAAATTAATGTTAAATACACAACGTTCTCTCTAACTAATCTTAATCCATTTACAAAAGACTCAAATTCATAGATTAAAATTGAAATATTAGTTATCCTTATCACGTGTATGCCTTATCTACAAAGCATTCGGTGGTTTTCAGGTACAAAATTCTCAAATCTATACTAACTGTCGGAAAAAAAAATAAAATAAAACAAAAAAGCAAAATCTAAAATCTATCTTATTCTCGACAAATTATATTCCAAAAGAAAAAAGAAAAAAAATTAAGTATATCCAGAAAGGTAAAGAGAAAACTTATGGTTGGTATCATGCATAAGAGGAAAAGAAGCACTAGCTATTAGTCATCAACGAGGATTAACTTTTCTCCATTCGGATTAGTTCTTACATGTATATTAATTAGTTTATATCCAAACAAGGAACCATGGATTAAAATGTCGAGGTTTTATTTTACGGAAGTTATCGAAGATATTGTCAACATCGAAGATATTCTGAAAAAATACCGAAATCAAAATTTTTAAAGAAAACTCTCAAAAATGCTAAATCAAGTGATATTGCATGATTTATACTAGTTTTTATTTAAAAACACAATTTATGTATACTTTATAAGACAATAAAATATATGTATATAGTAGAAAATAACTGAATTTCATTTTATAGAACAATTTTAAAATCAGAGTACATAATACATCTCATATAAATACCTTACAAATTAAAACTAGTTCTAAATTACATTAAAAATAAATAAAAATCGTTAATAATATAGAACAGTTCGAATACATTCAATACCAAAACGAGTTTCTGTGAAGATAAAGTCATAAGAGAAATTCTCGTCTTAATCCAAAGAGTATCTTTCTCCAGTGAGTCTGTATGAGTAGGTTTGAAGATAGGTATTTATGTGCTACATATATATTAACAGTAGTTGATAATTTGAATTTATCCAACTTGATAAAAAAATCTTGATAGATATACATGGACATATCAATATTAATTTGAGGAGAAGGTTGAATAATTATTTTATAACCAAAGAAATTACCTTCATTTTGCATTTCTGAACTTGACCCTTTGTTAGGATTATAAAAAGCAAGATCAAAATCATATGAGCTTTGATCAGTTTCCATGCACATTGATTCAAAACTCATGGAAATAGAATTTTCATCAATCTGACTCAATCTTCCTTTGCCTCCTATATTTTTTTTTTCAAATTGTTTCCCAATTGCCCCAGTACTAGAACCGGCATCTCTACAACCATGATCTTCATCTTATATTGTATGCATGAAATTTTCTTCACAACTAAATGGGACTCAAAGGTATATTGTCATCATCTTGTACTCTGTAATTCTTATTCTCATCATCATTAGACCCATTACCATCATTATCAGGCTCATTTTCACCATCAGTATTCTCATCACTCCTGTCATTATTTCTATAATCTTCATGCAATGTTTTCAAGGGAGAACTGTAATTTATTTTTGTACTCTTTACTATCGTTTTCCATAAAGAAAAAAGAAAAAAAAATACTTGGACAAAATTCGACATTTCTATCAACATTTCAAAATACCGATACCATTGTCATAACAATGTCCATAAATATCTCAATATTTGCTCATTTTTTACTGACATTTTATTGATATTGTCGTATCATTAACATTGTCGATATTTTATAGATATTTCATGGATACACAGGAAAAATATCTTTCTATCCAATATCGATGTTGAAACTTCAAAATATAGAAATTACTGTTAAAATATCCACAAATGTCGCAATATTTTAATCCATGCAAGAAACAAAAAGAAATATGTTATACAAACAATTATCAATCTATAGATTATACCCCTATATAAATAGAAATTTGCATAACGATCAAATAAAGTTTTTCCTTATCAATACAAATACAATATAAATGGTTAGATTTCATTCTAAAAGTTACAATTATTTCAACGAGTGTCCAAAATTCACACGATCTAATTTGTTGGATTGGAGTGGATCCAAAATTGGAATCCGCACTTCTGTAGATCAGATATTGTTTTATCTTGAAAAGTAATCGATCTAATCCAGTTCGTACTTAATATATAGATTTTTAAATAAAATATGTATTATTTAGTATTTTGGGTTTAAATTAAGTTTAATTTTAAATTTTAATAGATTGTATTTAATTTTATATGTATATATATGATCAATAATCGGTAAAATTTGTAAGAAATACTCAAATTTGTGCTAAAATTAAATAATTCAGGACAAAAAATGGCATGAAGCCTAATTTTAGAAGTTTATTAATCAAGCCCAAGTAATGGATCCAATCCATATATTTGCAGATTGGATTAGATTGGTTTAGTTATTTTTATGCGGAATGGATTGAATGAGAAATCTGAAATCCATATCTAATGTAAATCAGATATAAATATGTTAAAAAAATATAGATTGGAACAGATGAATACCCATAAATATTATAATGAAGTTAAATTGTAATATTTACTTTGATAACCATAATATTAAAATTTGAAAGTTAATATTAAGTTTTGTTTTCCCTATGATAGAGTAAATAAACAATATCTACTATACTAACACTATTAGTTTCGTGTTCATTCTATCATGCCACTCTCTCGGCCATCTCCTCTCTTCTCTCAACTTACGTCCCGAAGTGGCAGTGGTATTTTGAGATTTTTTTAAGTTTGTAACCCACCGGGGACGAAGATCTCTTAGATCTCTTTCTCCAATAGGGATTTTTTCTGAAATTCTTTTAGGTTTGTAATCTACCAGATGGGGAGATCTCTTAGATTTCTCTCCAATTGGGATTTTTTTTTTCATTTCTTTTCTTTATTTTTTTTATGCAATAAGTCCTTCCACTTTTTGTGAAAGTTGTATACTATAGATATGGTTTTATAGATGTTTTATCCCACTTAATTTTAGATTTGTATGGGTTTTTGTTTTTTTTTTTTTTATATTTTCTGATAGTGTTTTGTGGGTTTTTCTCCAGATTTGAAGCTTTGAGAACTAGATTTGTAAGATTCATCATATCAAGAGGGGATTATTATAGCATTTATTGATGGACACCAAGAGTTTGCTATAGCGTCTTTTGATGGATGCCGATAGTATACTGTAGTATTTACTGATGGACACCTTTATGAAGTTAATGATGGCTCTAAGATCTGCTTGGAGATTATTGTCTCTAGATGTGGTAGAATTTATTTTGTCTGCTTTTTGTGGAACTGACTAATATACATTATATTTAATGGAGCCATTTAATTGATTGTTGATATAATCTCATGAGAAATTTCGTTTAAAAAGAAATACTAGCACTATTTATATTACATATGATATGTTAAAAAGGAAATTACTAAAACAGAATAGATAATATTAAAATCTAATAAAACGGTAAACGAGGGTACTACTTACCAAATTAAGATAAACTACAACTATAAATTAACCTATGATATTAACTGTAGTCGTTATGATTATGATTTATGACTTGAAAAGAACGAATTCATAGTTAAAATTATTAGGAATATGACAGACCCAAATTCGATATTTTCAGGATTTCACTTCAAATAAATATCAAAATAATAGAGAAATAATAACATAGAATAAAAATTAATCTCACAACACAAGAATTTAAATGGAAAACTCCTAAATCAGGAGAAAAAGTGATATCTCTCATAAACAAATTTCACTATATAAAAAGTTTCTATAATCGCATAAATTTCCATCTTTTCTACCCAATGATCCAACTATACCCAAGCACTTTCTCACAAGTATTCTTTCATTTATACCTTACACCACCACTTTTTGACAATTCCTCTTAACACAGAAACTCTACTCTTTGGAAGGAGAAATAAAAAGAAAAGAAAGGACTTAATTAAAAGAGAGAACTTAAAATACTTCCAATTTTTGGGATCAAGAAAATGAAGAAATAAAGCCTCTATTTATATGCTAGGCTCACCAATTCTTCACCAACCTCCACATAGTTTGCACACCATTTAGGTGTTCATATGTATATATTCATACATCTTCACATATATATATATATATGTTCATATTTATTCACATGTGTTCATATATACACGTTCATATGTGTTCACATATATGTTCATATATATTCATATAGATATATTTACTTCTATTCACACATGTTCACATACATCAATAATCTCCTACTTTAATACTTGATTTCAATCATGTCCTCACATATGATCTTATCTCATGACTTATTTTGTTATCATTGTCTTTACTGATAATCATATTCTACCATATGAGTATACCACTTAGAATTGATGAATTCTAAGATTTTCATCTCAACTCATATCGAACAAATCTTACTGATAATTATAGTGCTAACTAACATGTTTGACTTCTCTAGGAGTCCATTAGCTATTGACATTATTCAGCACATACCTTACATCAATCCCAAACTAATGTCTATGTGCAAATTTGCTGCTACTAATTGTGACACATCTTCTTTCATGGTATCTTTGGAGATAAGCGGTATACCATGAGGATAAACATATCATGATCAAAGGATAAAATCATTGTCTTCATCACAGGAGACAATATTAGTAGCATCACCAGATTTAGAACTTTTAGCTGAACTCGCTTCACCTTTTTGACAATTTTTTTCAGGTGCCTAGATTAACTATATCCCAGAATATTACATTCTTTTTCACAGAGTTTTTCTTTCCAGTCATGACTGCTAATGCTGAATTTTCATTTAGAATATTATTTCTACTACCTATCAGCCTTCTTTTTTTAGACAAAAGTTTATTTGTGACTTTAAAAAAACTACAATCTCATTCCCATGCACCAAAATAGGTTTTGAAATATTTATAGGAAGGTCGAAGAGACCAAATGAATTGCAATATTTTATCTTCATCTTCAATCTTCAATCTAATAATCTTTAATTCAGAAACAATATCATTCAAGATACTTAGATGACCAGAAATTTTATACCTTAATTCTCATGCAATGTATAAAAATTTTCCTTCAAGTACACTAGATTTGAAACATCTTTCGTTTGATACAATTCTCCAAGCTTTCCACAGAGATCTTTGATCGTCATTATTCTAAGCACATTTGCAAGGATATTTTTGGCTGGATATATGCGTATCGTACTTGTAGCTCTCTCATCTAGATCATCCTAGTCTTTATCACTCATACTAGAGTTCTTAGAATCTTTGCCCTTGTAAGCCTCTCTGCCTTTCAAAACCTTATGTAATCTAGATTGAATCAATAAATCCTTGACTTGTATTTGCCACAAGCCAAAATTGTTGTTCCTATCAAATTTATCCACATCAGCTATAATCAAAATTGAAATCTTGTTTCCTAATATCTCGCTTAAATTGAAATCTTGTTTCCTAATATCTCGCTTCGTACTTCTAGCTTGAAAAACTACAAAGAAAATTCCCAAAAAAGATTAAAGGATTCAAATGCTCCCACTTGAACATAACCTTCTTATTTTTTAAACTAACACCAAGCTCTAGTGCACCAAAGAACCTTGCTCTAATATCACTTATTGGGAATCTAACTGACCTTGATTTGCTACTTTTAGTATCTGATCACTTTAAAGAAATGTCAGAATAATAGAGAAATAATAATATGGAATATAAACTAATCTCACAATATAAGAATTTAAGTGAAAAACTCCCAAATCAGGAGAAAAACTAGTGTCTCTCAGAAAAGTACTTCATTCTATGAAAAGTTTCTACAATCACATAAACCCTAATACACCTAAGCAATTTCTCACAAATATTCTTTTACTCACACCTTACACCACCACTTTTTGAAACCTTTCTCTTTCACAAAGAAACTCTACTTTGTATGAAAAGAGAAATAAAGAGAAAAGAAAGGATTTAATTAGAAGAGAGAACTTAAAATATTTCTAATTTTTGGGATGAAGAGAATATAGAAATGAAGGCTCTATTTATCTTTTACCAACCTTTACACAGTTTGCACACAATTTAGGTATTTACATGTATATGTTCACATGTCTTCACACATATATGTTCACATGTGTTCTCATAGACATGTTCATGTGTGTTCATACAAATCTGTTCACATATATGTTCACATGTATTCACACAAATATATTTAATTCTGTTCACACATATTCACATACATCAACAAAAATATGAGATTAGAATTCTTAAGATAATGTCCTCATGAAGTTTGTTTGAATTAAAGAGAAGACAAGACTATACGGATTCACTTAATTACATACGAGCTCTGTTGTTGTAAATCTCAACGTTTCAGATTTTGTTGGGTGGCAAAGGCTGCTTAATGTTGAGTTATTTCAAAAGTAATTCAACAAATCCTTCGTCCGTGGGAGCAAATTTAAGCCACCGCGGTACCGTATCGAACTCGAATGGTGTCAACCACGATGGATCTGACGGCGGACACAATGATGACTTTGAATTTTGATCATCCTTGTTTAAAGAAGAAGAAGAGGAGGGTTTCGTGCTATCCTCAACTGATTACGACAGTGATCACAGTAATACTCCATTGATGAGGGTGCTGAAGCTAGTTAGAGAAGACAAGATATTGCTGGTTAAAGAAAAAGTGTTGTTAAGTGAATGGACAATCGATCTGTAGTGCTTTATTATTTATACTTATTTATATATCTATATCGAGGAGTCCTGTATTTGTAAACCTCGTATATCCATATAAATTATTATCCAAAACTCGTATAATAGACGTGCATAATTTATGTTTGTATATGGAACCTATATATATATATATATATATATATATATATATATATATATATATATATATATATATATNTTTCAAAAAAAGAATACACGTTCTCTTAAAATTAAACATTATCTCTACATAAATGTGACAACACTAGTGAAAATGTTTTATCGGCCTACACCTTTTACCGTAGCAATACACTAAAATTTTTCACTTGAGTAATGAATATCCTCACCTTCTAGCTAGTGAAAATGATTTATTGGCCTACACCCTTCTAGCTAATTTTTTTTTAGACCAATATTTTTCAGTTAAATATATTTGATTTTAGGGGAAATTCTACTATAGGACCCTAGTTTTTGGCGTTAGTACTGCAACCCATTTTAGACCTAGTTTTTGGCGTTAGTACTGCAACCCATTTTAGAAGCATTTGAATCACGTGATTGAAATAGGCCCATTTTAGAGGCATTTGAGTCACTTGATTGAAATAGGATCAGATTGTATACTTCCAGCTATTATATCATACACCTCCACATAGAAAATTAAATCTCCAATAAACCATTTTTTTCGAATGAATATCATAAACCTTTGTTTTTCTCGAATGGATATCTCCAATAAACTACAAAAATTAAAAATTGAACTGAAAACCCAAGAAAATGAAATCTTATCGAAATCAAAGTCATAAATGGATCAAAGTACTTTTCATAATCATGCCTAAATACAATACATAAATACAATCTTCTAAGAGGAAACGAACTATTACGATTGCAATTTAAAGAATTGGAAGGATATATGCGAAACTCTAAGAATTTCGAAGCTTGCCCGAAAAATCGATAAGCCACTGGTTTTCGGTACTAACGGCAACCTTACACGGAATCAAATAATTAATACCCAATAACGTATCTCATCAGCATGACTCTGCATAATCCATTAGGTGTTTCAGTATCGTTGATGCCACTAATCTAATCAATACCCTAAAATACCTAATTGATTAACGCAATACGCAATACCCAAAGAACTGATAAGTTAGTGGTCGCACCATGACTTGAAACCAATAACCTAAGAAACCCTAGGGCTACACCAATACCATTCGCCAGAGGAGATGATCAAATGTTACTATTAGGCTTCGCGTTTAGGCACTCGCTTTGACAATATTATCTACCCTTCTTCGTACAGACTCCGAAATTAGCAATAGTTTTCATTTTGAGATGAAATTTCCAGTTGCTGCCCTTTCCTCCTCATTCATTCAATCTCAAAAAAAAAAAAAAATTCAGTTTTCGATCTCAGTGTGTGACCGACTCAAATCACCCATAGCATTCACAATTTTGTTTTTCTTTTCTGTCCTAGTGGGGTAAAATCTGGTGAAGTTGTATCCACAACAATAATTATAATCCTTAGTTCATAACTAATAGGAATACAGTGTGTGACCGACTCAAATCACCCATAGCATTCACAATTTTGTTTTTCTTTTCTGTCCTAGTGGTGTAAAATCTGGTGAAGTTGTATCCACAGCAATAATTATAATCCTTAGTTCATAACTAATAGGAATACAAAACTGCATAGATACATCAAAAATTTGGGATTGTATAGCAGAATTCGCCTTGATTTTAGATGAATACAAACTTAAAATTGGCATAAATACTCTTTATAGATATAACGACTAATATTTAGAAATATTGTAGTTCTCAAACTTGATCAACAAAATATAAATGTGGTGAAAAAAAAATTAATTGCGAGCATGTATCATAATGGTTGACGGTGCTCACTCATTGATAACTGTACGAAGATAGAATTATTTTGTATCTTAATACTAATATTTTGTTATGTTTTAAAATAATTAAAAAAAAATTATTTATTTTTATTTTATCCTTTGTGTAGGTCAATTAGATGGAAATATAAAAATTGCAATTAGATGGAAATGTGAAAATTGACAATTTTAGATAGGAGGGTGAAAAAGAAAACTAGCTTTTATTCACAAACATACGCACGAGTAGGAAAACATGCAATAACTGGCGATCTTGGCCGCCGATCAAATTCGAGATTTTACCAGAGCAAAGTGAAGTGTATCGGCCACACTCAGCTTCTGTTGATTCTGTGCTTTGAGCGTTAGTTTCCTCTAATGCGCCTATTTCCTTAACAAATAGCGCTGTGTCACGCAGCCACTCCTTTCCCTCCACCCAATTTAGATTCGACACCTGGACCGCACTAGTCCAAAATTCTTGAATGCGGGCCATCTTCAACTCCACGGGATCCAAAGCTCCTCGCTTCCCCTTTTCTTCATCAAACGCCATTGGATCCCAATTCCCAAGTCATTTAAGTGTCTAAATCACTAAATATTTAGAAAATCTCCAAGATAAATATATTTTTATTTTTTTTTAGATATTTTAAATTTTTAAACAAATGATATTATTCAAAACATCTATCAGCCTTGTCCTTTTATCAACTGAGTCTGCAGAGGAGCTCGTCCCATCGCTTAGGTAGCAAACCCGAGGCAGCTGAGCTGAAAGAAAATTAAAAATATATATTTAGATATTTAGTTTAGTTTTTATTTTTTGTTAGGATTTTCGTTAGCTAATGAAATTGGAAAATAGATTTGTGTATTTTCTCTATAAATAGAGTAGCATGAGATAGAAATATACTTTTTTTATGTGTGTAATCATTAATGATTGCTTGAACTTAATAATCTTTTCTAATTTTAATCCTTATAAGTATATAGTGAATTGAATTAGGCCTATTTCTACACAACTATTGGAAAAAGTTTGTAGAAAATTAAAAACACCAATTTGATTTGATAAAATTAATTAGAAATAAAGGAATAATTCAAGTGATGTATTAGATAAACTTGTAATTCTAGAGGTTTATTTCCTTGATTTAACGCTTTGTTTTAGCACTTAATCTTACTCTTAAGATTTGGATTATTTTTCTATTAACAATTTTATTTCATTCATTTGCAATTGTTTGGATAAAATTTTAGTATTTTAAAAATTTGATACAAAATTTTTATGAGAACAATATCTTTTACTTATATTTATTACTTGTGAATGTGTACATTTTGTGAAATTTTAATTTGCTATATCGTACCCATCACACACACAAACAACAAGTTCATAGTAGCGTCATGGCCGAGATTGATCTACTATTTTTGTTAAATATTAATATCAATCAATTATAATCTTAGTTGAAACCATTTGTTTTAGTTTTAGGTACTTTGGCTATTGTTTGCGAACAATAAGAAGCTTGGAACATATTTCTCTTTATCTAATTGAAATTAAGCGCAAATTTCAGAGACTTAGGAAGGAAAAACGAGAAGTTTCTTCTCATCATTTTATTATGGCCGACCACGAGTAATAATAAGATGGGTTGTAACCAAATTCTTATGGGATTATACTAGGCTACTTGCGGATGGTATAGCATTAGAAGGTCATCCATCAAAGCCAATAGCATTAGAAGGTCATCCATCGAAGCCAATAATGAAATCAAATTGACCATCATCCAAATAATTCAGACTTGGGTCCAATTCGGAGGCTTGCCCAATTATGATCTAAACACTCATGTTGCTAAGCTTTTGGAGATTTGTGATATTTTTAAGCATAATGGAGTCAATGATAATGTCATTAGACTTATGCTCTTCCCTTTCTCATTCTGGGATAAGGCAAAGAATTAGATAAGAGATGTCCATACCACTATTTACGATGCTCGGAGTTACAGCGCTTTTTTAGGTAATTCGAACTTACCATGCTTCTTTAGGTAACTCGGACTTATGAGTGATGTACTAGGACATTTCAGACATCACGATGGCATACATGGTTATATGTTGGTTTGAATAGATATGTACTAGTTTTTATAGATGTTTTACAATAGTTTAGAATGTTTGAACTATTAGATTATGATTTCTACTTGGGTTTTATGAACTGTTTGAATGGAATATCAACTATGCAAGACCTTCAACGTGAGTATATTACTTATGTATAAAAACTTATAATCGAATCTCTACTAAGCATTCACGTGCTTATTCCTTACTTCTGCCCACTTTCAAGTATTGATTTAATTTGGAGTAATTGTCTTGGTGACTTGACAAACTTATTTAGCTTCATTGATTAGTTCATATTCTATGTCACATCTTCGTTTCTATGTCAAATTTATTTAGCCAATAACAGTGTATTTACTAGTAGATGTATGAGGATGAATTTTCTATTAATTTATGTACTTAGAAATACAAATAATTTTATGTAAATTAATTAGATATTGCATTTAAGTTTTAAATGGACATGTTTTACTAAAATTTATGAAATAAGCAAGATTCTTAAACTAACTTGTTTAAAATTTTCTCTAAACTTTAAATGAAGGATTTTCTTGAAAAAATAATACTAATGAAAAATTTTGTTGATTATGAAATTTGATTACTTTTAAGGATTAAAATATAAAATTTCAAATACTCGATTTTCTGAAATTTTAGAAAATCACTATTTATTATTGTTTCAACATAAAATTACTAAAAGTCATGGCCTTGAATTTTCGGTAGTGGTAATCTAGCTCCATTATTACTTGGGAGGAGATTCTAACTCAAATGTTCTTTAGCCAAATTTTTTCCACCAGCCAAGATGGCGAGGATGAGGAATGATATTACCTCCTTTATGCAATTTGATTCAAAATCACTTGATTATGCTTTGAAGAGATATAAAGACTTACTTAAGAGATGTCCATACCACTATATTCCAAAATGGCTCTAAGTGCAAATTTTTTACAATGAGTCGGTCAGTTCCACTAGAACAAAAATTGTGTCGTGGCAGGTGAAGCTCTTTTGGGAAAGTCTGTTGACGAGGCTTATCATTTGTTAGAGAAAATGGCCTCCAACAACTACCAATCGCCTTCGGATAGAATAATGTCTAAAAAGACTATTGGTATTAATGAGCTTGATGTTATTACGGTCTTGACCAATAACAGCTTTATCTAAGAAATTCAATACTTTGGGTGTTCATGACATTCGAAATCTATTTATCATTTGTGAGTTATGCGGTGGACATCATGCCAGAGGGATGTCCTAACAACTTGGAATTGGTCTAATTTGTTGCCAACTACAATAGGCAGCAAAACAATACAAACTCCAACTTGAACACTAAGCCTATGTTTCCCAGTGCTCCAATTCAAGAAAAGTCATCTTTGAAAGATGTGAGCACAAATCATGAGTCTATCCTCCAAAACTAAACGGCTTCCATTCGGAACCCTAAGATGCAAAGAGGGCAACAACCTCAGTTTTGAAGAATATTGCCGACAACATTCCCGGTTTTTTTTTTTTTTTTTGTGCCATTTGGCATCTAGTTCGTGGACGGTCTTGTTTTACTTCTGGTATTCTTCACTTTTAAGATTTGGACTATTTGATACTTAACATAGAAAAAAATTGATCTACATATTTGTAATTAGTAGATCAAACGTCTATAAATCAATATTGTGCATATATAGGTTCTTATATTAAGTGTATCTAAGATAATAAAACTAACATGCGTATTTTGAAACTAATAAACTCAATAAAGTGTTATAAAAGGCCATTTCACTAAAAGTCTCTAAAAATGTAAATATTCTATTTGACCAATAAAAATTTAAAATGACACAAATAATACAATATGGCTTGATCAACAAATGATATACGGTAAATGCCATTTTTGGCGACAAATAACTAATTTTAGTATGCCTATTCCTTATGGGACTATTGAACTTTAAACCAAGTTACTTCAAATTTGGAAGCAACGAGAAAATGGTAGTGACAAAATTATGACAAGGTTGGATATTTCGCGTCAAGGAATTCTCTAAGCGTTCGAGCAGCTTTCTGACCACCCATTAGTTCAGTCAGCCTCTCTACAGGAAGAAGTGCAAGTTCCGCCAAGCTCTTGCAACCATCCATAATGGCCCTATAGTTTGAATCAGTCACACCTGGAAGTCGTCTCAAAAACTCCACGGCAGATGTATTGTAATTTTCAGCTCTGTATTTTGAGCAAAACATAAAAATATGAATCAGCTCTGTAATATACAAGATGGTCAAACATCAAATTTGACATCATAATTTGTAAATGGAAAATAACATTTCCCTAAGTTGGGCCTAGACTAAGGTCATGAAGCTGCAATTTCGGACGAAGTTGGGCCTTAGGTTTGGGTCTTTTACCTGATTCAATTCACCTGTATTGTTAGTTCCTTCAGATGTACCGCCAGTTTAAGCCAGAAGCACAAAAACAGAGAAGGAAAATCTAATAGGGGAATTTGAAGGATCACAAGTTCTACAAAACCTAGAATTCTCAATATAAATGTCCCGACGCCCTTTAGGAGCATCAGAGGTTCAGGGTACAAGCTCAAGACAGAAGAACATGAATATAAAACAAAATCCATGTCAATTACCTCACATCATCATCGATAATCCCCTCTTCAGAGGGCACACCAACTCTCATTGCTTTTGCCTCATCAGGTTCATCCTGGTTTGCCTTTAGTGAAGCAAATATCTCAGCAGTAGCGTGCAGACTCCGTGACCAGATAATGCGCAAGCGGGGGAAGTGTAGAACTAGCAACGACAGCTTAGATATAATATTGTTTGGGGTGACATCATCTCCAATATCACCAGCAGACTGCAACAAGGATTAAATACATCAAATTTTAAACCCAGTTGAATTTTAACTCGTAGCCCCACCCTACATTTATCATCTATAATACCTGAAATGAAAAGCTTTTATCCTGTGAAAACTCAATGAGAAGGACAGGTATCCTATAATATCGAACCATCATTTCCACCTGGTGGTAAAGACGGCCAGACGTGAAGCTCATAAAAAGATCCTGGATACTCTTCCTCTCTACACATATCAATGGTGAGAGAATATAATCCCCAACTTCCAAGGTCACTGGTATTATTCGCATGCCCTTTTGATGAAGAACATTTGGAAGGCTACTCATGAATTCCCTCATGTCCACTATGACCTGAAATGAAGTAATTCTTAAACCTCTGTTCCCGGGTAAAGTCCTAATTCATATTCAAAGATGGATTAGCTTTATTAGCTGCTAAAATAAAATACTTAATTCAAAAACGAAGTTGATATGGCTGTATAATGATGTTTCAGAAGCTGTTATTTGTCCAGAATCGAGGAATTATCATCCTATTATGTGAATATTTTCTAAGGGTGTTAGAATGAGGTCTTGCATGCAAAACTAAGGGAGTTTTGAGTTACTGTTTCATGCAGACTCAGCTAGAATAAAGCTAGCTGGTTCTGTTGTTTTGGAACACAGTTTTAGGTTGAAACCGTTTAGGTGTCAATGCTGAGTGAATCCCAAGAGAATTTACAAAATTCAAGGGATTATTTAGCAATTTGAGAGAGGTTTCTGCAGCTGGTTTTATGGAAAACCGGCTGCAGTGCTTGGTTTTCAGTAAACTAAGAAGAAGAAGCTTGCCACTTGGCAAGACTGTCTCACCTTAATCATTGCAGAATGTTCTCCTGTCTCCCTCCTGCAATCATTACTCCTTAATGCTATAATAGGAACTGAAATTCCCTCTGCAAAAACAGAACGTTGGGCCCTTCCTTTTCGGCCTATTCTCTGCTCTAAATCTCTGCATTCTTCTCTCTAGTTTCTTATTCCTAGTACTGACATTCTCCAGAAATTGACAGCCACTTATATACTTGATATCTCTCCATCCGATAGCCTAAATACACTCTCTAAATATCTTATATACCAGTTCTGGTGCCTAATTTCATGACTGCAGTTTCACATCATCATTTGAACACTATTCCAGCAATCCAATATGCATTGTTTTCATATCTTATCCTATGATCAGCCTATTTTCGTGCATGCAACAACTACGGTTTGATCTACTCCTTGGACTAAGTGTCCTTAAGCTAAGTTTACTCTTCCTATTTTCATTCTATATGTATATAAATTACATCCTTTTAAATAAATTGCTGATCATATTATATGCACATCTTTAGTGTAGTTACTAAAGCTTCGTGCCTAATATATTCAACTAGGCTCGTTTCAATGGTTGATCAAGTCTTTGGTCACCACTGATTAGAACAACATTTTCACTATTGAAACCATCATTAAGTCACAAGTATTTGATTTTCAAATTTTCATTGCATTTGAAGAACTCTGTGAAGATTGAGCCATTCAAAGGCCCCATTCACTATGTTCGTGGAAGTTTTTCTGTCGAATTTTTCTAAAATATTAGTTCACTCTTTATTTACTATTGTATTTAATTTTCAGCTCTTATATTTGTGTTAATTCCTTCAGTTACCAAACTGTTTATATATTATCTAGTTGTTCTAATTATCTATCTAAATCATATATCCTAGAGTAATATGCTCAAATATGTTGTGTTAGGCTTTTCTAATCTTTGAGTAACACACAAGTAAACGCATATTTTTAGAGTTCAAAAATTACCACGAACATCCTCTATCTTCTAACAAGAAACAAACAGACTATAAAAGAGGATGTAAGAACGCACCTGCATTTCTTTCTCAACATCCCTTCTCCCCCCTGCCTTTCTGGTTACTGAATTTTGGGAAGACGTACCTTGTTCCTCTACAGAAGAATTCAATCCCAGGCAGTGCCCATCCTGATCAAGAATCCAG
This sequence comes from Parasponia andersonii, assembly GCA_002914805.1. Taxonomy (NCBI): domain Eukaryota; kingdom Viridiplantae; phylum Streptophyta; class Magnoliopsida; order Rosales; family Cannabaceae; genus Trema; species Trema andersonii. Next base: position 104,379 of record JXTB01000545.1, on the reverse strand, counting down.
TTAACACCAACAGATAGAGTTAACATACCTACTCATCCTTAGTTTCAGAAGGCAAAAAAATTGCAAAGGGGGGAGGAAGGAATAAAGAGAAGAACAGGGCTAAACTTTTAGATAATAAGGGATCTAGAACTCAATGGAATGTGTACATCAGAAAGTGACTGAAACGATGAGCCTCAAGAAAATCCTCTATTTAGAGGTTAAAGAAAAACCAAACCTGATCAACTGGGATCATCATCATTGATTTCTGTCTAATCAATGATTCAAATGCTCCATTCTCCCTACGTATGCTAGCTTCAAATTTTTGCACCTCTGTAGAGTCATCATAGAATAGAAAATAAACTTTCAACTTCTTGGAGGGATTTTCGGCTTTGTGGACTTCAATTTCCCTGACAAAGGTCATATCCGGATGGTAAACAATAATTACAGAAGGCATCAAAACATCGAGTATTGGTTGACCACTTTCTAGGGCATAAAAGTGCACCAGAGGTATTGGTTTACTAGCAATTCCAGAACCTGTAGCTTCAGCCACTTTCGCATATCTCTGGAGAACCACTTTGTCTGTGGATGCACCATGACCTTTGGCTTCTGAAAAACCACCCACAGCCGCTGGATCAACTTCATCAGTTTTGCCCTTATTTTCTAAACTAGATCCATCTGATGCTGCCTTCTTATTACTCTTATTATCTTTATTCTCATGACTCTTACGATTAGCTGGGGTTTCTTTTTTGTTCGTTACATTTCGCTTTGCTCTTCCTCCTCCTTGGCTGCTAGCTGCAGGCTGAGGATCAACTCCAACATCATCATTTTTAAGTCGATTTTTTATTTCTGAAGCTGCCGTCACAAGTGCTTCATGTTCCTGCTTGTTTATGCTGCTAGGTTCTGCATTTTGTGCAGGTGCAACAGGTATAACTCCATCAAGAATCCCAAAACCTTTGGGTTGCTTTGGTTTCCTTTTGTAGCGTGTTTGCAAGTCACGCAGCTGTACTTTGTTCAGCAAGTAGTTCTCCCATTCCTCTTGCATGACCTTCAAAAGACAATAAGTAAATAACTTCTCAAATTCGTTAACTTCTTATGCAAGAGTATTTGTCATCAGTTGCCATAGCAAATTAAAAGAATTAAATGAAATGGTACTCCAACCACTCCTTTCCTCATTGCTTATATGTTTACCAAAACCATATGGTATTAAGCAACAAAACTAGTACCAACTCTTTCAAGCCAAAAAAAAAAAAAAAAATGTGATACTACTTGCAGCAATATATGCTTGAAATTATGTATAATCATGGATACATTTTCAATCTAAACTTTCTCAACATGCAATTCTTGCGCTAGCCTAATCAGTTGATGCCAAAAATAGGGCGAAAATCAAGGTAAAAATCTTTAAAGGTTACACAGTATAAGATAAAAATGTTTGCATCCATTTAAGTTGAATTTAAAAATTTGCACACTTTTTCATGATAATTAAGCATGCATTTCAAAAAACACTGTAAAAATTTCAGTGCATCACCAGAACTGTGTGTGACATCTCATGCAAGAAACTTTTTTCCAACGCTACAAATATGCAACAAAGTGAGAAATTTTGAGAATAGGAAAACCTTTTTTGGACCATTTGTAATGCATTCTTCAAGCTGTACGCATGAGCGCTCATCTTTGCATGCCACCAAAACAATGCCACTACCATCCTCTTCACTTTCAACAAGTTCTTCCCTGGACAAAGCCTGCTTTTGTCTTTCCTCTTCTATCTCTTCAAGGACCTCCTGAACAAATTTAGAATGTGGATTCAGATGATATCTATCCAATACCATTAACTTCCTAAATTCATGTCTCTGAAGCAATTCAAACTCAATTAGCAACTGGCTGAAAGTCTGAAACGACTGAAAGAACTGGCTGGCTTTATAACCCAAATACTAAGTAATATATTGAATCTAGTTACAAAGCTCTAAAGTCACAATCAAAGTGACCTAAAGAGTATAGCTAAAAGACGAACAGGAAATCAAATACACCACATAGATACAGGAACTCACTCACTCACACGTAACACCTTCCACTTTGGTGCTTCCTCCAAAACTTCATCTAAAACAATTGAAACATTTGTGGAGCTACCAACTTCTACACGTGCATGAAAAATAGGAAACAGTTATACAGAAACGCAATTTGAAAACAGAGAAAAAAAGGGGATTAAAAGTCGTCAATAAAGAGAGAAGAAAGTTTATGGTCATCTCATACTTTCATGTTCACTACCATCAGCAGCCCCCTTCCCTTTTCTCTTTTTACTAGTCGAAGTCTTAGCTGGAGCGTTTAATTTCGAACCATCCGACGCCACAAAACGATACACCCTTTTCTTTGCAAACTCAAATATCTTGTAGCTTGACTCTGCAAATATCCAGACCGACCTATGACTCTCCGATACTCGAAGTGTATCCAAATACTTCAAATAAGTCACTGCATCAAACCTACCCCAAGAACAAATCAGAGTCAACCACCAAAACCCATTATTATCTCAACATCTACATTGTTAAGTAACTGTTCTCAACTTACAAAAATATAATTCTACTACAATTGAGATACATGTGTACGCATGTTAATCACACAAGTACCTATTGTTGTACCTATCCCAATAACAAGTCAAAATCAATCACCAAAACCCATCATAATTAGCTAAACATCAACATTGTAAGAGAAACTATTTTTCAGGTACCTAACAAGATAGTCCAAGAGTTTTCGGAGAGTCTTCAAGTCGGAGACGAGCTGCTTGGTCTTCTTCCCCAGAGTATGCCAAATGGGGTCAAGCTGCCTCCTCACAATCTCATCAAACGACTTGAACAGCCCATTCTCGACCGTCAGATCCTCCACATCGACCTTATTCGTCTTCCTCATCTCCTTCAAGCACGCATCCATAACCTCGAGAATGGCCTTCTGAATCGCCACCATATGCCTCGTCGTCGGAACCCTGATGTCCACCACCTCCGGAGCCTCCTCCTCGAGCTCCTGCGACACGTAGACATGGAACCGAGGCCAGAGGTGCAACTTCCTGATCCCCAGACACTTCATGATCCTCTCCGCCTTGGCGAACCCGGAGACCATGGAGTGGGGCTTATCGGAGAAGGCCCTGACGTAGGCGCTCCGGTTGAGGGAGCGGAAGATCCTGACGATGAAGGCCTCGGTGGAGGTGTCGGAGAGGGAGTGGGCGGTGAGGATGACGAGGCCGGCGATGGCGGAGGCGGGGATTTTGGAGGTGAGGAGGTCGACTATGAGGATTCGGGGGGTGATGAAGAAGACGGAGCCGGAGGAGTAGAGGGAGTGGCGCTGTTGGGCGGGGAGCTCGGCGGAGATGTCGGAGATTCGGGCGTGGGGGCTGTGGTGGTGGAGGATCTGGGATTTGAGGTGGGGGGAGGCGGGAGAGAGGAGGAGGAGGAGGGAGCCCTGAGATGGGGAGTGGAGGAGGAGGAGTGAGGAGATGAGTTTCGGGAGGGAGAGGCCGGAGGAGAGGATCACGAGGCCGCTGCCATTGGGAGGTTCTTCTATGAGCTCTGAGATGATTTGTTCATGGAATTGAACCATTTTTTTTTTTTTTTTTTTTTTTTTTTTTTGGGGAAGGGGGGGGGGATTGGGGGGGGAGGTTGGGGGGGGGTTTTTTAAAGGGGGGGAAAAGGGGGGGGGGGGGGGTGGGGGGGGGGGGGGGGGGGTGTGGGGGGTGGGTGGGGGGGGGCGGAGATTATTTGTTCATGGAATTGAACCTTTTTTTTTTTTTTTTGAGGAAGAGGAGGAGGAATTGAGGGGGAAGTTTGGGCAGAGTTTTGTATAAGAGTGGAACAAGTGCGGTGTGAGGGTTGGAGTTGGAGTTGGAGTTGGAGCCTGGAGAGGGAATGCAAAAGTCAATGGTCAGCCAAGTTTATTGCTTACATGAATATACTATAAAATTAAAGGAAGTTTTAATAGTAGTCTATTCTATTATTTAGATAGAATTTGCAGGGCAGATTATTATCGTTGTGTTGTCTTAAAGCTCTATTGTAAGGGAAGAGGAGAGGGAAAAAAAAAAATCTAAACATGTGATAAAAATTTTAATCTATGAATTTATTATACTTTAAACAGTATCTAAAGTAGCATTTACGTGTTTAATAATCTGATGTATACTGTGTGTACTATAAAATAATATTTTAAACAATTCATATTTTAGACACTTGCTAAACACCTATTTTTCTCCCCACCTTACCTCCCCTCCTCCCCCTTTCCGCCCTTCTTTTTTTCTCTAACCACTTTTAAGAGCTAAAATCAACATCTAAAAGCAATCCTAAATGGGGCCGCACCCTAAGAATTCTACGTCAGTGGTATTGGGCACACCGCATAGCATTACTTATTATGGACTGGGCTGACCTGCATATTAGACACATGGCAAGAAAAAATTAGCAACCAATTATAATTTGGACTTATTGTGTAGCATAACACGAGATAAACATGTGCTTACGGGCCATGCTACGCCTAAAATTTTTAAGCTTAAGCTTAGCACGAATATAATACGATATTTTATTAAAATAAAATTAAATTCAATTTTGAGAAATACTTATCCACTGAAAAAAAATAATTATTATAAAGAGTTTCAATTCGTTTGCAATAAAATTGCCCAAGGGACCTATCTATACTAATGAGAAGTTGTAACCCATGACTCTAATGTGATACTATGATTTAAATGTTCGTTTTAAAATTTTTTTAACTTTTCTGAATACTAAATTTTATTAACAGTGTCCGAATTATACTCATAATACCACTTCAATACCTGAGCCTTCAACTTTGATAGTAGTATGTTACCATGAACTTTATCATTATTACAACACTAGTCTTTTTTTCCCATAGTTTGACTAATGAAACATTAGGCCTTTCACTTAAGTCTTTATTTATTAGATGAAACTAGAATTATAAATATAGGCGGTACGGTAGGCTAGGCCAGAGAAGAAATTAAAGTCGGGCCAGATCGAGTCGGTAATAATAGCGGGTTGCGCCGAAAATCTATAAAGGAGGCCTAGTCCGGCCCTATAGCCCGAGGGCTAAATACCAGACAAGCCAAAATCGGGCTAAATCTAGCCTAAGCAGGGCTCGTTCGGTACCATTTTGTAAAAATATCATTTTTTTGAATAATAATTACAAAAACGACAAGCCTTTTTTCAAAAGAAAAAAAACAGGTGGGCCCACTACCTCGGCCCAGACTTATAGTCGGGCTAGACTCGAATTGTGAATAGTATTGAGCCAAGCCCAAGACTAGTCCATTTGACCCGACCCATATTTACATCTTTACGAAACTAATAAACACCAATGGACCTCTTAGCATTACCCTTCAGTTTTTCCTCAAGGACAATAAGTAAATAAAAGAAGCAAGAACTATAACTTTACGTGGTTAAAGGCATGGTATGAAGGTGGATACCCTCCCAATACGGAGATTCCCTCCTCTACAGGTGATGCTGAACCAACTTTGCAATGAACTCATGAAACTACATCTTTACCCACCATTTGTTATTTTGACAGTTTCTATCAATTAGTAGGTTCTCCAATAATAAAATAATAATAAAAAAAAAAACAAAAGACAAAACAAAACAAAGTCTTACACGAAAAAATGGCCTTTCCATTGCTCCGTATGTTCTCTGATGCATGAATGAACTTTGTTACATAAACATGAACACTAACCACCAGGCAGATACCCCAATGATTGTGTTATTCCTCCATTTAAGAAGTACAAGATTGAATAAAGCATAGTTCAAAAGCAGAGAAGGAATTTTTAAAAAAGGATCAAACTTATGTAGAGGTGTCGGGAAAAAAAAAAAAAAAAAAAAGAATTTCGATGTCAATCTGTTTTTACATCTGTTTTTACATTTGTGACAAGATCTCCGTGGCTCGTCCCAATTCTTCGCAACAACAAGGGGACTGGCTGCTCCAATACAGACACGTTGATATTGTTCCAAACGTCTGATTTCGTGGGGAGCTGAGCAATATTTTCTGCAATTTCCATGTCCTCAGGAAGAACAGAACCAAAAACAGTGTATGCCTTGTTCCATTCTTGGTGGTTTGCCAAGCTTATAAAGAATTCTGGGCCAGAACCAATCCAAGCTACTGAACCCCTTCTAATGGTTGGGCAAGCCTCGGTTGGGATCTTCTTGAATGGAGTTCCCATGGCTTCCAATGTTCCTTGGATCAGTGCAAATGGCGGGCCATAAGGGGCCTAGGATATTGAAAAAAGAATGTTGAGTTGCAATTGCATTTCAAAGAGCAAACTCAAATGAGGAAAATATGGTGTTCCAGCTAATTTCAATGCAGGAAATATAAGTTTCCCATTATAAAGAAGATAAACATAGTGCCTGGTCTGTCTAATAAGGAATTCAGTACCTCAGCCTACAAAAGCTATTTCGCAAATGATATTCTTTGGAGGACACTTCTAGAGCAACAAAAGGATCTAGTCAAAATTTCCATTATCAATTATGATGCTTTTTTTGTCTGAAAACATTAAAATGATTATTAGGTAAAAACGGAAAACAAATAAATAAAATTCTGGTAATTTTTCTTTTCTATATTCTTTGCTTTTATTTTCTTCTTCCTACTGTCATAGAGTTGTTCTGGATCTTCAAATCACAACTTTTGGCAGGCAATATGTTCTCATTCATACATCAAAATTCAGGGGGGATTAGTTGATATTAGTATTAAGACTACAGAACAGAACTGCAAAATTCAGGTAGTTATCTCCATGTTGGTCCACACATCACAAGTTTTAAAAAAACTTTTAGCAAGGTGTTAAGGAGATTAATCAGGTCTAACCTTTTCCATGTGGTTTCCTTCTGCATCCCAAAGTTCCCCTCGGCTTTCTGCACGATAGAATTCACAACCTGCACAATGCCGCAATTTCAACAGCTCAAGAATGTAGGCTACAGAATGGGGGGCACAATCTGGGAGAAGCTGCACCAAGTGATTGTTGTCAGAAAAAATGGAAACTCCTAGCGAGTCAGATAAAATCACATATATCATTAAAAACATTCATTTTGACAAAAGGAGATTCTTCGGAGTTGGAGCAGACAAAATCAATTGATACATACTGGTGGAAAACTCCCAAAATTTGAAAATAACAAAATCTAAAACATCCCAAAAGAAAATCTTTTTAGTACTAGACCTTTTTTTTTCGATTTCATCAAGGCAGTTAAACATGGAATTCTGTGGATTTTCAAAGAAAATCGTCTGTCAACAATAAACAGCAAAATTTACGGTCCTTGAATATTCTCAGGTTCCGATTGTTCACAGCCTAGGCTCCCCCCCCCCCCCTACACAGTAGGTAAGGCGATAAGTTTTGCAAAGTCCAACGGGCAATTGTAGTGCCCGCAGTGGTACCGTGGAATCACACACTTTTGTATGGAGATTTTCTCAGAATCCAGTGCCAAAGTATTCCAACAGGCTACATTGTCAACCTGACGACTATTAGGATTTATGTCCTAAAATATGTTATTTTTAGATATTTGCTGAATTAATAAAATGACTTTTTTCTCTTTAAATTTGTGCATAATTTGTATGTCTTTAAATATCAGAAAATCTCTAGTTTATTAATGTAATCACAAATTTAGTATATAAATGTTATATGTACGAGGATTAAATTTATTGATAATAAACTAAACATAATCCGTAATAATTAATTAAAGATCACGTATTATTAGTACAGTCTATTAACATTGAAAATGTAAGTCTTATGTGGACTATTGATGTGTTGAAATCACAGGTACTTTATATAATTTGATTATACAGGACTAGACTAGACATAATTTGAATATCATATAAATTCTATTATCTGTTAATAGCTCAAATAATGTCACTAGATGATCATATCTAGATCAATCTTAATCCTAAGTAGTTATAGACTCATGTTTATAATATTATGTTCTCTATTAAACTTGTTAAAGTTCGTTTTCTAAACTAACTGAATCACTTGTATCTTAAAAGCATAATGAGATGAATAATTAAGAATGTGACTTACAGGTACAGAATCCATTTCTTCCGTCCATAAAAAAGTTAGAAAGATAATTCTCTTGTGTATTGATTTAAGTCTTAAACAGTTTGAGTACTCAATTTATAATAAATTTATAAATTAATTGTTCATTGAAAAATCGATGGTACACAAGAATAAAAATGTAATTAGAGCGGTAAATGGAACATGACTTAGCTTCAATTATGAATTGTCTATGAATGATTGAACTACATGTAATGATTATATCGACGAACAGCTCGTTGTTTTCTGAGTAAATTTATTTTGTAACTTCAAGAGTGCAATTCCAGATTTTTAGTAAAGTAATACTGGAATTAATAAATTAGATAAATTAATTAAAGAGTGTAATTAATTGTGATAATTTATTAGAGCTTGAATTACAGGTCCACAGGTCCTTAATTCCACCTCCTACATTGGATATTATACAATTTCTACTACTACACGCTTTTTCAAGATAAATAGTTTTTCTACTTGCAATTAATAATTATTATTAATTAATTAATTAGTTTTGAATTAATTAATTTAAATTATGAAGAGGTAATTTTCCTATTGTGTTTAAATTTTGAATTTAAAGTATCTAATTATTAGATAATTTGGATATACACCAGGGAACTCACTAAAAGTGAAACACTCATGGAGGAGTGTTACACGCCAACTCAACCTATGTAATGGACAAATGACATGTAAATCAGTAAGAAGCTACTGACGTCAATTGTTAGTTTCATATATATATATATATATATATATGGGCACCAATCCAGTAGGTATTTTTTTTTTTTACCTATGCATAGGTATCAATTTGGCCAATGAAAACTTAGCATATATATTTTTTTATTGTAAAAAGTAAGAGAGAGAAAGAGCATTAATTATGCACGTCTTTTTATACACTTCATTATAGCCATTGGATCACCATTAGATGGTGATCCAACGGCTAAAAAAAAATATCTATCCATAGGTAAAGAAAAAAAATACCTATTGGATTGGCAACCTATATATATATATTAGTTAATTAGATTAATCAATTATTATATATATATATATATATAATTTTTATAAAACTACTCGTGATTTTTTAGAAACTAAAAGTCAAAGGTAAGTTTTTAATTTATATATATATATATATATATATATATATATATATAAGCCTAGCAGAAGAGGAAAAAAAAAGAAAAAAGAAAGAAAAAGTTATACAATAAAGCATATACCCCAAATTAAGATTTACATCTTTTGATCTAAATCAAAATAAATTATAATTAAACAATTAATTCCTAAAGGACCATATAATTAGCGATCAAATATCATACATCCATCATGTGATAACTCATCTATTCATTATCAAATACACATCAAACTAATGTAATACTCATTCATGCATAAAAACAATCAATATTATATACTCATAGAATCGCTCTGATACTAATTGTTGGTTTTGAAATTGAATTTGCAGTAGAAGTTTGGTACAGGAACATTTAAAAATTTTCTCAAAAATAATTGATTATATGAGTGCATAACATTAATTCATAGAAAATAAAAAATATACAAAAAGAATAGATTATATATATCTTACAGCCTATCAATGGATCCTAACTTTTCTATCTTCTAAATCACAATTTTCTAATCCAACCCTCAAAGCATAACTGAATTAAAATGTAGACATTACGTACAGTGTTCTACAGAGAATGGAAAGACGTTCTTTCTTTCTCTCTAGTTTATAGAGCCTAACAATACGCCTACTTCTCTCCTGTTAGGTTTCCTTTATATTTATATTTATATATACATATATATTAGAAATTTGATGCGACTTTCAGTTTCTAAGAAATCACAAGTAGTTTTATAGTAATTATATATATGTATATATAAAAATAATAATTGATTAATGTAATTTACTAATATATATATATATATAACTAACAATTAACTTAAATAGCTTCCTAGTGATTTACACGTCATTTGTCCAATAAATGGGTTGAGATTACGTGTAGTACTCCACCAGGAGTGTTTCACTTTTAGTAAGTTTCTTGGTGTGTATCTAATTATCTTATAATTAGATAATTTTAATTCAAAATTTAAATACAATAGGAAACTTACCTCTCCAAAATTTCAATTAATTAATTCAAAATTAATTAATTAATTAATAATAATTATTAGTTACAAATAGATAACTATTCATCTTAACAAAGTGTACAGTAATAAAAATCGTGTAATATCCAGCATTTGTACGAGGTAGAATTTGGGACCTATAAATTTGTAATTCAAGCTCCAATAAATTATAACAATAAATTAAAGTCTTTGATTAATTTATCTAATTTATTGATTCCAGTATTACTCTACTAAAAATCTAGAATTGCACTCTTAAAGTTACATAATAAATTTACTTAAAAAATAATAAGCAGTCCATCGATTTAATCATTACATATAGGGACCATTTGATACAAGGTAATCCCAGCTTTTAGATTAATGAGAATGCTGAAGATGGTGATATGACTGTCTGATATCCAGAATAATTATATTTGGTTGCACACAGTAATCTTATCTATGATTCCTGGGATATTAGATAATTGTGTTTGGTTATGCATGTGAATGTGCTTAAATTAAAATTAAAAAACAATTATAAAATTAAATCGTTTATAAAATAATAAAATTTGTTAACATAAAATAAAACAATTTGCTATGATTCCTAGAATGTCGTATATTTTTTTGTTTTGTTTTTTAGAGTGAGTTTTAGATAGGGTGCCATTTAAAATCTATATGTTTTAGTAACTTTAAAATGACTCCCACTTAAGAGGATTTGATTCTTAAGGCGATTACTTTACTAGGTGTTAAAATTGTACCAAATATGTAGATGCATTGAAATACTCATTCTCACTTTTAGATTACCCTATACCAAACAGCCTTGTAGTTTAATCTTCTATAGACAATTCATAACCGGAGCTAGGTCATGTTCCGTTTACCTCTCCAGTTACATCTTTATCCTTGTGTATTGTTGATTCTCCAATGAATAATTAATTTATAAATCTATTATAAATTGAGTACTCAAATTATTTAAGACCTAAATCAATACGCAATGGAATTATCTTTCTAACTTTCTTATGAAAGGAATGGATTTTGTACCTGTAAGTCGCATTCCTAACTATTCATCTCATTATACTCTCAAGATACAAGTAATTCAGTTTGTTTAGAAAACAAACCTTAATAAGTATGTTAAAGAACATGATGTTATAAACATGAGTCTATAACTACTTAGAATTAAGATTGATCTACATATGACCATCTAGTGACATTATTTGAACTCTCAACAGATAACGGAATTTATGTGAAATTCAAATCCTATCTGGTCCAATCCTACATAATCAAATTACATAAAGTATCTTCATTGTAATGTTAACACATCAATAGTCCAAACAGACTATTATATTCTCAATGTTAATGGACTGTACTAATAATGTTTAATTAAAAATCATATATTTTAATTAATTATTACGGAATATGTATACTTTATTATCCATAAATTTAATCTTTATGCATATAACGCTTATATACTATAAATTCATGGTCATAATAATAAATTAAGGATTTTCTGATATTTAAAGACATACAAATTATGCACAAATTCAAATAGAAAATTGTCTTTTTTTAATTCAGCAAATATCCAAAAATAACATGCTCCTAATAACAATATCTTAACATTATTCCTTTCAATGGCATATCACTCAGCTGTGCCTATTGTTCTACTTATGGAGTTTCTAAAACTTTTACATATAAAAAACCAAAAAAAATTACAGAAATATGGAAATCAAGCTTTTTTTCAAATTTTCAAACGGTTTTTATTAGAAAAATATCACTTTTTAAAAAAATTTAGAAAAATACAATTTTTAAAATGGTTACTGGTTACTAGTCTCTAGAAACTGGTTAATGATTACTAGTTACTATTATTAAAATTGTATTTTTCTAAATATTTTTTAGAAAATGGTATTTTTCTAATAAAAACTGTACCGCACCTTATAAAAATTCTAACTGCCATATTTTTCAAAAAAAAATTCGAAAAATACCATATAATGTCTAATTTCTCCTTACTTATGATGCATACATTTTTATCAAATCCACCTAAATGGTTTTAAAAAGTTACAGAATCCTATATACTAATCTCGATAGATGATATATCCTACTCAACGTATAAAAATCATTACGTCTAGCCGTTAAGTGGCAAGTGCACGAATAGTTACCTTTATATGAAGAGTTCCATATTCTGTTTCCAAACCAATAATTCCCTGGAGAGAGAAGAGGCGTATATGAAACAACACGAAGGAAATAGATAAATTTAACTCCATGATGAGTTGCTAAAACTTAAACAATTATGCAAGGAAGATAATAAAATACGCAAGAAAAAGAGAGAATACAACATTGATGGAAGCTTTCCAATTTTAACCATGGCAAAATGCTCAAAAAGAATTAACATCGTCTCTTTTCTTGGTCAAATGACAAGAATCTGCTATACTTTTGAAAGGAACATTTGAAAATTGAAAGTGACCATGTTTTAATTTTAAAGATGCAATCCAGCCTTATTTCCATGATAAGAAGTGTATTCACAATCTGTACGAGATTCTTGGCATGCTGGAGCTACACTGGGTTTTAAACAATAATCTTCGAATCTAGACCAAACTCTATGGGTCTTCCAAGGGTGTAACTTCAAGAAGAGCCTAATACTATACTCTGCAGAGGAACTTATTGATCCAGGGCCGAGGCACTTACTCTGGGCAGTGGACAGATACATCATTAAGCACTTTTTCCTACAATTCAATCATTCTTTTAAATTTAAACACAATGGTTACTAATGATTTTCCTGGAAGATGACTATAATCAATCACGTCCTGTTGCCTGTAGGCAAAAGAAATCAGCTTTATTGTCATTACATGATTGCCAAATTTTCCATGAGTAGTTAAACTTCGACCCAGTAACCTCTAAAAGTTATGTTTATCTCATAAAGATCCACCCGAGCAATGAAACCTATAGACTAGACTTTTGACTCAGACAATTACAACTTGTAATTATAAGAAGAGCAAGGTAGAACAATGACTGTCAATCCATTTTCACAATGTCCAAGAGATCCATATTTACCTCTCCTTTTCCAAAGATGAGCCCAGAAGTCCAACTAACTTTTTCGCCTGCTTCTTGCCGATCAGGAGCCAATGTGTTTTTCTGTTTCTTCAACCAGCACTGCAGTGACAAAGCAAATTGATTGTACTAAAAATTATATGCTAAAAGATATAGCATAATAGACAAGTATAAAACCTTTCACACTTTAAGCCTCACCATTAGATGATGAGAGCATAAAGATTCTAAATTTGGGTTTAAAATGTCCATGACCAATCAAGTTAAAATGGAAACTGCATCCTAAAAATTAACACACTAATTTGGACAGGTCAAATTACAAGTAAGGCTTTGATTCAGCCTATTGAATTAATCAAATCTAGCACGACACAAACATAAATTTCGCCATATAAACGAAACCCCACATCATAAAACCAAGCAAATTTCAACAATTTGGCCACTTCAACCGTTCAAAACCAAAACATGCGCAAGAAAAAATAAGAACCACCAAAGGTAAAATTTAACCGCTGATCATCTACAAAAGGGTTCCAAATTCAACTCACCTCCCCAAATTTTGAGCCACAAGTGTCCCGGTTCCCGCAAAAAACCCAAGTGTCACACAAACACGGGCCATCATTCCCAGTACACATGGCTTTACAAGCCTTGCAACACTGCTCAGAGGAGTTGAATTTAAACTCGGATCCCCACTTCACGGCGGCTCCCCATAGCTCCAGATTCTCTATTCCCCTGCAACACTCTCCTCCATTCTCATCCCCGAAATCTCTGTCCAGACCACCATCCACTTGACCCAATTCAAGCGTCGTGTAGAGGTCACTGGGTCTGAGGACCACGGACAAGAAAGCGTAGACCACAGCGCAGGAGATCAGAGCCAAGCAGAGGAGGACGAAAGAGGAGCAGTTTGTGGATTCAGGGTGGTCGTTATTTCTTCGAGCCATTTGGTGATTTTTGAGGGGGATGAGCAAAACCCAGAAATGGATTTTGGGTTGGGTCTAGATTTCGAGGACGAAATCGGACATTTTTGAGAACTTATATTTTTCAGGCCGTTGACCTAGAAAAATACACAGTACAATCCTGTAAAGCAGACTTTTTCTAATTTTCTTTTCTTGTTTTTTCGAAAAAAATATATGTTAATACTGGAAGTAGATTCCGAGGACGAGGGACCATGAGAAATGAATCGAAAGAGGACCGCAGGGGCTAGCCGAGGAAGACTTGAACGAAGTTCCCTCGGTCCGAGGAGTGTTAGTATAATTCGATAACACGACTCGATACCGTACGAAAAAATTATATTAAATAATTATTTTTCATAAATTTTTTTTGTAGATAAAATAAAAAATATAAAGAAAATAAATTAATTTCTAATAAAATTTAATTAAAAATTTGAGTAAATTAATAATTATATATTTGATATACATTTTGATTTATCATTGTTTACGTAGTTTTCATTAACAGGTAATATATAAATTAATCTATTGTTAAATTTAATTAAATTAGATACAATACTATATAAATTGTCACTCCTAAGTCTAATCATATTTTTTTTTTCTGATAAAAGTCCAATGATATTTTTGGAGTAAAAGAAAAAAAATTTTCCAGTGTATTTCATTGTCAACAGCCTCTCTCGATAAAACAAGATCTACAAAATTCTAAAGAGAGAAACGACGTCGAGACATCAGCTTGCCAAGTTGTCATAATAGAATATGAGAAATAAATAAATAAGTAAAAGGACATGATAAACTGTGGAAACCAGAAAAATAAATAAATAAATAAAGAAGACAATAATTCACATGCAAAGAAGTGTTCCGAGGTTTCTTCAAAAAAAAAAAAAAAAGAAAGAAAAGAAGTATTCTAGGAACAAAATATAGTAAACTGGTTACTAAACCTAACAGATAATCCAATCAAAGACTTATTAACAAAGAGAAATCGGGTTAAATATGCATCACAATAAGCATATTTTGGTTCAAATGCATATATCACCTGAAAAATTCACATTTATTCTCAATAAATTATATGCATCTCTTCTCTTTAACCAAGCCGAAAATTCTTCTCGTCCATATCTTTATGATTCTCTATATCTCGATTCTTCAAATTAACAGTCGTATAAGAAGTTAAAATTGTAAAATAATACGATAAAAAATAGCTCAAATAATGAAGAAAAATAATTTGATAAGAAAATCGCACTCTCATCTTTCACATCGTCGTCAAACCCACTATTTCATTATCTTCTCTCTTCAACCTTCTCCAATTAGTTCTAAGTATAGTTTAAAATAATATATAATCAAATTTTGAGATATTATAAACTTATTTATATGTTTAAAAATCATTTTAAAGTTAATTTTTGCTAGTTTTAACAAAAAATCGCAATAATTTTTTATGATATTTCAATGAAAATTATATTCTCAATAAAATTTTGTTAAAAGTGCCATTTTTGATGCAATTTCGATGAATGTTCGATGATATTTCAATGAAAGTGATATTTTCAAGAATATTTTAATAAAGTGGTATTTTTGATAATTTTCGATATAATTTAAATATATTTCGATAAGATTTTGATGAAAGCGGTATTTTTGATAACATTTGACAAAATTTCGATAATTTGGTATTTTGGATAAAATATTCTCAAAAATAACACTTTCATTAAAATATCATCGAAATATCATCAAAATTGAATTGAAAATTCATCGAAATTGTATCAAAAATGTCACTTTTATCGATATTTTATTGAGAATATTTTATCCAAAATACCACTTCATTGAAATTATATCGAAATTCTTACGAAGATTATCAAAAATACTACTTTCATCAAAACATCATAAAAAATTATCAAAAATGTCACTATATTAAAATATTCCTAAAAATATCACTTTCATCGAAATATCATCAAAATTACATTGAAAATTATAAAAATTATCATTTTTATCGAAATTTTACTAAGAATATAATTTTCATCGAATATCTTCTAAAAACCATCGAAAATTATCGTGAACTTTTGTTAAAACTCACAAAAATTAACCTCAAAATGATTTTTCAACACATAAATAACCTTATAATATCTCGAAATTTGATAATATGTTATTTTAAACAATACACAACTAATTGGAGAAGAATGAAGAGAGAAGAGAAGGAAATAGTGGATTTGATGGTGATGTGAAAGATGAGAGCAAAGTTTTCTTATCAAATTCTTTTTCTTTCTTCTTTCAGATATCTTTTCTTGTATTATCTTATAATTTCAACTCCTCATAAGACTGTTAATTTGAAAAATCGAGATACAAGAAATCATAGAAGCATGGAGAAGAAGAAATTTAAATTTGGTTAAAGAGAAGATATGCATATAATTTATTAAGAGTAAATGTGACTTTTCAGGTGATATATGGATACTTTACAAAGTTTTATTGAGGAGAGCATATAGATCAAAATATGTCTATTACGATGCATATTTAATCTAACTTTTCTTAACAAATAATCCAATCAAAAACCTTCGGCCAAAAAAAAAATGCAATCAAAAACAAATTACTCAATAGAAAAATACGTCATCCCTTTTTTTCTTTCTTATTTTTGCTAAAAGTCCATTTTAATTTAATAGCAATCGTACATTTTTAAGATGTGTAGAAACCGGATCGATCTAGAAAAATTAACGAAGAGAAAAGGGAAATTAGTACTTCAGACTTCTTGCAGATACCTTTGGCCGCAACATTAAATATTCTTGCTAGAATCAAATATTAATGCATGTAGAGAAGGATCGCATGCGTCTGAGCATCTCTAGTTAAATTAATTGCATATTACTTAAAGAATTCAACTGTAATCCACACTTTTATTGAATTAACTGTACTAGAGATGCCAATGTGAGTTGAGCTTTATAAGCGAGTCCATATTTCGAAGAAAAAATATAGTATCGGCGTAGGCTTAGGCCGGCCTGTTACGTATAATAGGGGTTGAGCTAGGTCTCAGTTATAGGTCTATAGGCTGGATCCGACCCATATTTAGTTATTCTATATATAATTTGAAATATATTTCTTAATTAAATATTTTCATTTATATACTTTTAATGTTATTTATTTGCTTATTTTTGTTTATTTTTAATTTATTCAAATATTAAAAGAATATGAATAGGTTTTAGGCTCATATTTAATATTTTAAAGAATAAACAACAACGAAATTAGGCTCATATGTGGCTCATATTTGACCTACATAAAATGTGAATTGGGTATGTGGGTTGTACTGCGCCCCTTAATAAGAATATAAGTCGGGTCGGGACATATTTTAGGCGAACGGGGCCATACCTAGGCTGAGTATAAAGTCTATATAAACTTATCAAATGTGGGCCGACCTAGCCTGACCCAATCCACTT
This sequence comes from Parasponia andersonii, assembly GCA_002914805.1. NCBI lineage: Eukaryota > Viridiplantae > Streptophyta > Magnoliopsida > Rosales > Cannabaceae > Trema > Trema andersonii. The sequence goes on along the minus strand of JXTB01000545.1, from coordinate 86,920 downwards.
TACATCTTTAAACTACCCTATACTATTTGGTCCCTAAATAATAAATAATGCCTCATGTTAGTCCTTAAATAATGCCACATGTTAGTTCTTACATTATTATAATACTTTAATCTTTAGTCCTTTTTTAACATTTATTTTAATTTAGCACAAAAAGGGAGAAAAAGATTCTTTTTTCTCGGGCTAAGCCTAGGAACCGTCAAATCGATACTAACTTAAATTTTATATCAAAATTAATCTCTTGTCCTTATCAATCACAAGAAACACAATTTGATTATATTTATCGTATCCAAATGTCAAGTAAAATAAAAAGCATATCTATGTGTATTTGAAGTATATCTATTAATATAGACCAATTAGAGGGTTACCTCGTAAGCTTTCTTTTGAATCCAATTTTGACATCTTCATCTTAATCATCCTACATAATCAACACACACCAAAAGCTTGCAAGAGGGCTTATGAGCTCTACCCATTTCTCTCTCTCATCACATTCCACATTAGATACTATGTGTTTGTATGTACAAAATGTGGTTAGAGAAAGAGTCTTAGCCTAATGGGCTGACTAAGATATTGTGAGTGAGAGAGTTCACGAGTCTCTTGCTAGTTAGTAAGTAATTGTCCGTTCCATTATAGTCTGAATAGTAATAATATACATAATTAATACGTAATTGTATATTTGTCCATAACATGTTTTACCCATGAGTGAGTTACTAATGATTATGCTAGTCTATATAAAACATTCTGACAAAAATATGTATTCCCTCCATTAGACATTTGAGACAAGCCAAGGGAAAAAGCTTTAACTCTCATACACAATGTGGGACCCGTTCCCAAATCATACACTACGTGGACGATTAAGTGGCAAAATAGGTCACAAACAGGGCACACTGTCCGACATGTGTCCAGAGTGACTAGTTAAAGGCCACGCGAGTCGCACATGGTACCACATAGGCTATTGGGCTATCCGAGGTTAGGGCCGAGCCCATCCCAAACCCTGGATGGACTCGGCCCAGTCCGATTCATACCTCGACAGCTAGGGGTCGGAAGCCCCAAGGGTCTTCCACCATAGTACAATGGAAAGCAACTCACAACTCCAGACTCAGACAGAGCATTTAATGCGATCTTGAGTAGGTGTGCGCAGGGGGCAAACCATCCTGACAGAATGGCGATTTATCCAAATCTCACCCCTGACAGACTCGAGCCATAGGGGACGGCGGAAACTAGGCTACAGTGATGCATGGGGGATCACGGTAATCTCGGCCCGTGACCTCTGGAGTAAGTCTTGACGAAAAAGGTACCCAGTCTTGAGATTAAAAACCAGGAGGTTCACAATTTCATGACTATATATATGAGCCATGCGTCCCCAAAAGAGAGGCATGTACGCATACAAAAAGAAATACTTAAAAGTTTATGAGCAAGAAATAAAGATATACTCATATAGATACAGAGAAAAAAAAAATCTTTGCTACCTTGAATTAAAAATAAACAACTGACTTAAGCATCGGAGAGCCTTTGCAGGTGACCTCCTCCGCCTCTCCGAACTGATTTGAAGCCAAAAGCTCTTTGGAATAGCAAGGACACGTGGACAGTTAGAGGATACAACACTGATAGTTCAGAGACACATGGACAGTTGGTAAAAACCGCTCCAACAGTTTGGCGCCGTCTGTGGGAAACCATTTTTTCTTTGAGTACGAGAGGAAGAGTCGGAGTCTTATGATCGCACTCTCCCCGAACAAGAAGCCATATAGTATTAGAAGATGGCACCTTCAAGAATGACAACTAGAAGCACATGTCCTGATGCTGGCGGGAATCCACCCGATGCCGAAGGAAGCTCCCGGGGAGCGCAACCTGGACTGGAACAAAAGCTGGACCAGATGCTCGCCACACTGGCAGAAGCAAGCCAGAAAGTAGAGATCGCCCACGAGGCCGTCATTGGTTTAAAAGATGAAGTCACAGAGGTGCGTAAGGATAACGCCCGCCTCAAAGTGCTGTTGGCAAGCGAAGCCAGGAGCGAGCGAATGAAAGATTTCAACACAGAAGTCCAACAAGAGACCGAGGGCCAACCGCCAAGGGAAATGCCCGCCCCATCCCGATCACGGATGCAAGGAGAGCAATAAAGTCAAATAAGGCTGTTCCGAGCCAGAGCAGCGGTAGCCAAAAGACACCAAGAAAACTTTGAAGGTGTGCTTCCCAACTGGAAGCAAGAAATGATGGCAGAGCTGAGTAAGAGGCTTGGGGACCATCACAGCCAGCCCCCCGATGACCTGGCTGAGCAAACTGTGCGAGGAATCAGCCGAACGGACTTCGCCGATTGGATCCAGATGGAACCTAAGCTGAGAGACTTCACTACTCCAACCTTCAAGCTGTTCGAGGGGAAAACCGACCCCCTCGATCACATATATCATTTTCAGCAGAAGATGACCTTGGAAACTAGGGATGAAGCTGTAACTTGCAAGGTCTTCTCCACAACCCTGGCGAGACTGGCCCTATTATGGTTCAGACAGCTCACAGATAAATCTATAAACGGGTTTGAAGATTTTTGCAAACTTTTCTTGAAGCAGTACACGGGTGCCCAGATGCAGCAGAAAACTATGCGAGACCTTGACCAGCTGGAACAAACTATAAATGAATCTCCGAAAGAATACCTGACGCGTTTCCTAGAGGTGATGTCCCTAGTGCACAACACCGATTCGGTCCAAGTCGCGAGCTCGTTCGTTAGGGGCCTGCAGCTAGGATCGATGTTATCGGACCACCTAGTCTTGAACCTTCCGTACGATATGGCAGACGTCCAGGCCAAGTCAGAAGGGGTATTCAGGGTGTTGGAAAGCCGCCAGAAAACAACCAAGGCATCCACCGCGATAACAACGGCACCAGCACAAGCCCCGGCCCCGCAAGGGGTAAAGAGGCATGCACCAGACCGAGGGCCGATTTCGAGATAGGAAGCCCCCACACAAGGCGGTCAAGAAGGCGTCAAGAGGAGGAAGTGTCCTGCGACCAACTGCCGAAGTACGAGCTCAATACACCAATCGATGTGATCTACCTCTAAAACAAGGACAGAGGCATTTTCAAAGACCTGCCCAAATCCGGCGTTCCTGACCACATGAAAAACAGGAGTAGGTACTGCCAGTTTCACAAAGATCACGGACATGACACCATCAACTGTCGTAACCTCTACGCGCAGGTCATGGTGGCGATTCAAGTCGGTAAATTGAAGCAGTACATAAAGACTGGTGGAATCCAACCACAGGAAGACGCCACTAGGCCCAAAAAAGGCAAGCAGACCCAAGCCTCCAGGTCAGGAGACCAGGTTCTGAGGATAGTGCCGACCGTCATGAGTAGACTCGAGCAGACCCAGGGTCAGGAAGAGAAGGAAAAGTGCCTAAGAAAAACTGAGAAGAGGGTGAAGCGCTTGAGGGGGATGGGACATTCCGTTAACCATTTGAGGGTGGGTGAAAGATGCACATCCACCGCCCCCATCGCCTTCACCCAGCAAGATTTGACCACGGTACGCCTGCCACACGACGACCCCCTAGTGATTAAGTTACAGATCGACTACACGTTGGTCAGAAGGGTCCTAATCGATGGTAGAAGTAGCGTCGATATCTTGTTCATCAGTACGTTCGAGAACATAGGCCTGAATCAGAACGCGCTTAGGCCAACCTGTCAGCCACTATTCGCTTTCTATAGTACTAAGGTCAGCCCCTTGGGCATTGTGAACTTGAAGGTCTGCGCAGGGAGAGATGCTTGGACGTGGACTTCGTTGTTATCGACTGTCCTTCCTCCTTCAACGTCATCATGGGGAGAGGATGGATCTACGCCATGCATGGAGTCGCCTCCACCCTCCACTAGGTCTTAAGATATCAATCAAATGATAGTACCTATACGATAGACATCAAAGGAGACCAGGCCTCTGCGAGGAAATATTTTTCAGCAGCCTTGAAGGGACCCGATGCGAGTACAAATACCCCGACATGGGACGAATAGCAATCAAAGGACCGCCTGCCAGCATACATGAAACGGATCGAGGAGGAGTCTGACGGACCAGAGTCTACGATTGAGGAGCTGGCGATGGTCCCTTTGAAAGAGGCGGAGCCGACGAAGGTAATATTAGTCGGGGTCCTATTGCCCGAAAAGGAAAAGAACGAGCTATTGGGATTCCTGAGGCAGAACCAAGACGTCTTCACTTGGTCCCACGACGACATGCCCGGGATTGACCTCGTGCATGCCTGTCACTGGTTGAACATAGATCCAAATTTCCCTTTAGTCAGGCAGAGACCTCGAAGGTTCGCGCCAAAAAAAAACAGGGTGATCAACAAGGAGGTAGAGACGCTATTGGAGAACGGCCTAATCATGGAATGCGTATACCCATCCTGGATCTCTAACCCGATAGTAGTGAAGAAGAAGAACGGCGACGATCAAACTTATATAGACTTCACCAACTTGAACAAGGCTTGCCTGAAGGATAGCTTCCCCCTACCAAAGATCGACCAGATGGTAGATGCAACGAAGGGATTCGACAGAATGAGTTTTTTGGATGCCTACTCGGGGTACAACCAAATCCCCCTATACGAGGAAGACCAGATCCACACGGCATTTATCATGGAGCGAGGCATGTACTATTACAGATGCATGCCGTTTGGTTTGAAGAATGCGGGGGTGACCTATCAGAGGCTCATGAACAAAATGTTTGCCGGACAGCTAGGGAAAACTATGGAAGTCTATATCGATGATATGGTCGTAAAGAGCATGGAAGCTTCGGGTCATCTGGGACATTTGGACGAGTGTTTCCAGATTCTGAGGCAATTTCAGATGCATCTGAACCCCAAGAAATGCACGTTTGAGGTGTCCTCCGGCCAGTTCCTGGGGCACATTGTAAGCAGAAGGGGTATCGAGGCCAATCCTACCCAGTTGTCCTCTATCGCAGACGTGCAGAGACCCTCGACTATTCGGGAAGTCCAGCGCCTAACCGAGAAGATAGCCACCCTCATCTGTTTCGTCTCCAAAATGTCTGACCGATGTAAGCCTTTCTTCTAGTGCATAAAGAGAAGCTCCACTGTTGCTTGGGGGGAGGAACAGGACAAGGCACTGACAGACCTCAAGCTGTACCTAAGTCACTTGCCCATCCTCGCTTCCCTGGCAGAGGGGGAGCGCCTGTACGCTTATTTTGCAGTGTCCGAAGTAGCAATCAGCATCGTACTATTTGTCGAGGAAGACAGCAAGCAGAAGTCGGTGTTCTATACAAGCCGTATGCTCCTGGACGCCGAGACACGGTATAGTATGGCGGAGAAACTGGTCCTCGCTCTGGTCAAATCTAAGAAGAGACTCAGGCAGTACTTTGAAGCATACTCTGTTACTGTGTACATGGATTTCCCCATCCGGTAGATCTTGGCCAAACCAGACCTATCGGGACGACTAACCAAGTGGGCCATCGAGCTGGGGATATACGATATCGAATATCGGCCCCGAGTAGTGAAGAAAGGGTAGGTCATAGCGGATTTCCTAGTGGAAATCAAATCCTTTGGCGAGCTGCACGATCTGCTTCAAATGTCTCAACCCCGCCACCCTTCAGCCTAGACCCTCTACACCGACGGATCCACGAATGCCTCGAGGTCAGGTATCGGGATAGTCTTGTAGACCCCAATAGGATTCAGAGTAGAGAAAGTCTTGAAGCTCAGTTTCTAGGCAACGAATAACGAGGCAGAGTACGAGGCCCTGCTGCAAGGCCTTGAACTGGCTCTGCATTTCGGAGTAGAGAGCATCGCAGTAATGACCGACTCGCAGTTGGTTGTGGGTCAGGTCAAGGGAGACTTCGAAATAAAAGAGTCGAGATTACACAAGTACTTCTCCAAAGTAATAGGGGCGAAAGCCCACTTTAGCAGCTTTAATATCGAATAGATTCCCAGAGAGATAAACCAGAAGGCCAATGAGCTAGCTAAGAGTGCGTCGACCGAAGGAACAGGATATGCAGAGATTCTCCTAGAGGACATGAATATGAAAGACCCCTCGAAGACCCCCGCACGTCATGTATTTGCAGCCGGCTCCGTAGATGAGGGACAGATGAAACCCATCACCCAATATTTGGCATTGGGGAACCTGCCCCCAGATCCCCAAGATGCGAGGTCAATCAGGCTGAAGGCTATAAAATACTCGATGGTGGGGGAACAACTATATAGGAGAACGACAATGGGGCCGATGCTGCGGTGTGTAGGTCCCGACGAAGCGCAGAAACTGATGGAATAAATCCACGAGGGAGTATACGATAACCACTTTGGCGGATGTAGCCTCGCCCACAAGGCTCTGATGGCCGAATAATTCTGGCCATACATGATGACAAAGGTGGCCCAGTTCGTCAAAAAATGTGATAAGTGCTAGAGGTTCGCCCCCATGAAACGCCAACCCGCGGAGGATCTCCATTCGAACATAACACCCTGGCCATTCACCAAGTGGGGTTTGGACATCGTCGGAGAACTCCTTAGAAGTCCAAGGGGAAGAAGGTACGTCCTGCTGGCCACAGATTATTTCACCAAATGGGTAGAGGCTGAAGCCTATACGACTGTAAACAAAGCAGACACAATTAACTTCATTTGGAAAAATATAATCTGTCGATACGGGATTCCGAAAGAGATACACACCGATCATGGCACATATTTCAAAAATGCTAAGCTCAAGGAGTTATACGAACTGTATTATATAAGGCTCAGTTTCTCTTCTGTGAACTACCCTCAGGGGAACGGCCAAGCAGAGACAACGAACAAAGCCATATTCAGCAACATCAAAAAGAATTTTTAGGAGGCTAAAGGCAGGTGGTTAGAAGAGCTTCCGGCCGTTGTATGGGCCTATTGAACCACGGAGCGGAGGTCGACTGGAAGAACGCCATTCGCCATGGTCTACGGATCAGAGGCTGTGATCCCGACCGAGGTCGGCCTCCCGACCCTTCGCTCTGAAGTGGTAAGAGATGCCCCCTCAAACGAATGGCAGCTAAGCCACAACACAGACCTTCTAGAAGAAACGAGAAACATGGCTCTGGTCTACCTGGCTTCATACCACCAGCAGGCTAGGTCCTACTACGCAAAGAAGATTAGTGCTCGACGATTCAACATCAGGGATTGGGTCTTGAAAGTCAAAATAGGGAATTCCTCGAAACTAGACTCCAATTGGATTGGACCCCATGAGGTGATCAAAGCACTTGACAATGGTACGTATATCCTGAAAGAACTCAAGACTGGAAAAGACTTGTTGAATATGTGGAACGCTCAACACTTGAAAAAGTATCACGTGTGAGACACGTGCATGTGATGTAAGACCCACTTGAATGCTTATATTATTGAAAAACTTAAATCCAAAACAGGTTAAGTTCCCTTTTTGCCTCATGGATTTATCTTTTGGACTGCTATGGAAAAGGGGTCTGCCCACAGTGGTAGACCCCACGCACTATTCACGTGTGAGACACATGCATATGATGTAAGACTCATGTGAATGCCTATATTATTGAAGAACTTAAATTCAAAATAGGTCAAGTTCCCTTTTTGCCGCATGGATTTATCTTTTGGATTGCTATGGAAAAGGGGTCTGCCCACAGTGGCAGAACCCACGCACTATTCACACAATCAAAGATCGTACTATGGGGATCACGTCGTTTGTCGATAACCCGAGAAAATGTATGAAGAGGAAAGAGCTGCGCAACTAAAAACTTGCCAGCAGACCTCAAAACTATGGGGATCACGTCGCTTGTCGATGACCTGAGAAAATGTACGAAGATGAAAGAGCTGCGTAACCAAAAACTTGCCAGCAGACCTTGAGAACGATCATACTATGGGGATCACGTCGCTTGTCGACGACCCAAGAAAACGTACGAAGAGGAAAGAGCTGTGCAACTAAAAACTTGCCAGCAAACCTCAAGAACGATCGTACTATGGGGATCACGTCACTTGTCGACGACCTAAGAAAACATACGAAGAGGAAAGAGCTGCGCAACGAAAAACTTGCCAGCAGACCTCAAGAACGATCGTACTATGGGGATCACATCGCTTGCCGACGACCCAAGAAAATGTACGAAGAGGAAAGAGCTGCGCAACTAAAAACTTGCTGGTAGACCTCAAAAATAATCGTACTATGGGAACCGCATCGTGCAATAAAATGCTTGCCGATGGCCCGAGAAAATGTACAAAGAGGAAAGAGCTGCACAACCAAAAACTTACCAGCAGACCTCGAAAGCGATCGTACTATAGGAGCGCCAACCATGGGATAGGGTCTATTCTGTTAGAAGTAGATCCCCCCTAAGGAATGCCTCAGCTATGCGGAAAGCTAAAGGAAAGAGGGGACAGGGTCTACCCATTGGAAGCGAACCCTCCCCAGACAACATTTTAGCCGCACACGAAGCAAAGGTTAGAGGGGTCAGGGCCTACCCGTTGGAAGCAGACCCTCCCCAGACAACATTTTGGCGGCATGCAAAGCAAAAGTTAAAGGGGTCAGGGTCTGCTCGTTAGAAGCAGGCCCTCCCGCGAGAACATTTTTATTACGCATACACCCGGCACGAAGACAGGAGTTAAAATCGAGCTTTGTTCATTATTTCCCAAAGTACAAAGGGCATGGTCGATAGGGACGTGCGCCCAAAAGCTCTATCTGTGAGAAGCGGGTCTTGGGCGGACTTGCAGGGACATGTTAGAGTGGTAACGCCTAGTTTGCTCTCGATAAGAGCCGAGCCCGAGCTTTCTCCTCTGCAGCGACGGGTCTAAACAATGGTTAACCAACCCCTGGAGCTGGTTCTGAGCACGTTCCCATTTGGGGTCAGAGAAGTCTAGCCACACGCGCAGGTCGAATTCTTCCAAGACAAGTCATAACAGAAGTTATACTCCTTTAAAACCGGATGAGCCGGAACTCACATCCCTATCCCTGGAACTAATCTTGTCGATCATAGCTCGAGGAGGACTCACTAATAACTCAAAATCATGTACGACCAAACCAAACCCAAATGCCAGCTGCACTGCCGACAAGGGAACGTCATCGTAAATAATATCTGAAATTAACCCCAGATGTGGTCGATAAAAGAAAAAGAGAACAGACTAAAGACAACTGCACTATTTTTATTATTTATACAGACGGTTACAAAAAGGGTCAACTCTACAAATATAAAAGAACTAGGGACCCTAATTACCTCCGGCCAGGGGAGCACGGCCAGTTTCAGTACTCGGACTAGCCCCAGTGGAGGGTGGCGTACCAGGGTCGGAGTCATCGTTGGATAAAATGACAGCACCAGACCCCTCGCTAGTTAAAGCGCCAAGACCAGGCTGACCGCCAGGGACCTTCGAGGTTTGCTCTAGCGAACTAGAAATAGGGATAAGCTCCTTGGCAACAGAGGCAGATGTAAAGGGCCCGTCTTTTTCCGTGGCAAGCATCTTCAGCAAGTCAGCAGGGTACGCGATGTTGATCTCATCCCCAAGCTGTTGCATGTAGTACTTGACGGAATAGTGGTCCCTCTCGATACCTTTCTGCTCGTCAAATTGGTCTGGCGTTACCACCTCTGCGTGGCCTTCGAATTACCTGTTCTCCCAGCCAGACCTGTAACTTTCTACAGAAAGGACATCCATCTGCCTCTGATATCTCGTTTTTAGTTTCTCCGCATCTGCTAGCCTATCTCTCAGTGCTACCAGCCTCAGCTCAACTTGCCGCTGCGACAAGTCGACCAAAAGGGTGTTAATGTCAGCAAGGTCTTCGCCGTGCTTGCGAGACAACTCTACTTGAGCCCCCATCAACTTTACATGGTCCAAATAAAAATGTCGGCTTACCTCATTTGACCGGTCGAGCCTCCGTTGCAAAGAATGGGCCTCCAGTTTGGTTTTTGCCTCGGCCTTCCTCGCCTCTTTAGCATCTTCAACGGCCCTGTCGCGACCGAGGAAGGCTAGCCCTATCTCTGCCCTGGCATTCTGCAGCTCTTGCTCCTTGAACTTGAGCTTGTTTTGGGCCAGTCTGATGGCCTTGGATTGAGCGAGCCCGTCGGCCTCCGCCTCGGCCAGTCTCGTAGCCAGCTCCTCGTGCCTGACCCTCTCAGCAGTCAGGGCATGAGCCACCGCGCTGCTAACCCTAGCTTCATCAAGGCTGCGATACAAGTCGAAGTCAGTCCTCAACTCGGCAAGGGCAGCCTCGCTGCGCTCGGCCAGTGCGGAACGAATGTTCAACTCCTCGGTTAGGTCCCTGATGCGAGAGGAATAGAAAGACCGGATGGCGACTAGCTACAAGATAAATGAAAAAGAGGTCAGCGTCTAGCAAGGATGCTGAGAAACATGCAGGTAACCGAACGAGCCAAACCTGCGAGAAGGTACGAGCTCAACGTTCTCCAAGGAGAGCGCCTCCAACTCGGGTTCTGCGGCTGGACCATCTCTCCCAGCTGGGCACGCTCCTGAAGCATTGGTGGCAGGGACGAAGGAAAGCTGGGTGTCTTCGAGTGCGCAGTCAGCGACGGCAGGTGGTGGCACATCCTCAGCAGAAGATGCCACGGCAGCCCCCACTATATTAGCAATTTCGGTTGCTGACCCCTTTGGAGCCCCACCTAAGTGTGATTTTTCGGTCTTGTCTTGACCATTCCCTCCCGACGGGACACTGCGCGCGGACCTTCTTCTCCTCAGAAGGGTCAGCGTGACCCCATCGTCGTCGCTGTCAGAAGAAGGGGTAACCCTTCCCCTCTTCTCCGCCGGGCCCTCTTTTTCTTTGGATGAGCCAACCTCGTGGCGCCGCTTTATTGGGACCGGAGGAGGGAAAGATATCCGAGATTTCAACCTCGGAGCCCCCCTGCTGAGCTCAGTGATCTCTCCACCGAGGCAAGCAGCACCAGACCCCGTGCTCGTCTTCGAATTAGAGCCGGGAGTGGAAGAGGTTGGAGCAGCAGATCCTTCGGGCAGGCTCAGGGGTGCCCCCTTGTCACATATGGCCTTTATGGCCGTCGTTTCCCCGATCAGAGGTCTGCTCGCACCGGAATGGAGGATCACGGGCGCTTCATCCTCTGAAGACACCACGAGACGTCGGTCGGCGGTTACCTTAGGGCGAGCTTTATGTCCAGTGGTACTCCCCTTGACGAGGGAAGGGTCTGCCGAGGGGCCCGTCTCAGAACCTATAAAGAACAAGCAACATGGTTAGATCACAGCCATAACCCGATCGACAAACTCAAGGATGCAGAAATGAACTCACTTCTAGCCCTCTTAGGGGCGGCGGCTTCCTCCATACAGAGCTTGATGCACTCTTCGGCCACGAGCCTCACAGCCTCTTCGAGCTTGTGGCTAGTCGGCGCCACCAAGTCATTGGAACCTGCCAACTGGCTTGAAGCCGTAACCTAATGACCTACCATGGTGATGCGATCGTGCTCGTCCCGGCAGAATCGGTTCAGAGCAGAGGCATTATGTCGGCTCCGCAGGTGCTTTGTGATAACCCAAGTGTCCAGGGGGAAGGGAAGGTATGAAACCATCCTAGGCATCATATTCAGCACCTGGGGATTGAGGGCGGCCTGGATATGTCGGCCATCCCCAGGAAATCTGAAGATGATGATCCCTTCTAGCCCTTTGAGCCGCCCCACTGACAAATGCGGCTCAAACCTATTTTCTTCTACAGAGGCTGCACAAGACAAAATAACTTAAGCAATAACAGAAGAGGAGAACGCAGACCCGAAAATTATGACCTAGAACTTACTCTACAGGAAAACTGAGAGAATTTGGAAGTGCTCTCCATTCACCCAAGGGGAGCACCATGCCTTTCCAACAGCGTATAGCTTAGTGTGGGAGTCCCATTGCTTGTCCGACCTCGGCAAGCCCCAGAAAATGTGACGTCTCGGGAGCGGTTGAAGGTAAAAGGTAGGGTAGAAACTCTTTTTGGGGATAAGGGTGAGTTTGTAAGCATAAAAGACCACCTCCAGGTCGATATGCAGGTTATAAAGAACTGACAGGGTGGAGAGCCCCATCAGAATCATGACCCTGTTTGCATTTAACTGCATCGGATGGATCCCCATCAAAGCGAAGAACTGGTGGATTAGAGGAGGAAGTGGGAATCGCAGCCATTCCAGATGTTTTCTTCCTAAAATAATAGAGCCTTCGGCGGCAGAGGGACGTAGATACCAATCCGCAGGACCCTCGACCCTTTGTAGCATGACTCCGCCAGGCAGAGCTGTCTTCTCAGCGAATCCAACTCCGAGTCTAGACGGGGCGAAGTTCCTGATCTTGATTCGAGGTCATCGTTCTGGATAAGATCGAAAGAGCAAAAGTCTCTAGAAAGGGGAGAAGTCGGAAACCCTAAGATTTTACGAGGTTAGAATAATTGAAGATTTTAGTAAAGTAGCAAATAAGCGTAAATGTGGCTTTTATGGAGGGGGAGCCGAAGAGTTTTTCGAGAAAAGGGTAGAGCAAGGGAAACTGAACCGTCGGAACTTCGAAATTTAAAAAAATTTTGTGACATGGGATGGCGTGCCTCCGCGTTGGCAAGGGGGAGCAACGTGTATCCCTCAAATTGGAAGAACGGAGAAACGATTTCCCCACTTAATGGATACGAATCTATCAAGTAGGGAAATGGGGGCATTTGTGGGACCGGTTCCTAAATCATACACCACGTGGACGATTAAGTGGCAGAACAGGTCACAAACAGGGCACACCATCCGACATATGTCCAGAGTGACTAGTTAAAGGCCACGCGAGTCATACGTGGTACCACATAGGCCATTAGGCTGTCCGAGGTTAGGGCCGAGCCCATCCCATATCCTGGATGGACTGGGCCTAGTCCGATTCTTACCTCGACAGCTGGGGGTCGGAAGCCCCAAGGGTCTTCCACTAGAGTACGATGGAAAGCAACTCACAGCTCCAGACCCAGACAGAGCATTTAAGCGATCTTGAGTAGGTGTGCGCAAGGGGCAAACCGTCCTGACAGAACGGCGATTTGTCCAAATCTCGCCCCTGACAGACTCGAGCCATAGGGGACGATGGAAACTAGGCTACGACAGTGCAGGGGGGATCACGGTAATCTCGACCCATGACCTCTGGAGTAAATCTTGACGAAAAAGGTACTCGGTCCTGAGATTGAGAACTAGGAGGTTCACAATTTCAGGACTATATATATGAGCCATGCGTCTCCAAAAGAGAGGCATGTACACATATAAAAAGAAATACTTAAAAGTTTACGAGTAAGAAACAAATATATACTCATATAGATACAGAGAAAAACAAAATCTTTGCTACCCTGAATTAAAAATAAACAACTGACTTAAGCATCGGAGAGCCTTTGCAGGTGACCTCCTCCGTCTCTCCGATCTTGCCTGAAGTCAAAAGCTCTTTGGGATAACAAGGACTCGTGGACAATTGGAGAATACGACATCGACAGTTCAAAGATACGTGGACAGTTGGTAAAACCGCTCCAACACACAAGGTCAGGTTAGATGATCTTAACTTACAATAAATCAACGAATTAACAAAATGTCAAATAGGTTATATTGATTTGTAGATGAAAACTTGCAAAGATGTTTATGCTGTTATTGTTGTATATGACTAAGCAAAATTATTCAACCAACATATGAACATATATAGAAACAAAACCTCACTGTACCAACCATTCATCAAAAATAAATAAATAAAATAAAAGAAAGGCACAAAGAACAAATCATAATTTGTAGACCAGGTTGCTAGATAATAATTGCATGCAACACAAAAGTTAGAACCCAACCCTTAATTAATTAAACAACTTTGTGACCAATGAAGTGTTTGGAATCTTCTATTAAGCCCTTGAAATTAGTCCTAAAATTTATATTCATTAATTCTGTATCTTGATTCCTCTGTCTCCTTGAAATCCCAATGAACACTAACTAGTTTCACATGAAATTATGAAAATAAACAAAAATGCGTTTGCCGGGAAATGAAAACGTACATGTACTCTGCACTACCAAAAATTTAGAGAAGTTAAATTCTAGGTGAAGACAAGGGTGGCGTGGATGATGTGCTCAAACAAGAGCCAAAAAGCTCACATCATCATCACTTGATTCAGTTTTGGGATTTAATTAATATAAATTTCAAGCTCATGTATTGATTCTGGCCTTATTTATCAGAATTTTCGGTCCCAACTTATTATTATATTGAGTCATTAATTATGTGATTGATCGTATGTCAAACAAAGGCCTAGTCGCTAAATATTTTATGCTTTTATATTATCTAATTCGCTAATTAATTAGAGGAGAAGAAGAATAAGGGATAGGAAAGGTAAGATAATGAGAGAAAATTCGGAGATATATATATATATATATATATATATATATGATAACTTGGTGATCGGATTTGAAGATTTTATAGCAGTGGTTGATAAATAATTAATTAGCATCAATCATCAGCAAGTGATTCAGTTCGTGCTTGCATTATATTCTTCGATAATATTAGTGGTATCAGAAAACGTTTCAGTCTTCCCCGTTTATGACAAACATAAAAAGTGAAATTTCCTTATTTTACAAATTTTTACTTTGTTATTGTGGTTAAGCAATCAATAAAATTAGTTTAATTAATACTATGATTACCAGACGAGAAAGTGGATCCGTGGCGCAATGGCAGCGTGTCTGACCCCAGTTAGAAGGCTACGTGTTCGATGATAATAGATGACAACTTGAAACCAGGGATTTTTCCTTTGCTTCTATTTCTTTTTTTTTCCCCTAATTTTAAGAAATTATCGAGGGTAATTATACAAATATTTATATGAACTCAATACTCGTAATGTAAACAAGACTCAAAATTTATTTGAATATGTTTAATATATGACCACATAGGCGCATATATATAGTCAGAAACGAGAATATTAGTTCGACATAGGTATACTCGCATGGGACCAGAAGAACAAGTATTCTAGTAGTCCAGTTATTACACGGACAAAGGCCTCTTTGAATAACCACAAAGCTCTAAGAAAATATCATATATATATATATATATATATATATATATATATATATATATATATATGCCTGCCAGTGGAGGCAATGATCCCATTACGTCTTTGAGTCTCTCAAGGAGTAGTGATACCTGCATATAATAGCAAAATAAGAATACTTCAATTAGCACAAGCAATATGCTAAAACATGCTCAATTAGTTTGATTACTAAATTTTAGATACCGGCCGACTGATGATAAAATGTGGACAGTACTACTGGACACTAGTCTGAGATATTCTGATTAAATAAGATACTTCGTTGATTAGCACTACATTTGTTAATCTATGGAGCGAATACAAAAGCAGCTCTAGCTAGCATCAACTGNAAGAGCAGCAATCTTGGGCGTGATAACTTGGCAAACACATTCGATATGAGTCACCCTAACTCGCTGGCAACACTCCGCCGACGGAAGCTTGCCAGCCATGACCGGCTTGCACGCGTTAAGCCCAACCCTTCGCTCCTCATGGCACTGCGCATCACTGAGATTGGCACTGGCCATTTCCACCTCATAACAGATGATGATGACGATCATGAAAGCCACCACAACCGAAAAGAGACGGTAATCCGCCCAACTTTTTGTCATATTGATTTTCCTAGCTTCTTCCCTAAGCTCTCCCTTATCCTCTTATATAGGTAAAAATTTGTGAAGAAGAATAGTGAACGCTCTTACAAATATTGAATAGTACTCTACCCTTGGTTAAATATCTTTTTGCATATCGATGTGCATTTTGGTTTTGTTTGACTTTTTTTCATTTGGTGTGGTCGGTCGTTTTGTTTGTCTTTCCTTCGAGTTAGGTTTGCTTCACCCAGTTTTTCATGTTCCAATTTTTTGACTAGAAAAATTTATTTGTCATTATTACTTATTTGTGCTATAATCTCTTTATATAGAAGCTTCCCTATAGGGAACTTCTAAAATAATACGGTAATCTCTTTTTACCGTATTCTTATGGCAAAATTGCAAAGTTTGGATAAAAAGATGATCCACAGTATTGCAACTAATATTAGAATACCGCGTTAAAAAAATTAGAAAAATAAAACAGAAAAAAAAAAAGGAAAGAAAAAGAGCTATTTAGAAAGGGAAATCGGATCAAAGTGCAGCTTTGTTTTTTTTTTATCAAATCATTTTAAAAAAAATGGACTGTCAAAGCATTTTATTCTCTCAATATACCAACTCCGTACGTAAAAGCATAAAAATTAGAGAGAAAAGACTTATGTGTTATTAATCTCCGTAACTAATTGGGACTAGCTCAGTTGGTCCAAAGTTTGAGGAATGTGCGTGTAAATTTAGAAAAGTCAGAAGTTCAAACCTTAATAAAATATATGTGTTATTTTCCTTTAAATTTATAGTAAATTAAATTCCACTTTATTTAAAAAAAAAAAAAAAAAAATCTCCAGTGGATGTCCTCTTTGGCCTCAAAGGCTCATCAGGGTCAAACCATAATCATTTTAATCCAATAAGAATGCTCATGGTCATTAACAATAGATAAACCTTAGGGCCTGTACTATGGCAAGAAGAAGACATCCAATTTAAAAGTTTTCTTTCATTCTTTGATTGTATTGTTTTCTCCGCTAACAAAGTTTCTGCTAATATTTTTATTTATAATTTCTGCTAAATATTTCAATATACAATTTATTGGTAAAATCAAATATCTTTTCAGAGGTGGCGATCGCCCAAAATGGGCTAGGAGGAAAAAAAACAATTAAGCCTCTGCCCGTAAATTTATTATATTATTTATCTTATTTGGTTCACCTATTTAAATAGACATTTAAATAGACGTATTTAAATAAAAATTGTAAAATGAGTTATAATTGGAACGAGAGATATTTAAAGTGAAAAAAATAGAATATGTTGTAATTAGAATTAGTGACATTAGAATGGACTATTCGAAAACAAGAGGAGAGCTTCATTCTCATTCCAAGAAAAAAAATTATTTCAATAATTGATGTGATATATGAATAGAAAAACTGAATTATTGAAATAATCATTCATTCTAATAAATTATTTGAATGAAAAAATTAGAATTGTTGAAACAAACACCTATGAAATGAGTATAGAATTGAAATGGGTGAATCAAATGAAATGAGTATAGAATTGAAATGGGTGAATCAAATGGGGAAAGGAAGTCCGTATTCTTCACTCAATTGCTCACAAATTCTTCTTCGTTCATTCATTGAAACATGAAGGAGAGTGTGCATGCCATCGTATAGGAGATAATGGTCAAAGACACTACCGTTTGGTTCACTCATTTGAACGTATATATGTAAATAAAAATTGTAGAATAAATTATAATTAGAATAAAAGACATTTGAACTGAAATAAAGTAAAATAAAATATCATTAAAATGAGATATATTAGCATGGACTATTTGAAAACAAATGGAAAGTAACATTCTCGTTCCAAGAAGAAAAAGCTCATTCTAATGGGTTATGTGACTGATACACCATTTGAATGGAAAAATTGAATTGTTGAAATAAATACTCATTATAACAAATTATTTGAATGAAAAAATTAGAATTGTTGAAATAAACATCCATTCTAATAGATATAATATGTGAATAGCATGAAATTAGTGAACCAAACGCGTTCTTCTGGTTTATTTAACCAGCTGCACTCAAGTCCATGTTAATAACTATAAGCACTGGGACCTTCTTACTACTCGATCAAAATCATACGATCTAGAATTAATACCGTAGGAATACGACAAAAACTCACTACCGTACTATAGAAGCTCCCGTGTAGTGTATATATATATATATATATATATACCAAAATTGTCATGTATCTAAAATTTGTTGATCGAGTCCATTACTATTAATGTGTATATGGCTATAGTTCTTATCATATACTAATTATGTAATCTATCTTCTATATAATGTATAGAGTATAGAAATATGTGGTGAAATATATATATATATATATATATAATGTTAAGAATTAATGAATGATAATTGACAAAAGAATAAAAAATAAGAACACACAAATTTAAGTAGAAAACTCTAATTGGAAAAAAAACTACTAGCAGATGAGGAAATTATACTATGTCAAAAATAAGATATCGAAGGTAGAGTTTTACATGACCAAACCAAAAAATATATAGAATCCCCAAAATCCTAGAATACATGCATGTATGGACAAAAATTATACGAAAAAGAAAAGAATATTGTCTTTACATCTAACTGTTCAAGCTGAAGATCATGCATAGCCACAATACCAAGCAAAGCTCGAATTAAACTATGCTTTACAATTGGAGAAAACACATCTATAAAGTCTACGCCTAGAACCTGATTATAGCCCTTTGTAACTAGCCTCGCCTTCTACCGAGCTTCTTCAATTCATGGTGTTCCTTCTTTACTTTTGTAGACCCATTTACAGTGAACAACTTTCTTATCTTTAGGTAGTTTCACCAAGTTCCATATTTTATTCTTATGAAGTGATTCCATCTCCTCTTGCATGGCAATCATCCATTTACCAAAGTCATCATAACTAGCTGCCTTTGTATAGGTAGAAGATTCTTCATTGGAATTAATACCTTCAGCCACATTCAAAGCATAGGCAACTAGATCGGCCTCAGCATACCTCTATAGAGGTCTAATGTCTCTTCTAGGCCTGTCCTTAGCAATAGAATATTGTAGTGACGCTAGTGGTAGAGATGGTGATAAAGAGGAACCTAATTGAGATGTAGACGCTGGTGAAAATTCTAACCCAATCTCAAGCTCCACTTGAGTATTTAATTTCTACTGATATTTACTACTAGAATCTCTAATAGGCAAATCACAAAGCATAGCAGATTTATCAAAGATAATATCTCTACTCATTATAATCTTATGGGTTTCTAGACAATATAGTTTATATTGTTTGATACCAGCCTTGTAGCCTAGAAAAATACACTTTATAGATCTTGGTTCCAACTTTCTATTATCAACATGAGCATAAATAGGACATCTAAATATCTTCATATCAGAATAATTAGCAGGAGTATCAAATCATATCTCTTCTAGAGTCCTTTTTTCAATAGCAATTGAGGAAGATCGATTAATCAGAAAATAAGCTTTAGAAGTAGCTTCTGCCCAAAAGGACTTTGGTAAATAAACATCGGAGAGCATGCAACGCACTCTCTCTATCAAGGTCCTATTCATACATTCTGCCACACTGTTTCGTTGCAGAGTACGGCAAATTGTTAAGTGCCTAACGATACCTTCTAACTTACAAAAAATATTAAACTCATCATAACAAAACTCCAAACCATTATCAGTGCAGAGACGTTTAATCTATTTCCCTGTCTATTTCTCGATCATAGTCTTCCACTTCTGGAATATAGATAACACATCATTCTTCTACTTTAGGAAGAATACTCAAAGCTTTCTAGAGAAATTATTGATGATCGTCAATAAATATCTAGCACCTTTTTCAGAAGGTACCCTATATGGTCCCCAGAGATCAAAATATATATAGTCAAGTATTCCCTTTGGGTTGTAGATACCTTTTATAAATTTGACTCTATTCTGCTCCATAAAAATACAGTGTTCACAGAACTTTAGTTTACTAGTACTCTGCCCATTAAGAAGTCTTCTTTTACTCAATTCAGTCATGCCATTCTCACTCATATGCCAAATTCTAATGATTTCATCATCTGACAATAAAGGAGTAGTGATAGTTGCTTCACCGGTAACTGTAGAACCCAACAAGACATATAATTCAGTAGATCTTTTCTGGCCCTTCATCATGACAAGAGCTCCCCTAGAAATCTTTAAAACTCCCCATCAAACATCTTAATTTTGACTGTTCTAATATCAGCAACTTTATAAGGTGCATTATTTCCCATCAATACAGCATCTTTGGTTACCGTTTCATATATTGAAAATCAATCCGTATTAGGATACGTATGAAATATGCAACTTGAATGAAGAATCCAAACATCATATAGTTTGGAGTCGCCATCAGAAATAACTAAGAGTTCTCTGTCACTGATATCATCTTCGACAACACTGGCTTCACTGGTATTTTCAGTTTGTTTTCCCTTCTGATTAAGAGCAAGATTCTTATTCTTGTTCTGAAGTTTATAGCATTCAGATTTGATGTGGCCTTTTGTTTTGCAATAATTGTAAATTTTATTTTTATTTCTAGATTTCGATCTGCCTCTATTATCATTCCCAGAATTCCTCTCCTGCGTTCTCCCTCTAACTGCAAGACCCTCTGCCTGAGTCTCAGTTCTTGTAACAATCTGATCCATCTTTTCCTTAGAGAGCAAAGAATCATAAACCACGCTCAGAGTAAAGGATTTACGACTATACAAAATAGTATCTCTAAAAAGTGTATATGAAGAGGGCAACAAACATAATAAAATTAGTGCTAAATCCTTAGACTCGTATTTAACCTCTAAAGCTTCCAGATCAGAAATAATTTCCTTAAAGACGTATATGTGCTCTTCTAGAGAGTACCTTCTGTCATACGATGGGAATATAGTCGTTGCTTCTAATGCAGCTTATTGGTCCGACTTTTCGTTATATATAGCTGCTCTAATTTCAATCACAAAGCGGTGGCAGTTTTCTCTTTCAGAACATCTTATAATATCTGATTCGATAAATGCAGTTGAATCTGAAAAATGGGGCTTTTCAATCCATACGCTACTTTTTCTCCATTGATAATAATGAGGGCATCGCATTGATTCCTAACAGTGCATTATCTAAATCCAACTATGCGAGCACAGCCCGCATCTTAAGCTGCCATAACGAAAATCTGGTGCTACGAACCAAAAGCAAAATATCATACTTCATAGTTGCTATTATCGTTATCAAACTTGAATTAAAAGCTTTGATATCAGTTTGTTAAGAATTAATGAATGATAATTGACAAAATAATAAAAAATAAAAATACATAAATTTAAGTGGAAAATCCTAATCGGGAAAAAAACCACTAATAGAGAAGGAAATTACACTATGTCAAAAATAAGGTACAGAATGTAGAGTTTTACACGGCCAAATTAAAAAATATACAAAATTCCTAAAACCCTAGAATACATATGTGTATTCCTAAAACCCTAATCCCTCCACTTCTACTACATATCTCAAAATTTTTTCCAATTACCAAAAATGCAACATATATCGCATCACAGAGAATTCAGGCTAGGGCAAATAGAATTTGGATTACGAACTCTAATATATAACAATAATTGTTTGATAATAACATGTAGCAATAAGGCATAGAATGTTTCTGAACGTTAATGTATATACAAATATATATAAATATATGGTGATATATTAAGGACGTTGATGTTAATTTGCTCAGGATAAATATAATTATGCCTAAAGCGAAACTAGGAGAGTGAGTTGTAATTAATTGGTGCGTTTTTTCTACGTCGTTATTATCTCTTTAAGGGTGCTTCTTAGAAACTACTACATAATCTCAGTAATAATTTTTTAACAACAGAAGAATGTTTGGTTCCCATCTGCATGCACTATATAAGTCGCCTCCCTATAAGTCTATGACTATTTGAACTTCTTTTAATATTTACCCAATATAAGGCGAATACTACTTTGTCACAATGATAAATTGTATAAATTTGGAGTCTAAACGTTTAACCTTAATTAATTTGTAAATATTGGTATATTACAGGCGGACTATTTGTAGCACTTTCTTTCTCATTTTTTTTTCTTTACATTGATTGTTGTCGCAGTATTTGAGAAGTGGATTTTACTATGATGTCTCACGTTCAAACAATACATAAGAGCCTAGTGTAGAGTATACATGTTAAGCACGTAAAAAAGAGGGTACTCTTAACACTCCTAATAGCACAATATATAAATATATACAGTTGAAAAGTAGCCCTCTTATATCGAAAAGAATAAAATGTCAGCATTTTGGCTCTGCAAAACGAATAAGCAATTCCAGAAACACTTGGCTTGAAAACCTTTAAGTAGATATATAGCCAATCATATATCTGAAATCTGATTTGAGCCAATATTGATCACTACTTAGCTTAATTAAGCTTCTTGAACATTAAATGCCCTTTATTACGAGCAAGGATAGCTTAGGCAAAAGTTCCAGCCACAACGGGCCACAAGTAAAAGGGTCCCACAAGAGTTCATCATGCCTGATTTCCAGACAACTTAAAAGAAATTCCATTCCATTGGAAGAATTGGTACTGTAAGCTTAAAATTTCAAAATGCCTATGATTGTAGACTGGAACCAAAGTCCCATTAACAGACATAATATGGACCCATTAGTTGTACCATCAAGACAAAAATGTTCATATGCAGAGAGCTGGAAATCATCACTCATGATCATGAATAGGGAAGGTTCCAACTAGCTTCTTGTTTGTGGATCACATTAAAAGTATTTTGGGGGAAAAATTGACATCAAATAACTCCACTTCGAATTGCACATAGGAATATTCGGTGGGGGCATGGTACGGAATGAAGACATGAGAATAAAACTGCAGAACTATTTCTTTCCATCAGTGCCAATATCTAGAATCGGCAGCCTCTTTCTTTGACTTGTTATACATTGTTATTGCGTAAGTTGGGGCTTTGCGAATTTCAACCACTTAATTTGCATTCAATAGAAAAAGTGAATCTTAAAGAAATCAACTTTAATACTATCTACACCTTCGATTTTTTGTTACAACACATGTTAGCTCACTTATACGTTTATATGCAGTATTGTATTATACGGTATTGAGATGTTTTGTATTGTATTATTCTATTATGTTATACTATTTTCGGTGGGTAGTCATACTGGATCGTAATAAATTGTATTTATCTTTAATATTGAAAATTTTTCGAAACAAAGAAAGATATTCTTACACAAATACAGATCTAAAGTCCAAAAAATTGAAAAATCCTATATGACCTAATTTATTTGAAAAATATTGGTCATCTCAAGTTAACTCAATTAGTTAGCTCAGGTTCTTTAACTAGTTTTGACAAATTTAAAATGTAAAAAGACCAATTTTAAAAGTTATATATAAAGACGCCATTTGAAAACTTATTCTAGAAAAATATTACTTTCAACATTATCTTTTTTAAATGCTTTTATAAAAATACCATTTTAAAAGCGATAAAATGACGCAAGAGAAAAAAAATAAGAAAAAGAGTGATGAGAAAAAAATTAAGGAGAGAGAATGAGAGTGAGTATTTTTTTAAATAATAAATTTTGATATTGTATTAAATCATACGACACAAAAGCATAACCAAATAATACTATGTTCAATTAACACAATACTATGTAAAACATAAATCTTGGTTATATGTGAAATCAGATCCTAATTAGGATTTGGTTATATGCTGATCAGAATACAAGTATAGTCTATGTCTAACGTGGTACTTCTCTTTTCTTCTTTCCCACATTTTGAGAAACCATACATCAATTAAATTTTGATTTTATACCAAGTATTTGATAAATGGCAGCAAATTAAATCGACCTGAAATTAGAAGTAGATAGACTTATATGCTAAATTATAAAACCATCATTTATCATATAGGTGTAAAAAAAATCATTTTTTAAATTGATCTTTGAAAAAAGTCAATTTCTTATAAGAGACTTTATTCAATGCGTTTGCCGGGAGACGAACCGGGTCCATTGCTTGGAAGGCAATTATCCTTACCGTTGGACTATGAACGCTAGGAATGCTGGTCTAACTTTATACTTTTAATATATCTGCCTGCAAATTATCTTACTGCCAAGTATACAGTACTCGATATAAACTTCTTGATGGCGACATATCAATTCAGGACATATTACAAATTTACAATGCTTACACGTGTATGATTCCCTAGTAGTTGAAAAAAATGCCAAAGCTCTACATCACACGTGAAATGAAATATTCAAAATTTTAGAACGCCAGTGTCAAAAAATGAAATATTTTAATATTCAAAATGAAATATTCATCATATTACAAATTTAATTTCGTCTTTGCTTCCAATTTTTGCTTGCAAATGTCAAAAAAATAACATAATATTATTATTATTAGAATCAGCACTAAAATAATATATTACTAAATTATATAAGTTTATTACACAACGAGGATCCGTGGCGCAATGGTAGCGCGTCTGACTCCAGATCAGAAGGTTGCGTGTTCGATTCACGTCGGGTTCAAAGCCACCCCCTTTTATTTTTTCGTTGCTTTTTTTTTTTCGTTTGATTAAGAATAAATATGAAATTGCTCAAAAGAATATATGTAAACTTTATATCGAACAAACAGCATTATGCAACTCGAGCTCCTTTTTTTGGCTCTCGATTGTATTATTTTATAAATTTATTCCTTCTTTTTCATTTTTTTTTTCACATAATTGCCAACTAAATCTTCATCATATTAAAACGATCTTGAATATGAATTAGCACACAAAAAGAACCAAGAAAATATGCATCTACACTTTTTTATAATGATATACATCTACACTCGATAAAAGCACAACATTAAGTACCATACTAAACCAGGCAACAGAATATATAATGAGGTATTTCATGTTCAAAATTACTTATAATTAAATTAAACCCATAATCCAATCCAATCCAATCCAATCCAATCCAATATTCAGGCTCTAACTTGTACAAATGTTCGAGGCATGTAATCTTATACTGTACAATATGACCAAACCCCTTAGGCCATGACTGCCAAATTCAAGTTTCTATGTGTAGACAAACTCAAATTACATAAAACATCAAATACGCATCTCCTATAGCCATGATCCTGCTCCTCAGACAGCTTCCACATAATCGCCACTGACATCGACTTCGGATTCATCATCAGGGTCTGATGTGGATGTCCCGGCCCCGGTGGTACCTTGACCAGCAGTAGCTTTGGATCCTTCCCCAGGCGTCCTTGCCTCTTGTATGATGCGCATTATTTCTTCAATGCTCTGTGTTGGTTGGTCCTCTTCCAATTTCGCGTAATTCGTCTTTTCGACTTCAAGTAGCTCTTTTGGCAAGTTTTTCAGAAACCAAGGGTGCTGCTTTATTTCAGGGATAGCGATCCTCTACCCAAAAAATAGATCAGTACGCAACTGTTAGTAATAACATTCTCAGACTATGGAATAGGTAAAACAAAAATGACCATTGTTTGTGGGGTTGCCAAGTTCACCACATGTTTGAAACTTCTTTTGTTGATGGGAACATTTCTCTTTGGGCCTTAACTATAGTTTTTCAGCTCAGGATAATTATAAAAAAAAGGTTCTCATTTTGGAAGCAATGTTCATAGTTCGTGCAAAATGGGACAACAAAAATCAGAGGAGCCTTACCTTGGCAGGATTGGCAACAAATATACGAGAAAGCAGTTGTTTACAGTCTACAGATACACGTACATAGTCCGGTATCGAGTACTGGACGCTCATAATTCTCTGTTTCAGAATAAGTTCAGTTATGACAAAAGAAGCTACCATGATTTAAGTTCAATTTTTCAGGAACCCAACTAACCCCAATAGTCTTTCGGAAGTTTCTTGGATCTTCAGGATCTTCAAAGGGATAAGCTCCGACCAACATCACGTATAGCGTGACACCACAGGACCAAACATCTGCAATCTAAAAGCTCTACCAATTTAGCAAGCAAAGTTGGGAATTGGGATTATGGAATTACCCATTTTAGTAAAATAGAAACTTGAAAAAACTATAAATGATTACGAAAAAAGGGAAAAAAGACAGCTGTGATCATTTATATCATGTTGATTAGTTAATTAAGAATCATGCGATATGATTTTATTTGGTCATCTTTCCTAGGTGTATATTTGTTTAGTTGAGTTATTTTGGTAATAAACTTTAATTTTCATTCATTAATTTTGATAAGTTGCGTTTGTTTGTTTTTTTTTTTATATATATATATTTTAACCATGCGCACATTTGAAATTTTTGGAAATTTCTACTTTCTATATACTAATCGAATTCGAGTGTTTCCGTAAATTATTTTAATTTTCACTAGATTTTAACTTTTTGTGAACAAAAATGAGATATTTTTAATTTGAAACCTACTAATTCTGCCTAGAAAACCTTTAATTAAACTAAACTAAACTAGATGGTGCAAACCATCAATGACCCCAAGAAAAATCCTATGGACTTCTTGAAGAATGATACATAAGAACCAGTACCTTTCCATCATATTCTTTTCGGGACAAAACTTCAGGTGCAATGTATGCAGGCGTTCCAACTGTTGATTTTGGCTGCGAGTGCAACAAAGCAGACTATAGAGAACAAATTATAACACAAATTAGTATGTAAGTTCATAAACAAAGAAACACAAAAGACTACTGAAACCATTAGTAATCGTCAGTGTCTAAACTCAACGGTATAATTATAACACATTATTCAAGGGCGAAAATGTTAACCTTGGAGTAGCCAAAGTCGCATATTTTAAGACGGGGTGTTGGACTTCCATCTAATAGTGTGTTCTCGAGCTTCAGATCCCTATGACAAATTTGCTGCAGCAAAGATCTTGGTTAATTTTGGAAAAGAAAGAGTCTAACACTAAGCCAACGAAAAAAAAAAAAAAAAACCACAAACAAACAAACAAAATAAAGCAGAAAATTATACCATTGAATGACAGTAACTGACTCCAGATATTAGCTGCTGGAAGAAAAATCTCGCCTGTCAAAGGAGAGATTTCTTGTTTTATCAAACATAAAACAAAACAATGAACATATGAATATTCCATGAGCAACGAAATTACTCATTACCAAGCAGATTTGTAATAAAACCGTTACACGCTCACCTCATCTTCACTAAATCTACCAGCACTGCATATCCTTTCGAAAAGTTCACCACCAGCTGCATATTCCATAACAATGGCTAAATGTGTTGGAGTCAAACAGACCTGGGGAAAACAGTTTCTTCAAGCTTTATCTTGATTCTATACAACTCAAAGTTTTCATTTATTTATTTATCTTTTTTTCCTTTTATTTATGTTCTAGCAAAGAGGCTCTTCAACCCCTTTCGATAGGAATATAATTTTTTTTTTCCTTTTCTTACCTCCCTGAATCTGACAATGTTGGGATGCCTCAAGGACCTATGATTTATGATTTCTCTCTGAACATTCTCGTCAATCTGAAAACGAAATAGGATTCATAACCTTAGAGAATTTACAGCTAGAAAACATCAAAATGTTACCAGAAACAATCGATGAGCCAGAATGGAAAGCTTAAAGGAAGATTCTAACTTTACAAAACAAGATGGTAGTAAAGTTACTAGACAAAGATATGTAGACTTAGAAATTTAGTTGGTCAAAAAAACCAACTTGGCAGAATCTTGTGTAGGCTTTGTGTACAGTGAAAATGTCCACTCGAAGAGAAAACTTGAGCCGTATGAAAGTTCTAGCAATTAATATTAGCTACTTTCAAAATATTACTTGAGTACATACACTTTGGAATGTGAGCAGCAACAATAATTCTAGAACAACACCAGGACATTCTAGTAAAACAACTCAATAACTGCTGAAAGTAGAAAACAAATATAAACCATAGGAAGGGGGAACTGGTCCAAACCCAAATGAAACGTCAATGGATCAGGTCAACAATAATTCATTCTGTTTTCCACTCTACGACTTTGATCCATGTCAAAACTTTCTTCAATTCAATTATCAAGCCAAATGAGAGTAGTAAACCAAAGTTTTGACTTCTGGGGATGAATAAGAACTGGAGAATAGACTCTACAAACCACACTCTCCATTTCATAAACCCAAAAACTTTATTTATAACCAACTTTCCTGTGAATGCCCCTACAAATGGTTTCTCATATCTTACTATAACTGGAAAAAGAAGGGAAAATTTGCACAAGTCAACTTCGGATCATTTCATACCATCCAAGAAGAAAGATTACAATAAAGCAAAGTTTAAAAGCAACATTTGCCAAAAAAAAAAATCTCAACACACAATTCTCATGATCAAAAGAAGAAGAAAATAACCTTTTTGCCCCTTTCTATGTACTTGACTGCAACAAGCTCTTTAGTCTTCTTATCTCTGACCAATCTGGCAACTCCAAAATTCCCAGAACCAAGCTCCTTCAATGGCTCATACCGCTCCTCCATTGCAGCCCCAATGCCCAATCAATTCAACAACCAAAACCAAATAACCACACCAAAATGAAGCTTAAAAAGATCCCAATACCAAAGAGAAAACGACAATATAACAAATCAACAACCCACCAAAAGCAAAAAGCAAAAGAAAATGAAGCCTTTTTTCCCCCTCTTCCCAAAAGAAAGACCAAAAAAAAAAAGCCAAAAACCCAAGAAAGTTAAAAAGCAAAACCCAGATGGGAAAAAGTGAAAAACTTTGGGATTGTTTCAAAATCTGAGGACAATCTTCAAAGATTATTTGAAAAAAAAAAAATTCAATTTTCAAAAGTCCTAACAAATTCTACCAAAACCCCTGGTCATTATTTATAGCAAGAAATTAATTTTTTTAAAAAATAAAAGATTATTAAGGGTATTTTTTTTTTTTTGTTTGAAAGCAGATTATTAAGGGTATTTTAAAAAAACAAAATCCAAGACAAAATCTATTTGGAATGAGCCGTGCTATTCACGTGGCTCCAATGGAATGTGCCACAAGATGCACATGCAATGGCACATATTTAATTTCATTTTATTTATAAAAAAGAAAAAAAAGAAGCGTGTCTAGTGTCACCATTATGGACCCCTCTCCTTCCTTCTTTCTTTCCTTTCTCTCTCTGCTACCTGGCTCGATCTCTCGTCCTCGTTTGTCGGACCACCAGCATACTTCAAAGAGAATAGCCATCACTTCAGTTACCTGGTTCGACTCGGATTAAAAATTCAAGCGGCCTTAACATCATTTCTCATTGTTATTTTAATCTTTGATTCTTTCTATGTTATTACGTTATGAATCTTTCTTTTCATTTTATTTTATTAAATTATTAGAGGATTTCTTAGATGATAAGTTTCTAAGTTACTTTTTATACTTACCATTTTTTTTTTTTTCTCATTTGGAATAGAAGAGTTAAACGACACGTATGCTTTGGCGAGAAGGGGTCCCTTTTAAGTGTCGCTCCTAAAAGTCACTGACTCTGACACAACAGACAGCGTTTCTCGCGCATTTGACACGCCAGTACGTAGGTTTAAGTTTGGTGGGTCCCACCCTGTTTATGTCACTCTCAGAGTCGAAAATGTCCCAATTTAGAAAAATATATTATATTCGTGCCCCTGGTGGGTCCCGCTTCCTCTTATACTAATGAATCTGTTGGTTTTGTGCTGTGCCACTGCTCGACATTTGTACTTTAGTGACACAGCGGGGTCTATATATGAGCCAATAATGGTGTGCCATTTGGAAGTGTGCTCTGAAAGCTTCGCATTTGCCGACGTTTCAGACTGTGCAGATCCGAAAGGATGCATTGTCAGCGGATGGGTGGAATTACGCTGGGTTGGTGGGTCCCATGGAAAAGGTTTGGTGTCGGCATGGAATGACCGTATTGCCCTTGTATGATTGAATGCGTATAACACCCTTGGATTGTGTGCTTGGAGTATAATTAATCCGGCAGTCAGATTAGATAATGCAATCCACCGGTGGGGTGGGGACACGTGACACGATTACAAAATTTTATTTTTGATCGGAGGAATTATTGCCGTGGGGATGGAGGGCTAGGATTAGACTTGCGTGCTAAAGTAGTCAACCCAAATTTTGTCTTTGATCAATGGAGTGATTTAACATTATTGGTATTTGGGGTTAAATGAATCTCCAGTCTAGTGATAGGGAAGAAAGTGTAATATTTTATCTTGATTTGGTTTTGGACAAAGTAGTCAATCCAAATTTTGTCTTTAACGAATAGAGTGGTTTAATATTTTTGGTATTTGAGGTTAGTCCTCTTTCTTGTTTCTTGGAAGGTCGATCACCGAAAGTTAAAATGGGTAAAGTGAAAAGGGGTTTTAATTTTTTTTCTTTTTCAATTTTATATTTTGGTAGTAGCTCCTGTATAACCAAGATTTGAGGAGGAGGGACTATAGGTTGAAAATGCTTAGTTATCTAATTTATTTTATAAAAAAAATAATAACAGTCTTAATTGTAAGCTGACAATTTGCGTTGTTGTGACACACAATACGACTCGAAATTCGCACGAAATTAATAAGATTAGATTTAATTTAATCGTATTCAAGTTAGAAATATTGGCTTGTTTAATTAACGGGTCGTTTTTGGGTTGAACCTGCCAACACTAAAATGACTTATTTATTAAATGGTTTGTGTCGTGTCATAATTTCGTACTCATTTATTTTAATGAGAAATTTAAGTGGATTACTAATATCTTAAATTTAATTAAGTATATGTCCACTTTTAAAATTTTATAGCTAAATGTCTAAATATACATATTTTTACATTTATTAGATAACATATCTACCAGTTTCAGTTACTGTGTTGAAATGTACTGAGTATTTAATTTTTTATACTTAGTATATAAAGTTTTACACTTGGTATATAAATATATATACTGGATATTTTACTATAATATTTGATAAAAAAAAAATATTTACTTGAAGTGGGCCCAAAATTTGATCATATTTTTATAAGACCCTTTATTAAATAGGTCGTGTTCGCAGGTCATGTGTCATTGGTCAATATAACCTATTTAGTAAACAGGTTGCACAGGTCGTGTCGTGTCAACTTAGTTATAAACGAGTCGTATTCGTATCAGAATTTATGACCCGTTTATTAAACGGGTCGTATTCTGGTTGAACATTTACTTGTTATACATGCATATCGACACGACATGAACACGACCCGTAGACACGAATTGCTAGTCCTACTTAATTGGTCACCTCGAGTGGACAGTATAGAGATAGATTAGTTACTTTTGTTTCCAACCTATATTTTAAAAAATAAAAATGAAAAAATATTTCTTTAATGGCGTAAGGGTATGTAAAACAGTACACCACTGCCTCTTTGTGGCCTTTATTCCACCCTATCCAATTCTATCTAACTATATCCAAAATAAAATAGAAAAAATACATTGACATATATGTACATATATAATGCTATTTAAGGTCATATTATTATATATACTAAAGTTGGGGAGGAAAAATATTGTAGAATGAACAGTGACTTTTTTTTATTTTTCCATTTTGCCCTTCTATGTTTGCTTTGTTGGAGAAATTGGACGGGGGCATTTTGGTCATTTTTATGATTTCACGCTGATGTCTTTAGATTTTGGTCTTGATATAGGGATGCTTTAAGGTTTTTTTGTCATTTTGACGGCCTTTGGGTCTTTGGATTCCCATCTCCTTTTATCCCTTGGTCTTATAGATTTGATGTTCTTTCTCTCTCTCTCTCTCTCTCTCTCTCTCTCTCTCTATTGTTTGGTTTTCTCGATCTGTTGTTTTTCTCTCTCTTCTTTATACTGTATGATTTGGCCTCTCTTTATACAGATATTTTTTCTTTGCTTTTTTCTTTCGATTTCGATTTTTTAAGATATGGGTTCTTCTCATATTTTGTGCTTCGATGGTGTTCGTATGTCTTCTCTGTTATTGTTTTTTTTTTTATTATGATCATTATTTATTTTTTTCCCTTTATTACCTTCTGTTGGTTGATTGTTTTCTCTATGATTCGTTAGTTAGTCCACCGTTTGCTCTTGGATGATGAGGGATGCTCTTTTGTTATTTTGCCTTCTGGATCTGCTGTGGTGTATTCTGACGCTGTCTTTTGCCTTCTTCTGGTATATTTTTCGGTCTCAAACATCTCTATTTGATAATTATTTTGTGTAATATTTGTTGTATTTTGCATTATTATTTATTTAGGTTTTTGTTCATGTTGATATATTTTTGAAATTAAGGAAATAAACATTGTAGAATAAACAGTGACCTCTTTGTTGGTTTTTCTGTTTTGCTTTTTTATAGTTGTTCTAAAAGATATCTCTTTCATTCAACTGACCTATAGAGTCAAATAATTGTAACGTGCAAAGTAAACTTCCTTTGTACTTCTTATACATCAAATTCCTTATATATTATCTTGTTTTAAATTTTCATCCTTAATACTATACTACAGGTAATATTGATAAATATCAGGATCTTAGGGACTATTCTTATATCTACATATACTACGATGCATCTTTTTGGTTTGATGAATCTATCAAAATAACTTATCTGCCAAAATATAATCTGTGTTGTAAAGATGAAAATATTAAACTCCCTATGTTAAAAAATCATCCCCTTATATTAGATCAACTACTTAATTATTACGGAGGACCTTTGAGCATATATTTCTGTAAAAAAAATTTGAACCTTTAATTCTATGTTTGCCTTTACACCATTCAAAGTAAATGTAGAACAAAATGCATAAAATTCGTACGGTCTATATATTTTTAAAATCAGTGGTCAAATACATCATCTAATCCTCCACCATTTGCTCAATTATACATATATGATACAGAAAATAAAGTTGACAATCTAATGTCAACATTTTCCTTTGACGATGCAACAAAGGAATTAACAAAATTAATTGTTAAAAACTTAATCAGATTGCATAACGAAAACAATAAATTAGTGAATCTTTTCCGTATGGTTAAGAACAAATACAATAAAAACGAAATTTCTTCTATGAAATTAAGATTGATAGGATGATAATCTACTAATAATAACCAGTGTGAATTACCTACATCAAATGATATAGGAGATTTAAAGAGATATTATAATACAAGACAAAATAAATAATTTACAAAGAATTACAAAATTACATCCATCTTACATGACCTTGCAATATCTATTCTTATTTCTATATGAAGAAGATGGTTATAAGACTGATTTAAGATGGAATATAGACAGACTAAGAAAACAATCTTCCACAAACAGAATACCTGTGAAAGTATTTTACTGCAATCAACTATAATAACGAGAAAATGTAAATAATACTTTATTTAAAAGTGGAAGACTTTTCTAACAATATGCAGTCGATGCATACGCTTCTATTGAAAAAAATCGATCAGATTATATTAGAAAAAATCAAAACAATTTAAAATCTGAAATTTATCAAGGCGTTCAAGACGCTATTACCAAAGGAGATACAAATGCTAGAGCAATAGGCAAAAGAATTATTCTTCCATCTAGTCACATTAGAAGTCCACAATATATGATCCAAAATTACAAAGATGTAATGACAATATGTAAACAATATAGAAATCCTGATTTATTCATAACACTTATATGTAATCTTGAATGACCCGAAATTACACGTGCCTTAAGTAAAATTCCCAGTCAAAAACGTGAAGATAGACCAAATATAATTATAAGAATCTTTAAACTGAAATTAAACCAAATTTTATCTACTATCAAAACTGCAAAAGTGTTCATATCAATTATTGCGGGTAAGACAATATTACTTAATTTAATAATCAAAATACATAGCGTAAAATATGATTTTTTGTTCTTAACTAAAACTAACATATTTCTTTTATTTTTTGTGTTTATCTTGCAACATAGAATTATATGTTGTTGAATTTCAAAAGTGTAATCTATCTCATTGTCACTTTCTATTCTAGCTATGTCCTAATGAAAAATTATCCGAACCATCATAAATTGACAAATTTATATTAGCTGAAATACTATATCCCAAAAAAAATCCGGAAGAATATAATATCATAGCAGAATTCATGATACATAGACCATGTAGTGCTACCAAAACAAATGCTCCGTGTATGAAAAATTCTGTTTGTTCAAAAAAATTTCTCAAACAATTTAAAAACGAAACAATTATAGAAGAAAATGGATCTATCAATTATAAACGCAGAAATACAATATTTTACATACAAAAAGAAAATATTAAATTAGACAACAGATTTGTAATTCCTTACAATATAAACTTATGTTTAAAATTTTGTGCTCACACCAATGTTGAAATATATTCACGATCAATGTTAATAAAATACTTATTTAAATATTTAACTAAAAGCTCAGACAGAATCTGAGCAATAATTGAAGACAATATATGCATAGGGTAATCCGGTCAAACAATTTATAAAAAAAATAGATGAAATAAAAAATTATATTAATTATCAATATATAACACCGTATGAAGCTATGTAGAGATTATATGAATATCCTATACATAATAGAAATCTAAAAATAAAAGATTAACAATTTATTTATCACGCATATAAAATATAACATTTCGTTTAATTCAACGTCTTGGTAATGTAGTTAGACAACCAAGCATTCAAAGAACTACTTTAATAGAATGGATGGAAATAAATAAATTAATGTAGAACCCATAATATTTTCATATATACAATTTCCAACTAAATGGGTATGTAATAATAAAGATAAGATTTAGACATAAAAAAAATCAGGGTATTCAATTGGACGAACTTTTTATGTCCACCCAAATACTGGAGAACTATATTATTTAAAACTATTACTAAATCATCAAAAAGGCGCAATAAGCTTCAAATCTATACGAACTATTAATAGTATAACACATTTTAACAAATCAAGCAACATGCAATACATTAGGTCTATCAGGAGATAATAAAGAGTGGAATAAATCGATATTGGAAGCCTCATTTTGGTCAACACCACATCAATTACGGCAATTATTTACCATAATTTTATTATTTTGTAATGTAAATAATCCAATAACATTGCTTGAAAATTATTGGAGACTTATAATAGAAGATATTTTGTATAGAATTAAAACCTTATTCAATAATCCAGATTTCCAAATTCTAGAAAATGAATTATACAACTATGTATTATATGAACTAGAAAAGCAACTAAACCTAAATTCATAAACTTTAACAAATTTTAACGTACCTTTACTAACAAGAATATTAATTGACAATTTAAATAATAAACTTTTGCGAGAAAAACTAGAGTATGACACTAATAAATTAAAAGAAGAAAATAGCATTTTAGAAAAAAAAAATTAATAATGAACAACGTTATATATATGAACAAATCCTAAAATCATTAAACAATAAAGTAGAAAACTTGTTTTTTATTTATGGGCATGGAGGCACCAGAAAGAATTATTTATGGAATATAATTATTACAAAAATTAGATCAAATAATCTAATTGTTTTGGCTATCGCATCTTCTAAAATAGCTTCGTTATTATTACCTTAAGGCAGAATTGCACATTCAAAATTTCGAATACCTTTATTAACATATAAATTTTTTACTTGTTATATCAAAAAAGGAACTCAATAAGCAAAATTAATTGAAAAAATATCATTAATATTATGGGATGAAGCACTGATGAGTAACAAATATTGCTTTGAAGCTTTGGACAAAACACTACAAGATTTAAAAATTATTTTTGCCAATTCTTTTGTTGGATTACCATTTTTTTTGGTTGTTGTTTTTTGGCAATTTTTCTTTTTTTTCTTTTTTGGACCAAAGGAGGTTTTATTAATTGGAGTTTTAATTACTTTTTCTTTTTGGCCTTTTTTCAATTTTTTTTCTTTACCAAAAATGAGGGGTTTAAAAATTCCAATTCCCTTGGAAGGGGAAAAAAATGAAATTTTAGAATTCTCAAAATGGATATTAAATATTGGAAACAGTACTGCAAAAGGAATAAAAATCCTAAAAATGAATATATTACATGGATAAAAATACCAGAAAAATATATAATATAATATGAATCAAATCCAATCGAAAAAATTTCACATTTGATATATGATAATTTTGTAAAAAATTTTGATAATATTGGCTATATACGACATAGAGCAATAATAACTCCAAAAACAAAGTAGTTGAAGATATACATACATATATATTATCTTTAATTCCTAACGAATCAAAAACTTATTATAGTTATGATACAATAATAGCCTCAACTAAAAATATCAATGAACTTAACCTCTTATATCCCGAAAATTTTTTACATACTTTAAATTTTAATGGCATATTGCTGCATAAATTAAATCTTAAATTTGGAACTCCTATAATGTTATTACGAAATTTAAATCAATCAATAGGATTATGTAATGAAATAAGACTTATTATTACACAATTAATAAATAGAATCATAGAAAGTCAAATTATAAATTCAAATTGTGAAAACGAAAAGATATACATTCCAAAAATAGAAATGGTTATAAATGAGTCTAAATGGCCGTTTAGTTTAAAAAGGCGACAGATCCCTATAAAAACCTATTATGCAATGACAATAAATAAAAGTTAAGGGCAATCACTAAATAAAATTGGTATTTATCTAAAAGATGATATTTTTACACACAGTAAATTATGTGTAGCCTTATTACGAGTAACAACTCCTAAAAACCTATATATATATTAATAAATTAATCCATCGGTAAATATCTAAATTACGTTAAAAACATAGTTTACAAAGAAATTTTACATAATATTATACAAGCATAAAAATTATATTATTAATTTATATATTAAAATATGATCTCATGTATTTACAAGCTTTTTATACATAAAATTTTTAAATATTTTTAATATTATTACATTTTACCAAACTCTTTTTGTTCTTGCAAAAAAAAAAAAAAAAGAGAAAAAATGGAGATACTAATATGATCACTAAAACCAAACAAGATTTACGGAGCAATTGAAGTATATATTAACAGACTCTGGCATAATAACGACTACACAACAGGATGCCTCATAAGTCTTGATTGTATTTTAGTTGATTATAAGGTAAAAAAAAAAAAAGTAACATCAAATTACTTCGTACCACGCTTTTGTTCAACTTAATATACAAAATATATACATGTTCTATCATTCAATTTTAACAAGACATTATATAATAGCTAAATAGTTTTTTTTTTTATATATAAAATACAGCATGAAGCAATTCACAGAACAATTAGAGCTCGAAATATAGATCATATCTTGCAACAAATTATAGAAAGAGATTAAATTGAGTTAGCAACTTTAATGTTGCACCGAATAAACCAAAGTACAAAATTGTTCCCCACATTGCAATGTTGCAATTCACATGACCAACATTATTTACTCTAATAATAATACTAATAACGAACATCCCGATGCATAAATTTTACTTCATAGACTTTGATCACTTACCTTCAAGAACTGATATCCATGACATATTATCGAGTATTATTACTTATAATACTATCTTTCTACTAATATTTATCAATAGAAAATTTAAATTTTTTCATATCAATTTTCTTCCTTTTTACTAGATATTATAGGAATGTTAACAGAAATACAAGACCTGGAAAAAACTAATGTCAAAGAAAAAATGATGCCGAGACGAACATTATCAATACAAAATTTCAGGTAATTAATTCAATTCATATCAAAATTTACATATTCAAAAACATTTTATACTTTACTTTAATCATATTTTAATACCATCTTATTTCAATTACATGAGTGAAAAGTTTCAAATCACTTTATGGGGAGAAACAATGAAAAAAATTAACATTGATATAGTAAAAACTATAGAAGAACGAGTGATAACCATCTTTACGTCTATGACAATAAACAAGTATCTATGTAATTAATAATTCTCTTTTGTACCTACATATAATGATATTCATACATTCTACTTATTCAGTAATTAACATGAATTTTTATATCAAACAGGAAATATCTATGCTGTAAGTATATGTGCAACAATATATTATATAAACATAAACATACTTGAAATTAATGCATTAAAAACAAGGTAATGATCACTTTGTATATCTTCTTTCATTGTAAGACAAAAAAGAAATGTCATACTTCATTTATCTTTATCAAATATTATCATTCTTTTTTCTCTCTTTTTTTTACCGACGTTTTATTCAAATTTCAAGATACAACACAATATCTTGAATTCCTCCCAACATTTGTTCCAAAAGAAATCCTATCACTGGAGCAACAGAAAACAGAAAAACAATTACATAACTGAATCAACTAGATCAATTAACATAACAAGTTAACATAAAGATCATAACATTAACGAAAATATCATTATATATTATAATTCAAACTAACATCAATTTTTTTATCCTCAGAGAATGAAATTTACAATAAAAGCGACTATATATAGATTTGAGACACATTAAGGTTGGTATTATAATTTTTGCCCACAATGCTTTAGACAAGTACGAGAAGTATAGAATGGATGATGGTGTGACATGTACGGTCATCTCATATCAACTCCAATTCCATGGTACAAAACACAACTAAATAATTTCTATTAATATTTCCCAAATTAATTTAAATATAAGAAAAACTACAATTTCACTCACACAAGAAAAAATTTATAGTTCATATTATTAGTTATTAATTAAAATATTATTTCTTTATTATACTAAAAAAATTTTGCCACCTCACTATTCCAACAGGTATAAATTGAATACAAGAATCAAGGATGAAACATGATTCACAGTTATAACCGTATTCGAAAAAGCAGCTCAGGTTCTAATTAAAAAGTCGTGTACAGTATTGCCAATACAAGAAGGCTATACTGATCCAACAATACTGCCACCAATTATCGAACAATTATGTGGATAAACAAAAATATTTCAGATTTACTTCAGAACCAGAGGAGCATTAATTGATACAATTATAACATCCCCCCATTTCCTTACACATACGTAAAGATATTTTTATACTAAATTGAGAGACACTACCCGACATAGAACTGATAAATTAAAGAAAATTATTTTTTAAAAACTTTTTAGAAGAAAAAAGAAAACTCTACCCATAATTATACATACTCTAATATATACATATATAGAACCTCGCAAAATGGGTCTCACATAAAATATACATAATATACAAACACAAAATAGGTACAAAATCGCCAATCATGACACCACAGTGTCAAAATACTCATATACATAAGTCATGGTAAAAAAGTTGGCACGCCTCCTCTAAACTCACACATGACCAGTATCATCTACTATATAAGAATACATATGAGTATGGAACTTAGTAAGTAACGAGTATAAATGTAACATGCGTATACCAGAAACCGATATTTGCATGACTGGGATTTTTGTGTATATTGTACGCCTGACAAGACTGTAAATCGCATACTGAGCTACTCATATAACTAATAATTAATAACTAATCATAAGTCATTATATGGAGGTCTCGAATCCTAAAAATATCTCTAAGCCTTTTGTATAGTGTAGATGTCATCCCTATACCGTTATCAGAGTGCTCCCAAAGAAACTAAATAATGTTCCCAGAGGAATCAGAAAATGTCTCTGAAGGAACTAAATATTTAGGCGCTAGTTTGCCATACCCTATTCACTAATACTTGTCAGGTAATATAAATACACTACATGTTCAAAATCATACCTCGTGTTTGTCAGAATGACAGATTTAAATGTTTATACTTCAGGTATAATAGAATAATAGATAATTTTTCATATAATTGAAAAATTACACAAGTTGATAAAAACAAAAAAATTCTTACATTGTAGATGGAATGTTACTTACCTCAATTTATGGACTTTAGGTAATTTTATGTAAAATGCTCCTACTCAAGATACTTTTGATATGTCCTTAATTTTTTTTTAAGTAATAAATTTATCTAATCCATATGCATGTGAAGCCATAAAATTATTATGTTAATTATTCCTGCTTAAAAGTAACTGGATTCTTAATAGGTTTCTACACACAATGTAACGAACATCAAATAATTAGCTAAAAAAATGTAAACTTGACTGAACATACTAATTAAGGATGTACCCATTTATAAGATAACATTTGATAGATAATAAATTCTCTTATAATAATATAGTGTTCTAGATAGATAAAACTAGAAAGACATGCACATAATTAAGGGATCCATATATTCTAAAGTTTATTATGATCGATCTAATTCTAATACATATTCACACGAAACTAGAAAATAATGGTCAAATTAATAAACTAAAGCTTATTGTAAGCATGCGCCCACCATGAAACGTAAGAAATATCATATAGTAATTAGTTACTTTTGTAAGTATGTAAACGTAAATATAATCTTATAATAACAAAATCGATCAAAACAAAAATGCCCAATCAACTTCTAGTTTCTATGCAAATTTGGAAGAAAAGATCAATAACTCAAAGTATATTTATATAAATATAATACACACAAATAGATAATAATATTAATAATAATAATAATCCCAACAATCAACAACTATCTTAATGATATCCTTATATGTAGTTGATAATTCATTAATAAACAGATTTTGGAAGTAGGAAGGTTCACAGCTTTTAACTATAAGTGCACACGTATCAATACATACGTAGTCACAAGGAATTCACAAACAAGACTTGCTAAAAAAAACTTACCTTTTTATCCTAACAGATTTTAATGGCTAAACAATCTCTTTCTTTCTCAATTATTTCCAAAACAAAAATGTAATATAGAGAGAGAGAGAAAGAGAGAGAAATAGCTAATCAGTGGACTTACTAGAGTATATCTCTTTATCTTTATGTGGATCATATCTAAAAATGAGCTAATAACCGATTCGGTTAATAAATAATATTATTTGTATATACCTATATATATATTATAGATATTTTAAACAAATAAAATAATAAATAACTTACATAACAATCAAAATAATAAGACAATTCTAATACCATAAGTAGGCTTGTAAAGCAAGAATAAAACTATATGAAAAATATAACTAATCAATTTTTTTAATAAAATTTTTATAAGTTCGAAGCCATCTTAACTAGTAGAAAAGAAATAAAATAACATCAGTAGGTAGTATCATGCAAATGTATAACATAGTAATATTTTATTTAATACGCACCAAATTTGTATCAAAGA